>CM056596.1:28283938-28727124 GCA_029721355.1 Tegillarca granosa
TTTGGATTAATATATTTTTTAAATTTTGGATTCATTAATTTTCAAACTTTTGGATTATCTTTTTATCTATCAATTTTTCGGCATTTAGTATCACTGATGATGAATGAATTTCTGAAATGTGAACATATGGAACAACAAAATTAAACAGGTATTTTTGATAAATAGTTGTCATTTCCAATATTTTATATGTACGTTGATATTTTTCTTTGCCTGTTTATTATTTTTATATTTATATTCCATATTTTATAAATACATTTAAATTTTGAATATAAGTTTAAAAATTTTGAACTATACATATAAAATATTGAAAGTATAAACAGAAAATTATTAACATGCATAGAAAAATATTAAACATGCATATAAAATATTTAACATTCATATAAAGTATTAAATATAAATATAAAATATTGAATAAAAAGATAAAAGTCATCACTGATTAAGTTATCAAGCTAATCAAGGCACTTAAAAAGTTTTATTTCATCATCACAATATTGTTGATAAGTATGGAGTCACTATATCCAAACTTATACTGGATATATTTGACTTACCATAGTTCTTTGTTCCTTTCATTCTTAAATTTGACTATTCACGTGACGGGTGTACATCAGCTAGACAGGAGGTGCTTTCTCTTCCGGAGCACCCGACCTCACTTCCTTGACGCAAGTTAACATGTATAACTAAATTTGCCAGCTTTCACAGTTTTACTTTGTTTTTGGGATCGTGATTTGGACAAGTGCTGGAATGTTTGTGTTTTATTATCAAAAATGTAAGTCTTTGTTCGCTTACCTGCTTAAGGAGCAAAAAATAAATAATCAGGTTTTTCTATTGTTGTAAGTTCCAACCATTTTCCATGATTTTATATGCTCTAGGAAAAAAAACAAAGATCAGTGGTTTGTTTAAGTCCAGAATAATAGTAAGTGGACGTTTAAAGTTACACGCTTCGAACGATTGAGTGGATACCGACATATTTTCAATTTTGTATCTTAAATCGGAAAAATGTATTACACTGATTAAACAGCGACACAAAGACAAGGAAATCCACCACCATCCCGCTAAATCTGCCACTTAAAAGCCTATCTCGATAAAGAAAATGTGTATTTTAATTCTTAGTAATTCTTAAGACAATACAATTTTTATTATAATAATAATATTTTATTATTATGAAAAACAATAATATGGGATTTGGAAGTAATTTTATTTAATTCATGTTTATAAATGATATATTTTGAAAAATTTAAAAACCCGTATTTAAAAAATCTACTTTTACATATGTAAAACCAGGTTTTGCTGTTGTATGCAACCGCGTATGTCATTTTACAAAGCAAAGCGCACATTAGTCAATAACCTTGTATTATGCCGGAAATTTATATTTGCAATTCCTCTTGAAAACCTACATTTACGGTTAAACATGCCAGTCATTGAGACATCTGTTATGGTAAATCGTATAACACTGATCTTCCCTTCTTCAATAGAAAAAGTTGGTAAGGTTTGTACATGCCTTGCTGTAACTTATGTTCTTTTAAATCATCAATCTTAAGCTTGGAACTGACCACAGGGATAGTGTTGCGTAGAAATGGTATGTGGTTTTCAATATATATCTAGTCAAATTCACGATTCCCTATGACCTTATGGAATCATTAATAACAATACGAGTCTATACATTATGGACAAATAAAAAAAATAATAAATGTCGTTTTATATTTAATGCAAAAATACACTTTATTTATTCAGTTTTATTAAATACTGGACTAAAGTATTGCGTAGTCATAGCGACCTTTAGATTGCTAGTATACTTACCCATGAAGATGCAGGAACGCATGCTAAAATAATCATAATCCCATTATACGGCAAGGATGAACTTTTTTTTGCAGTCGACCTAACAGTGTTAAAACGCCTTTGCCTGAATAATCTAATCATAGGTACATCAACGCGGTTTGGCACAAAATGGTTAAATTGTTGTACAAAAATGGTATGTGCGTGTAAAAACAATAATAATAACCGCATATAACATTTTTAAAAGTACAGGATCATTTAAGTAGGCAGTACTTTTTCACTGTCGAAAAATGTACCTTATGGCAAAACTTTTCAGCAGTCTCATTTTTTAAAATTCATTTAGAAATGAGGTTTGTTCCCTCAAGAAAAGAATTCATTAGCTGGATTTATATTCATATGATTTTAGAACTCTGGATTCATTAATTTTCAAATTTTGGATTATCTTTTCTATCTTTCATATTTTTCGGCCCCTAGTGTCGCTGGTGAGAAATAATTTTCCGAAAGTGCAGATATGGCACATCAAAAATTAAACAGGTATTTTTGTCTAGAGGAATATGTTGGGCAATTCAAACTGCGAAAAATTGATATAAGAAAACTAATGCACTATGAAATATTGGTAATTCGAAACCAATGCACTATGCAATATCCGCATTGAAAGATCGCCTATTTTACCTGAAAAATTCATAGATTTTAACAACAAATTTAAACACATAGGAACCAATTAGATTTTTCGATTCTTAACAAAAGGAACTTTTATTTCTTTCACATTGTATCTTTAGGATTAATCATGTATTATCCTGACTGGATATAAATGTTGAGATATTTCTATATGATATAACTTCTATCTCGGTAGCTCACAGATAGAAGGTGTCCTTTAAGAACGGGAGATCTTGAGATTCGAACCCAAGGCATAAACTTGAATTTGGTATTATATTACTTCGTCTGGTCCTCGGGAATAAAAAGACAAAGTATCAACTGGTTCACCCTTTTGTCAGGATAATTTGACAAGGCAAGTAGTTTGCTTATCTGAAGCGTTGTGAGCCAACACGTTGAAGTTACCCTAAGAGCGAGATATTAAAAGTCATACCTTAAACTACACACCGATCTGATCCTAACTTAGATGTTTATTTTCATGCTTTTGTTGCGATAATTAAAAAAACTGAAAAAAGGCGCAAAACAACAATAATGATAATAATTTTTTTTTTCGCATTCATGTTTTTATAAGCAGTAAAAACACATATTTAAAAGTCACTGACTAGTAAGGCATTAAAGCTACGCATTGCATTGGTACGCTTATAACAATCACGTCAGGATTGTACGAACATTGTTAAATAAAAATAAGGTTTTTTACCTTGAAATGATAATATAAAATAAGCTTGTTTTAGAAAAAAGTTATTAAAACACTCTATGGATCAGGTTTGAGACACTCCTTACATGGCAGAAACTAATTTAACACAATCCACAGTAAGGAAAATATTACTTAATTCAATAAAATCAAAAAGTAACGACTACATGAATTAATTTTTGTATTATGATTTGATTTATTTATCTTTCGCTTTATTATTATTATTATTATTATTATTATTATTATTATTATTATTATTATTATTGTTTTAAGTTTATGTTAACCCTTGTCAGCACAAGCGATATGTCTAAAACGACATGCAATAATTATTATAATCACAGTTTTTGAAAACATAACGATTGGTATTCAAAACAAAGTGAAAACGTTTCAAGTTAAAAAAAAAAAAAGCAAATTTATTACTATCGGAGAGAGAGAGAGAGAGAGAGAGAGAGAGAGAGAGAGAGAGAGATTTAAAATGAAAGCTTATTTTTTGAAAATATTCGAATATAGTGAATATAAGTGATAATAGAAAAAAGAAGTTCGAAGCAATTATGAGTGATAGAAGGAAAATGCTCGTAGTCATTATGAGTGATAGAGAGATTGAAAGGGCATGTAGTGATTTTAAGTGATAGAGAGAAAGACTCGTGGTGATTATGACTGATAGAGAGAAAAGAACCTGTAGTGATTATGAGTGATAGAGAGAAAACAGTAATTATTAGTGATAGAGAGAAAAGTCGTAGTAATTATGAGTGATAGAGAGAAAAGGGATTGTAGAGATTATGACTGACAGAATAAAAAACGTAGTGATTATGAGTGATAGAGAGAAAAGGTCTCGTAGTAATTATGACTGATACAATGATAAATAATTAGTGTTTTTTAATTATTGTTGAATTTTTATTTTAACAATAATTCAACATGGCTTGCGTAGTATCAAATTTGTTCAAACGGGCTATTAGTAACTGTGAAATGTGTTCAGATTATCTCAAATTGAATACCAATTATGGTTGTTTACTGTAAACAATTTCCTTCCATCAAATATACAAGTGTCAAAAATTTTCAAGGTATTTTGGGAAAATAAAAACCTTTGATGTATAGAAAGTCGGGATAAGTGTGTATATTAGACCATGTCAAGGTGTGGATATACACAGGTATCTTCAAATACCTGTGTATATTCACCCGTCGATATACATGTTAATTAAAGATCAGTGGTTGTATCCTTGTACCTGAGACGATCTTGTATACATGTAAAGTTTTAAGCATGCAATGTATGTTCAATTCCATAGGTCAAGACCTCCCCATTACCTGATCAAGTGTCAAAACTAAGTCAACATAGACATCAACTCTGATTGCAAAAAATCGGTTTTTTACACTGTTTGATTTAAATGACAAGTAGAGAAAATAAAAATAAAATACTTTTGATAACAAAAAATCTTCGAAGTTCATATATATATGACCATTTTACATAAAACAATCGATGTATTTTAACTTTAACACCAGACATTTAATAGATAAAAGATAGTAGCAACCAAGTTGTTTACAATCGTGAACTCCCCGGAAGTAGTATCCCTCTAGCGGATCAGGGGCCGTAACTCGATATCGGCCCATTGCTGTCAGTTGTAGGATTAAGCAAAACAATAGGTTTTAATTACAGGTGAGGGTATAGTCTGTTTCTGGAAAAAATGAAAATATTGATGATTTATATTCTTGATATTTGTATCATGTTATAAGTTCATGTTAAACATCAGGATTATATTCACTTTAAAATGAAAATTTGACTTTTTGCACATCAAGATGATATATACAAGAAAAATAGTTTACAGTGCAATCTCAGAATTGACCCTCTTGTATATAAGTAAAAGAATCTTGTCTGTGTTATAAAACACAATTAATCCACTCTCTATTATGCAATCATTTTCTTTAAAATATAACCGATTTATTTATTTATTTATTTATTTATTTATTTATTTATTTATTTATTATTTTTATCTATTTTCGAAAATAAAATGAATGAATGAATAAAAAAAAATAATGTTAAAAAGGGGAAAAAAATTTTACATTGTATTTTATCTCAAATGATATTAGCATTATGGTACAGTATAGTACTACCGGGTATTATGTCATTTTGAATTTCATGTTTTATCAAGGAAGTTTGTATGTTAAAATCTTTTTGAGCTCTAAATTTTTAACACTTGTTAAAGTTAATTGGCCATTTTGATTTATCTATGGATTAAACAGATGAGCTATTTGAGTTTATTTTCTACTGCTTTACAAATTTATGAAGATTTACTTAGCATGTTAAAAAGTTAAAAAGTGGTCTTGAAACTTTCTGCTTAGAAAATCAAATGGTATGGATATTCAAAACTTCTGTTGGTAATGGTCATTTACTGGATTTGAAAATAAATACCAATATTTATTTAATTGTCTGGTTATCTTTTGTTTGATTTGGATGAAAACATTTGCGCAACAAATATAAATGCAAGGAACGGACTCAAAATATTGCTATTACCTTCCTCAAAATTAGAAAATTAGGAGACTTATTTAGTGTTGTGTTCTCATATCACACCAGTGATATATGTTATTTCTTAAAAATTCAGTTTTGAAATAACTATTCATATAAAGATTACAAAAGGTTTAAGTGCAAACTGGATGATTTTTTCTAAATGACAAATAGCATTGTATATGGAGTAAAATTTTACAATACATTATTATTTTACAATACAGTATCTAAATCTGAATAAAACAAGAATGTTTAGTCTTATTTTGCCTTTTTTAACCCCGAAGAATAAAAATTAATTTGAATAAAATTTATAAATAATATTACATTCTTTAAAATAATTTCACCCTATTATCATAGAATTATCCTAGAAAAGACTATAGCAAAAACTTTCCAGGTGAGATCTTAATTGTTTATTTAACAATGTTGGCTAAGTGGGAATGAGAAATTTTAAAATGTTGGCTAAGTGGGAAGACACCGTTAAGTTATTGACTTATATGGTGTTAAAGTCACTAATTTCAAAAGGTACACATACAACAATTAAGTAAGGATAGTACGAACATTGTTAAATGCAAGAATGATCAAAAACACCGTCACGCATAAAGAGATATTTCATATAACGGTAACTTTAATTGCATAATCTTTTTTTTTTATTATTATTATTTACTTTTTTATTTGTATTTTTATTTCTATTAATTGATTTTTATTATTTATATAAATACAGGACCTTTTATACTGTATAATTTAAAAAAAATATCTAAAATTCCCGTAGCTTATCGCTATTTTTATTAGTAAAAAGCTAAAATTTCCTTGATGGAAGTTCACGTGTATAACATATTTTGCCAGTTTGAAAAGTTTTAACTTTGTTTTTTGGATTGTGATATGGACAAGGACTGGTATGTTTGTTTTATTTATCTAGTTGTAAACACAGACTAAAGAACGCATCTATAAGGTTTTTAAAAATAAATATAAATTTATACTTTTCAATAAGAAGAGAATCATTACAGAACGTCTTATCAATGACGATATTACTGATAGCCACTTATAAGATCATAAAAATATCAAAGACAAAAAAAGTGTTCTGGTGAAGAAAACAGATTCATTAAATACTTGTGTTTTGTTATTTAGCGCTATTGTTGATTCCAATTTTATTATTATTATTATTATTATTATTATTATTATTATTATTATTATTAATATCTATATTGTTATTCTGATGGTAAAAGTTTTTTATTATTATTATTATTATTATTATTATTATTATTATATTTTTTTCTGCTCTGCTGTTCAATATACAAAGTGGCCAAATATATCTTCAGATAGATCTCGTTTAGAGCAAGCTTTATTTATCAAGCAAATAAGGTCCTTAACTCGTGAAGAAAACAGATTCATTAAATACTTGTGTTATGTTACTTAGCGCTATTGTTGATTCCAATTTTATTTTTATTATTATTATTATTATCTATATTGTTATTCTGATGGTAAAAGTTTATTTTTATTTTTATTATTATTATATTCTTTCTGCTCTGCTGTTCAATATACAAAGTGGTCAAATATATCTCCAGATAGATCTCGTTTAGAGCAAGCTTTATTTATCAAGCAAATAAGGTCCTCAACATCAAACCTTTATTAAATTCTTTCCTCTGAATTATCAACAAATATATTACAAATACTCAAACGTATTAATCTTGAAGTCCTTAGAATAAAACCGTTTCATCTATTTACAAGTTCACTTCTAAAATGTGTTTTTCGTAGGAATCAATTCAACCAAATAATCACATGGAACAGTAAACAAAAGAGAAAAAGAAAATGTAAAAAATATATATAAAAATTTATTGCATATCAGATTTAACAAATGAAAAAAAAAAGATTTTATTACAAAATTGAGCGAAGTAGAGAGTATTTGGCATTGTAGGATCTCATTTACAATCTTCGAATGAGCTTCTCGTTAGAAACATGTTTGCAGGAACTTGAATTTGACATCGAAGACAAAAAGTAATATGGTGTTATAAAAGAAGCTTCTCATTGCAGTATGTCGATTGTTCCAATATCCATACATCGCAAAGATACTGATCACATCACGACAAATAAAACTCTTTTGAATTCCTGCCTATTTACAATGCTCATTAAAGTTGTTCCAATAATCTTTTGAACATTAATAAGCATGTTGCTTACATTTTTTACTGTTTATGCATTGTACTTGTAAAATAAGCACTTACTTGTGTTTATGCAAAATAATTTATTTCCATTCATTTTGATTATAACCTTAAATACACCATTATCATTGAGATGTACATAAGAATATCATTCAGATGACAAAAACTTGCAATACTGGTCGGGTTTATAATAACTTTGGTACAAGGCGTGGTGCCGTTTGAAAAAATGATTCGGCCCTCTAATCCATGAGTTATTGGCGAAACAGCTTTTACGTATTCCAATAGGACTTCTGCATCTAGATCTCCTGAAATATATAAGCTGATATATTGTAGTCAACATTCATACATAAACTTAAAGGAAATGACACATAAAGTGAGTTTACAATGAACTAACTTATAAAAATATTGAAAAATACATTTACAAAGAATAAAATGAAAAAAAAAACAGTTCCGTTGTAATTCTGCATTTAAAATGACATATTCAACACACTTTAGAACCGTTAGTACTAATAAAGGAAACCCTAAACACCTGTTAATTACCTCCCTAAACGATTAAAGGCAAACAAACTTAAAGAAAATACTACTGACTTTATTGTCGTATAAAAGAAATAATACATTTGTGATAGCATATCTCAATTATTTTTTTTTTCCAAAAAGCAAATCCCAGGTTATCCCTGAAGATACAACAACTGCGCTCACGAAGAAGCCTTGGGAATAAAGTATAGCTTTTTTATCCTCAAGTTGGACAGAAACTGTATAACTAACTTATAGTATTGTTGAAACAGCTTTAGATGTTTATACCCAATTTCATTACTTCTACAACAGTTAACTGCAGTTACTTAAGTTACATTTTCTAGAATCATGTGATAAACGCTATTGCTTGTTTTGATCTATAGTATCTGCTATAGAAAACTGTATTACTGTTATTTTAAGGGAAAAATATATCCAGTAAAAATTTTGTCTGTCACAGTATAAGTGACCGAATGCAAAAAAAGATAAGGTTACAACGAAACAGTTACAATCCAAATCGCCGAATTTCTTCTCTCTTTAACGTTAAAGATATCAAATCAATATAAATTATACCTATGGGGTGATCTTGTATGGCATGATCTCTAATCATCGTGTATCCATCTCCACCGTTGAGCACAAATGCTGACAGTGCCAAGTAATATATTTTATTATCTTCCAGTGGAACCAATTCTGGAACTTTGCAGTCAGCACATTTTACATGAACACTTACCACCCTACTGCCGACATTTTTTGACAAATCATAGACGATACGTAGACCTGTATATTTTACATAAAAAGGAAAAAAATTAATACTAAATACAAAATTAATACTAACTTTAATAATGCATATTAAAATGACAGTACTGACTAATGTTAATAATAGCATTGTACAGCAAAGGGGAAAATATACCTCCCCAATACTAGTGGAAATGCTTGTTTTCTTAATCTTGCCGATTATTTGCTCAAAAAATTTGTACAAACAATATCGAATGTGTTTTGTTAGAAAAACAAAACCATTGTTGAAACAAATGTAAAATGTAAATTAATAATAGTACTTTATTAGGTTTTTGCAAAAAGCACTTCAGCTGTCATTAAAATATTCACATTTAAACAGAAAGATGTAGTTAAAGAATTAGAGAAAAAAACTACCAAAAAAATTGATAAATATCCAATTTGTAACAGGATTTATAGACTTTTTACTTACCTAAGTAAACTTAATGATCATCACTTTACATTGTGTAGCGAGTTAAAATTCAAGAAATTTTATTAATAAGTGCATTAAATGTATCCATGTAAGTGCACTTATGTTTAGAAATGAGAAAGTGAGCAACAAGTTGAAACACTCTGAAATGTTTTGTAATTCTCACCACATGAAACTCAGCAAGACTGCGCCGGCGCTTAGACCAGTACTACGATAATTGACACCAATGATATCAATACTTCCATGATAATTGTTTTTCGCAATTATCCAGATCATTACATTATAAATTGTATGCTACCTGATACTTGAAAAAATCGACCGTGTGGATCTGCTGGATCATAATCTGTGACAGAATGTTCCAGTGCCTGACGCAAGTATTTTCCCTGAAGTTTAATTATTTCGATACCATTTGAAAATGGCTGCACTTCCTGAACATCAGCCCCTGTGATAACACCTATAACAGAAAAGGTTTATAACTATTGCTTGAATAATCTAATACAAGGTTACTACACAGATGCAGCAATCCATACTAGTATGTTGGTTCCAAAACAAAATTAAAAAATGCTTTAAGTAAACCAAAGTCGATCTCTAAAAATAAAAAATAAATTATCAATAGTCTTGAATTATCAATAATTGTCTTATATTTACTTTGCCTGGTGACTTTTGTTGTCAATAAGTCATAAAAGTGAAAGAAGAGTTTTTGATTCCAGATGCTGCTATAATTCGTGTATTGATCTGCAGGTCAAACTGAATAACAAGCGTTCATACCCGAAGTCGAGTCTTACGGTACCTAGCTAGACAATTGACTATTAAATTTATCATAATCAGTCGTTTCAGAAAAAAATCTAACTTCGAGTTCTAATATTTTTGTTCTAGAATTAGCTTAAGCAATGTTAGTACTAAAAAATATTAGACCAAATTATATCTTAACCAAGGACAAGAATTTCCGCCCAGTTCCGTTCGCATTTTCCAGAAAATTTGCTACCGTCTTGGTTTTAAGAAGAAATCATATATCCCAAACAACCGGTTATACAATGTATATCTTTTAATATACAATTTGCGTAAACTTGAGGAGTATTGCAGCTTTCTTTACAAAAACAGATTCAAAGTACAAATAAAATGACTTTTTTATTTAATACCGCGATAAAAAATATTTTTGTGACTTCAAAACTAATAGCTTGATGGTTTGAGAAAGTCTGTCAGTTTGCTTGACGAAGGTCTGTGGTTTTCTCCGGGTACTCGGGTATCCTGCACCATCCCAAACTGACCGCCTCGAAATAAGTGAAAGAATCTTGACTGGGGCGTAAAACACGATTACTCCACTTCACTTTTACATTCAGATTCGTGCTCCACTTGAACAGTTTTAGAAATTCCCCCTATAATTTGCCTAAAGTTATCATTAAGCACTTCATTTTTCTCTTCAACACAAGAGCTGACCGCCTCAATATAAGTGCAAAATCTGGACTGGCACTTTAATGACTATTATTCAATCAAATCGTTTTGTTGAGTACTTCGTAACAATGTGTTCACAGCAACGCCAATAGCAACTAGTGACAGACACAATTAACAATAAAAATGATATAATAATTATATCAAATATAATTTTATAATTTCCCACATATTTTTTCTAATGGCTGATATGACCTATACGAGGTATAATTATGTTACCTCTCTCAAAAGTACTTCTAATAGATCCACCATTTACCAAAGAGATAAATACGTGTGTGTAATTTATTGAATCGGCATGCTTCAGATTTTGATGAACTAACCCATCTGCTATAAGATTACCTGAAATGATAAACAAACTAAACAAATTAGTGTAGTTTGCGAATAATTAAATTAAACTTTAAACAAAAATATTAAAAGCAGTAAGTATCAATGACCATGATTTTGGTTCTTACAAACTATGAAACCTTATTAAACTACATGTCAAAGCAAAAGTGTTTATCACCAAGACAAAACCTAGAACTTTTTCATTGAGCCTACACACCCAACCCCAAACATTTCAAAAAAAGGAAATGGATTATTTCAAGCCAAATATCTTGTCTTTAACCTTTGTAAAAACATAAAAAGTTCTTTAATGAATTTATTTAGATGGTATATCAGGAATATCTGACAGTGTGTAGAAATACATTTTAAAAAGCAGACCTGTTTATTTATTGTAACAACCTAAATGCTATAACATTTTTAAAAATAATTTTCCGCCAAATGTAAACGGATTTACTCTTTATTAATTTCTTATAAAAGGGAATACAAATTGTTAAGCAAAAAAATGATAAACACGAACAAAGGTGAATTGAAAATCTTATACTTGTAATGAGTACTCACCATTTTAATTCATCTTTTAACGATGAGAATAACGTTTGTCTTAAAACAATGCGGAAAGATATCAGTTGAAGATTATTTCTCATATTTGATATATTTGTAAGTAAGTTGAAAGAGGTTGTAGGATTAACTACTTAGCTTTGTATACTTAAAATGAGATGTTCGTTGTTCTATCCACTCAATATGAAACTTTTTGGTACGTATATTGTGAATGATAAATTTGTTTAATTATTAGCAATACTTGATTGTTTCCTGTTGTGAAAGAGGCATATTCATTAACCTATTTTACCATTTTTATTTGTGACATATCAGATCACAGAAAGTAGCTTTTACATACCTAACACTTCTAATAAGACTGTTGTTCATAAAGGAATATTTACAATTGCTATTATCTTTCTTTCTATGACTCTATTACTCTTTTTTGCTGTCATGTGCTATGAATACTGATGACCTTTCTGAACTTCATGACGTTGGGATATTCCATTTTGACGATGAGGAGGTTGGCAGTAAACTGAATATTGAAAAGGTGATTTTTAGGATATATCATCTTTGCGTTCACGCGATTTGCGACAGCCCACTCTCGTTCATAACGCATGAACAATGACAAAAAGAATGTCATTTCTTAATTGGTTGAAACACAAATTACCAGTCGAATAACGAACGTATATTTGTTGCCTGTGTTCCGATTTGAATAAAAATTAAAGTGGGAAAATATAGTTAAATGGTATGCATGTAGCTAAACGGAAAACAAACATTCGTATATAACTTTTGGAATTGCATACTTCTTTTACTTTCTGAAAAAACTGTTCAACCGTATTCATTTGAATATCCATTCACAGCATGGTTTATTGTATAGAAAACTAACCCATATTGCATTCTTTAACTCTGCAAAAGGACCTATCACCTTCCAAATGCACCAGTGTTTTTCCAATAACCAGATTCAATTCTTCCAGTAGCAGAACTTCAAACTCCTTTGTAATGTTTTTCAGATACTCGTCTGAAAAAAATGAAGATTAAACAAATGTTCAGAATATATATGCAGGTATAAGCTGATTGATTCCTTGTTTTGTAGAATAAGTTTATTTCAATATAACAAATGCTTGATTTAAGGCATTTGTTATGAATAGTCAGCCTGCAAACTGTTTTTTAAAAGTCAAACATATCTGAAGATTGGATTATGAATATCTATTATGGCTACACGGTAATGTAGTTCTACATTTTATGAGGGCCTCCGATCATCCAACTTTTCTGTATGTGTTTGAAAATACTAGTACGCAAATTTGAAAAAAAAATTAAAGATTAATAACCAATGGAAAATTGAAAGCTCTTAACACAAAAAATACAACGTGCAGTATTCATCGATTTGATCAATAAAAAGCAAAAGTCAAAGGAATAAACTTAACAATACAGCACTTACTTTTTTTTTAATTTGAAAGAGGAGAGTATAATACATATACGTCATGATTCCAAGATCAGCATATGTTTCATCTAAATGAATTCGGATGAAATATTAAAATTAAAAGTTTCAGTAAGTATTTGCATTCCGAGAAACATGTGCTTGAAAACTGCAAACGCAACAAATTTTATGACGCAACTAAGGTAGTATTTAAAGAAAACAAATTACATATTGTATTGAAGATTTCGCAATTGTATCGGTCCATAGCACTAACCCTATAATACCCGAAAATAACACAAAAATTTACTAAATAAATAAAAATAAATAAATAAATGAAAAGCAAAAATACACCAAAAAGATTGGTAAATTGACAAC
This sequence comes from Tegillarca granosa, assembly GCA_029721355.1. Classification (NCBI taxonomy): domain Eukaryota; kingdom Metazoa; phylum Mollusca; class Bivalvia; order Arcoida; family Arcidae; genus Tegillarca; species Tegillarca granosa. The sequence goes on from CM056596.1 coordinate 28,297,514, forward strand.
AAACAGTGCTATTTTTTCATACATTGTAAAAATTATACAATTTTTTAAACTTGGATAAATCAGGGACGGTTAGAAACCAACCGATGAATATTTTTCTTGACAAGATTGGATAAGCGCCACGCCTTCGGATACGCATAAACAACTGTCATCACTGGACGTATGTGCGCGTCATAAAAGTTTAAATATACACAAATGCACATATTTGCGTAGTTGCTCCTTAATGAGAAAATTAATCTTTTTATTTCGTAAATTTTAATTGGTATAATGAGTACCTTACTCATGGCAATACTTAAAGAAGTGTCGGAATAATATGACATTACACTCTTTTTAAATAAGAACCTGTTAGACATTGATTATCTTAAACTTTCATATAAATGTACCTTGTTCTATATTCCAATCAAGAAGTATAGGATTTCCACTATAGTTTGTGATCACTCCTTGGTTGTCAAATGTAACCTGTAAAAACCCTAGATATTTCCCGAATGTGTAATCTTGAACCACGAGTACTTTTGCACCGTTGTTTTGGGTGACAACAGTTGGGTACACACCCACTGGCTTTTCATTTGACGGTGCTGAGCCTGTAACGAAAATCATTAATTTATTGAAAAGTCATTAACACGTTAAAGTTTCAGAACATGCATTTCTGTAAGGTTTACACCCCAGTTATAATATATTTTATTGATATAGAAAGGTCAATTCTTGGAAAAGTCAGTGAGAAGAGCCTCGGAAAATCAAGGCAATCTTACACCACTAAGCCATAGGAATCATTAGTTGGATTGTAATAGTTTTTTGAAAACATGTCGCGCTAAACAACTTCATCGTTCTTTCTTATTATTAAGTGATATGCAATTCAAAAGATTAATTAATTATGAGTTTGATCATTCATTTGGTTTTTATTCTGTAACATGCATTTAGGTAGCATTTTAAATGACCATTAGCTCTAAAGCGCATGTTTAGGAGTAATTGCGTATATCGATGCTAGGTTTAAATACCATTTACTCTACTCCGTTCAAATAAATGCAACATACTCTTGGTAGATGTGGGAGGCAATGATGGCCAAATGGTTAAAACTTTAGCCTAAAAACCCACGGCAATTCATCTCCGACTGTTCGACCCCGATTACCCGCAAGGGAAGGAAGATTTCTTTGTCGTAAGGCTTTATCAGTATAATGGGATGAGAGGTGTTTTACATATTCATTGGAGACACTTAGTTGTGGGCTAATGTATGGGTAAGCTTAAAGGACGCCATATGTGACCTTCTAGTATAAAGTAGATGAAAAAATACTAGCACGAAATCTCACTTACCTTCAAAGAATACCTGTAAAAAATGTATGATGAGGTGACGTAAAACAATCTATCAACCAACTCATCTTAAACATGTTTGCCATTTAGGAAACACTTTGTGTTTCATTGACATCATATAATAATAATGATGTACAACTTTTTGCATTCATTATTGATTGTGTTCATTTGTGAACGATAAGATCTTCCTCATATTTTACTGCTCTCTCTCTCTCTCTCTCTCTCTCTCTCTCTCTCTCTCTCTCTCTCTCTGACTGTGCATAAAGAAGAGCATAGCAGAGCTTTTAAGTAAGTCATATCTAAAACATTTTAAAAATAAAACTGGGACATTTCGATTACGCTTTGGTAATGTTTATCGCAATAATGAAATTTAAAATACAAGAAACGAATTGGCATTACCTAAAACAACTGATTTTTCATTATCTTTCTACAACTTTGCACATGGCATTTGTTTTAAATTACATTGAATTGCAATCAAACAGTGTTATTCGAACAGACTTTTTTTCAACTGGCAAAGACCGAATGGATTAAGTACAAAAAAACCTGGGTTGTAATAGAAAACCGCGACAAGAATCGTTTCTATAGCTACTTTAGCATAGGTTTTTGAATCTTTCAAAACATAATTTTGGCATTTTGTAACGTCGCAGCTCCGCTTTTTGCCATTGCATTGTCACTTTTCGTCTCTACTTCTTGATAAAAAAAAATTCAAATTCACCTTTTTCGGCAGCATACTGTAATGCTGTTTTACATACCTGTATATAAAAACGTATTGGTATGACCACCGACTACAATATCTATCCCTTCAACCTCCTCCGCTATCCGTTTATCAACTTTAAATCCAGAGTGACCGAGAGCTATAATTTTATTGATATTTTGACTTTGTAAGATTTTGACATTTTTACGTATAGCAGCAACTTCATCTGTAAATATAAGCGATCCTGAAATGGAAAAAATGTCTTGTATTAGCCGAAATTGTAAGAAATGCATTCATAAATTTGATAACATGAATATTGTTGGGGGTCAAAACCTGGCCAGGAATAATACGAGAGAGAGAGAGAGAGAGAGAGAGAGAGAGAGAGAGAGAGAGAGAGAGAGAGAGAGAGAGAGAGAGAGAGAGAGGTTAGTACCTACCATAACATGAAACATTCATTAACCTTTTATTCACTCTTTAATACCAAATGTGAAGACATTTTCTTAAATACAAGGGCACACTTTGTTTCTCCACGTGTTACAATTCTTTATAATTGATGAGTTTGAATGCTTTTGAAACGTAATGGGTTAGATAATATAATGAAATTTGCCATGTACATACATAATAAAATGGTCCTCGTAGTATTTCAGGATAATTACAGATGCAGCTCCTTTTACCTCTATATTGTCTCTAGCATTGTTCATTTTTTGTCCGCTTTTTACGATTAAATCGTAGAGAGAGAGAGAGAGAGACTCAAAACTTTAGATAAGAGATCTTTTTAAGATAGTTACGAATGTGTTATTTTTTAATTTGAAATCAAGTTAGGCAAGACAGTCAATACTTAAAAGATTTTTTTAATGAATGAACAATATAACAATAAAATTATGAAATTTCGATTTTAAAACTGTTTGATTGAAAAATAATAGGATTTTATGATGTACATTTTATAATGTGTAATAAACGAAATATATTCGTTAAATAATTATATACATTTGAGTCGCTTGAAATGTTTAGAAAATAAGATTTTCATTTACTATATTATGAGAACAATTTATGTTTGTAATTACAGTCGAACCTGCCTGAAATGCCACCTCTTTATAAAGTTCACCTGCTTATAAAGGCCAATAAAATTCTATCCCTATCGCTTTTTATTCATATTATTTGAACTTGTAAATAAAGGCCACCTGTCCATAAAGGCCACTTTTATTGATTCCCATGGCTGGCCCTTATAGACAGGTTTGACTGTATTTGCGATTATGTTGTATGTATATTATGTTAGATGCGATAAAACTCATCTAAAATATTACAAAAGAAAGAGGTGAACTACTACGTGTAAAGAGTAACACTCGCAACAATGTTTTATCACTATCAGCCGAATATAAAAATAAACACAAGCTTCCACGGGAATATTTATCTTTCGGGGACCTTGGCGACCGAGTTGTCAAATGCATGAGTTTAAAGACCACAGTGCCTTTCCCCGCCCAAAAGTTTGAATCCAACTCTAGCAGATCCAAGTGTAAGTTCCCTTTCTGAAGGTCGGTAGCTTTCCGCGGGAACTTCCTTTCGTTTCTTCCACCAACCCAGAAATTATGTATCCAAGTTTATTTTACAGGGATGGTCAGGACATTCATTTATCTTTCATTAACTTATAAGGCTAGGGAGCGTATAGTTGTTAAAAATGTAATGTTTTGGAGATTCCATGCTGCAATTAGCATCTTTTATTACATCAAAGATTTTAAGCTTTTTGATTAACATCATTAACTGTCCTTTTCTTAAATTAAACGTCGTTTATATAACTCTTCATTTTTATTTTTACTACTTCTTATGGTTGTTCAAAGCTTCATTAGCACTAGTTAGGGAAATTTCCAAAAAATCAAAATGTTATTCCTTATGATTTAATATCTTAAACACTTAAAGTATAAAACAATGTTCAATGCTTTCTTTAATTGTAATAAAAATTCCTACGCGTTGGAACTATCATCAACAAACAATATTAGCCAATGAAATGGAACGAGTGTTGCTATGGTTGCGTAATTTATTAAAGTATAACGTGGAAAACAATTAGGTTACATGTACCTGGTTAAGCCTAAGGGTGTTAAGAACAATAGGACCATGTTCGTTAATCAACTTTCAAATTAATCTTTCACCCAACTATATCGCTTGGTTCGACTGTCTAATATGCACGGCGTATTTTTTTCATCTCTACTTAAGGACCAAAGACACAGGTCAAAAGGTCATAAGTTGACATTTACGACCCATTTTTTGTTTTATTATGTGATGATGATGATTTTCAGTAGTAGTAGTAGTAGTATTTAATATTATATTATTATTATTATTATTATTATTATCATACTTAATTACCTGGTGATGATATCATCGGGGTATCCGTTGTTGTGTATCCTATAACACCGATCTTCTCTCCTCCTACAGTAAACACGTGGTACGGTTTATACATGCCTTGCTGTAACTTGTGTTCTTTGGAATCATCAATGTTGGAACTGACCACTGGGAAACTAGCGTTACGTAAGAATGGTATAAGTCCGTCAATGTTTTTATCAAATTCATGATTCCCGAGTGCCTAGTCAAATCAATATAAAAAATAAGTAAAAATAAAATTCAATACATTTGTCACACGTGTACCATCTTTATTAAAAATAATTTAAAATTTCATGCCAAAAATTTCACTACCTGGCGTTAACAAATACTTTTTTGTATATTGTGGAGGCATCTTTTTATGTTTCAAGGAAAATATCATTTTAACAAATTTCAAATTTTGAATTCTTTGGTGGATTCCTCGGCTTATCGAGAATCACTTTTTTGAACTCGACAGAAGAAAATCTTGAATTGTTTAACATGTTTCCAATGCTTGTAATATTTAAATTGCAATAAGATATTTTTAAACTAAACTGAAGACAGTGAAGTTTTTCTGAGGTATTCGGGTTCCTTCCATCGCACTTTGTATGATGTACTTAGGACTCTTATAACACAGACCACTACGGTAGCTCGGTTGGTACACTGCTCTTGGAGGTCGAAGTTTGTACTCCCGGTAGGGTGTGACCAAGACTTGAAAATAAGTAGAGGCTGTTCTTTAACCAAGCACTTAGCATTTTGAAAAATAAAATCACGGAAGAGACCTTAAACAAATGCCCTTTGTTGCGGTAGGCGTAAAGAACCCTTACTGCACGTTGCCCTGAGCGCACTGCAAAGGTTTAATCTTCGCCTATAGCTGATGACGTCTCGATATAAATGAAATATACTTGGCTTGGACGTAAAACCCTGTTTAATAAACAAATAAGTCAATGTATAACAGTCTTTTGGCTCATTTATAGCATGCGTTACATCTAATGAACCTTCAAAATATTCACAAAATTATTTGTATGAATACACTGTAGTAAAAAGGGGTGAACTAGTTTATTTTTTGCGTGAACATTTTCTTGAAGAGGTTTTCTTTAATTCTATATAATCTTAAGACTGAATGAAGAAATTTGTTTACCCTCATATAACATTTAATTTATTTTTAGAATAACCTTACTTGCATTGCAAAGTCAAACATACAAAAGACGTCTGTTTTCTATCCATAAAAATTATTTGTACGGAGAATGTGTCGGTCTACGTGTCAAAGTCTAAGCGACAATTGTATTACTTCATACAAGTAAGAAAATCCTTTTAGATAATTTGACTTGATTGCTTCTTCATATTTCATTTGTTAAATAACAAGGATGCATATAGATTCATAGATAATGAACATGACCCAATTTGTCATTGAACTACCTTAGAAAAAGAGCGTCCGCCTCGAGAGCGGCAGGTTATGGGTTCGAACCCTGATCGGCTAGGTCATACATAATCTTTAAAATTTTAGTATCGACTTGTACAACAGATCTCAGGATAGTATGACTTGGGGAGTGGTATTCTTGTCTGCGGCGAAATAGCTCAGGAGTATCAGAGTAATGTCAAACGTGTAAGCGGTAATTTTATCCTGCGCTGTTCTGACTCGGTGGGTTAACACTATGTGCGCTATTACAAGACGAGACTATAAACACTCTGACATATCACTCATACATGAGTTTGTTCTCTGATAAATCCCTAGTGTTGAATAAAATTGAAGTCATGCGGCGTAAAAAATATGACAACCAACAAACACTTTTAAAATCACTTTCCTCTGACGCACGGTGTTTTTAGTAAGTAAATTAGCATCATAGATCAAATTAATAGGCGACAGTATGATTGATTGATTTAATGGGGTTTTACGTCCCAGTCAAGAATATTTCACTTATATAGAGACGTCACCAGCTATAGGTGAAGTGACAGAAATGTTGACCTTTGCAGTGCGCTGAGGGCAATATGCAGGGAGGGGTCTTTAACGTGCTACGCCTGTCGTGACACGAGGCATTGGTTTCAAAGGTCTTATCCCAAGGACCCAAAAACTTTCATTTCTAAATGCCGAGTGCTTGGCAGAAGAACAGTCACTACCAATTTTCTAGTCTTGGTAAGGTGATAATATGAAACGGTTCGCCAAAAAACATGATAAGTGTTGGTAAGACCAGCTATTCCGAAAATTGGTTTGTTGGCTGAATGTTATTTTACGCCACATCCGCGATTTTTCAACAATTCGTTATCAGACAATTTTTATTGATCTCCTGGATAAATCTAAACACAAGTTAATGTGTTGCATGTGTGTGCGGTTGCTCTGGCCACAGTTTCACAATCATTCACTCAACTTAGTGTACACTTATCTAAAATATTCCCATTTTTCTCTCATCAATATTTCTTTTAAAAAATGAAGTTTTATGAGCAAATGTTTGGGTTTGTTAAAAAAAAACCTACATCTAACAGTTTAAATAAAACATTGGATATTCAATGGAACTGTGTAATATCTTAAAAATTAACATTGAAATATTTCCTTATTTAAGTTGAGTTGACACTCAACTGAGTGAATGATTGTGAAACTGGGGTCCGGACCGTATTATGCTAGTGCGGATTAATCGCTACCTTTTGAGCGTTAGTACATTCGCACTCAATATCGCAGATAAACTTTGCAGATCACTCAGTCTATTGAACTAAAACCTAGCTAATAAGTAAACAAGCGTACAACAAGATAGTTTTGTCTCACTATAGATCGACTGGGGTCGAACTCACACGAGTAAAACACCTATATTTAAGGGGAAACGCCTTAACCACTTGGTCACTCGATACCTGTTTTAAAAAGTGTTTGAGGATCTTAAAATTCATTTTTGTTCTACGACAGCCAATAACAATATATATATATAATATATATATATATATATATATATATATATATATATATATATATATATATATATATACATATATATATATGGGAGCAAAATGATGTGCAAATTTTTAAATATTTCATTTTATTAAAATTCAAAACTGTGCACATGAAACCTGATCAGTTATTTGTATATGTTATTTAATTATGTTAAAGCATTGAAATTACTGAGATTGATCCAGTTACTGAATAACTAATCTGCTTTTGATACAAAAAGGAGCATTATGAACGATGAACAGGTATATACATCAACGACGTGTATATATATATATATATATATATATATATATATATATATATATATATATATATATATATATATATATATATATATATATACCACCTATGAACCAAGATAAATGTAGAGCGGAGGATGAATAGTTCGAGTAAAAAGTGACTGGGACTGTTTCCACCATCAAGTTTTTAGTGTATAATAAGATTATGTAACTCCAATATTCAAGGCAATTACAAATTCTTATCAACTTACATGATTCAACTTAACATTCGCTTCACACAGGTCGGTTTAGTTTTCTAGACACTCCGGTTTCCTCCAAAATTATTGAACTGTCATGTTCTACTTTTGAATTGTATTATTTCATAACAAATGGCCCATGGGCCTTAACGCTCACCTGAGGAAATGTCAAAAAACTTACAAAGAACTTATTTACAAAAAGTTTATAAAATTTCTCAAGTTTGGAAAATCCTGCAATAATTAATCAGAAATGTCTAGTCACATTTCATTTATAAAAAGCTCATATGCATGATTTAACTATAGTACAATGAATAATTTCCAAATCATTAACCATATGGTTATGCAGCCATGACTTTGACCTTTGAACATATGAACTTGAACCTTATATCAAAATGGTTCTAATATCAACACCTACAATATTCTAATAATCATGCTTGTACAAAATGTTAATGGTTTTCAAGATAATTTACAATTTCAGTCTTCTTCTACAGCTATGACCTTGACCTTTGAACATGTGACCTTGAACCATATATCAAAATTATGGTCATATCAATACTTATAATATTCTAATATATATGCTTATACAAAAAGTTTATAGTTTTCAAGATAATTAGCAAGTTAAGTCTTCTTTTGCAGCTGTGACCTTGACCTTTGACAGGGCTCGCGCTGTCGATCGCCAGTGGCGCAAATTGCGAAAAATATTTGAATCTGGCGAAATGAAATTAAAATTTGGCGTAAAAGTGTCTGGCGAATTCAAAATAAAACTGGCGAAAATAAAATGTAGTTGGCGAATGTTAATATTAACTTTTCTGTGTCAAACTGTTGTGTATTTCACGGCTGAACGCACCTCATTTCTGTATAGTAAGCCTATAGTAGTTGTTTGTTTACATCGTCGATCACTGAACCGCATCTTTAAACAATGTTGGAAGTTGATAAATGAATAAACACACTAATTAGATTAAAGGAATTAGCCTCCATAACTAATTGTGGCTAATCGGTTTTTTGTTTTGAATATGCTAAAACTTGGTTGGTGTTTACAAAAGTTTCGGAAGCCCCCTAATAAACCTGCATTTAAACACCGACAAATTAGCTCTTCTAGAGCTCTTTCTTATGACCAGTCAATGAATTATTTTATTTACTTGATTCACGTGAACATGAAGCGCATTGTATTATAAATATTTTTCAATTCAAAACCCAAAACCAAAAAAGCCCAATGAAGAACCCATCTCTTCGTCTGTTGAAACACATAATCCTGTAAAAAATTATACAAAACCGTCCGACTCCTAATCTGATGTGAAACATATCTGTTTGAATGATGATCGTTTTTTGGTTGTCATTTGATAACGAAACTGGTTTTATGGCATGTAAATTTTGCATTTAGACGGGCAAGATAAACAGTTTTACCTCTGGATCATGCACTAACTATCGCACTTCAACACTTATACGACACCAATCATCTTCAGATCATAAAAAATTGTTTGTTGACACTAACTTGCAAACTACTTTTGAACAATCAGTTCAAACTTACTACAAGGCAAGCAAAAAAAAAAAAAACAACTATATTTTGTGCCATGCGAACTGTTTATTGGTTATAAAAGGAAAAAGTGCCTACATAAAAATTTAATTCTTTACTAGAATTGCAATCACTACAGGGTTGTACAAATCTAGGAAATTTGCACTCTGGTTGAAATGCTACCTATATGCCTGATTTGACCCCTATTTAGAAATCATGTCACACTTCCTTCAGTTCTAGATTGATCATATAAGTAAGAAATTTTAAGCATCACTTAATGTTTGTGTTGCATATTGGCGAAAAGGATTTTCAGACTGGCGACATGTACATTGTTGCAGAAGATGGGTTGGCGAAACCAAAAAAGATTCCAGGGCTAGCCCTGCCTTTGAACATATGACCTTGAACCATATACCAAAATTATCGTCATATCAATACCTACAATATTCTAATATACATGCTTATGCAAAAAGTTAATACTTTTCAAGATAGTTCACAGTTTCAGTACACTTATGCAGCTACGACCTTGACCTTTGAACATATGACCTTGAACCATATATCAAAATGATTGTCGTATCAATACCTACAATATTCTAATATACATGTTTATACAAAAAGTTAAGTTTTCAAGATTACTTACAGTTTTAGTACACGTATGCAGCTATGGCCTTGACCTTTCAACATATGACCTTAAACCATATATCATAATGACTGTCATATCAATACATACAATATTCTTAGAAACATGCTTATACAAAAAGCTTATAGTTTTCAAGCTAATGCACAATTTTAGTATTTATAAGCCAAAAATAACATTTCAGGGGCAACAACTCCTACATGGATTATCATATAGTTAAGAAACTTGTCATGGGGAGCATTTTAACAATGGTTTGAATTCATATATCTCTTAATATTTGCAAGAAAATTGCCTAAAACTGCATAAATCACATATTAAGTCATGACCTTGATTTGTGACCTTGATCCTATTTTAAAGGTCATTTCAAGAAAAAGTCAAAACTGAAAACCCGTGTAATTATCTATTTAAATGGTCAAGTTATAACAATTTGAAGCCATTTTACGATTTTTTTTAAATTAAACGCAAAAACGCGTTACCCATTTTTTGACCAAATTTCACAAAATGAACAAACTATATATAGGCCTAAAACCCTAGAGAATCCAAATATCACATCAGATTTTTATTCCCATCATCGGTTTCGGAGAAGAAGATTTTTAAAGATTTTTGGACCCCTAGGTCACCTTGACCTAGTTTTGGTAGCCATGGCAACGCCATGAACAAATCTGAATTGCACCGGCCCATATATGATTCTGACCAAGTATCAATTGAAGTCTGTCCAGCAGTTTTGGAGGAGAAGTTGAAAACAGGTGTTAACGACGCACGCACACACGCACGCACTCACATACACACACCTTTCGGTCAGATGAGCTAACAATTCAAAAGTAACACATGACAGAACTACTGTCGAGCCTATAGAATTATATCAAAGAATCTTAACTAGAACGAAAACGCCACTAGCTTCCCTCACTTTAACAAATAATAGACAAAGTATTCAATAAAATCTCAAGTTTAAACAATATTTATGCGTTGTTAAAATTAATTGAAATGGTGTAAGGGCTACAGTACTGTAAACATATCATTTTGTTCCTACCAGTATCGATCGAAGTTAGCAATAATTTAATCAGTTCTCCCAATGTCACATTATCATCATCATCATTATTATTATAATAATTATTATTACATTATAATCATCATCATCATTATTTGTTATTTTTTTTTTGTTATCATTATTATTATCATTATCATCATTATAATAATAATTATTATTATTACATTATTATTATTATTATTATTATTATTATTATTATTATTATTACTATGATTCCCCACCCAAAGGTGGGGAATCATATTGTTTTCGTTCTGTTTCTTCTTCTTCTTCTTATTATTATTATTATTATTATTATTATTATTATTATTATTATTATTATTATTATTATTATTATTTTTATTTTTTTTCTTCCTTAAAATTGTCCGGTGCAGAACTCGGAAACGGTATGATGGGTTTCGATGAAATTTGGTACCAACAATCTGCTATCTTGGTAGATATGGATAAATGATCACATTTTTTTCTATCTCGACGGCTCAGCGGTCGGTGCGTGTAAATTGCGTAATTTAATTCCAAACATCTTTCTGTCCAATACGTACAAAGATAGATAACTCTTACAGAATCTTCTTCTTCTTTCTTATTCAGTTTCTCAGATATATGAGGGCCCGTTAAAAATGGGTAATCTGAATTAATGTATACAGTTTAGCACTAAACAAAAATGATTGAATGTTAATGAACTACATGTTAATAAAGTGACTAACCTCTTTCTCACATACATAATTTGTTCTTAATAAATTCTCAGTTACTATGTATTAAATTGTTAAAAATATATCAAATTTTTATCAGCACTGCCAAACAAGTTAAACGCATCATTCAATCTCGTTCAAAATTTTAGGATAGGTTCCTGCACCATTAAAGTTTTACATCCATGGGTATTTATTGGGTGAGGGACAGGAAGATGGGGTCTTAAAAACAAAAATCACCAATTTTTCCTTAAACACTTTGCGGTGTGCTATAAAACCATATATAGGGCTTTGTCATAACTCATAAACTAATGAGATCCCCATCCCTAAAGTATATATTTTCTGGTTCCTAATGATAAAATGAAAAGAATGACACTAATCAAAGACACCTAAGGTCCTTTCCCACTGAAGGGTAGGGCTGGGTGGTGCTAAGTTAATTTTAAACTATTGAAATCCCCAACCCTAATTTATGTATTTTCTGGTTCCTTATAAAAAGTTGAATAGAGTGATATTAATAAAGGGCACCTAAGGTCATTTCCCACTGTGGGTGGTGCTATGTATATGTATAGCTTTTAAAAAGTTAAAATCCTTTCCACTCATCTGTATATTTTTTTTGTTCATTATTGACTTTTGAAAAGAGTGATAAAAACCTCAAGGAAATCATTTTCAAGAGAGGGTAGGGGTTGGAAGCCAGAATTCTTAACACCCACCCTCAGTCAAGAAACACTATCTTATGGCATACTTGATTTCATTTCTTAAGGCAAGTTTACAGGATTAAATTCCTATTCAAAGAATTGTAAACAAATTCAATAGCATTATTACATGTTTTGATATGGATAATTGCTTTAATCTCTTTGTCAATTATCCATTAATATGTAGGTTATGGCTACTTCACAGTCATGACACACGTCAATCAAATTTGTTGGTTAAACAACTCACAGTTCGTGAAATAGATTTGCTATCAATCAAAGTTGAATACCTGTCCAATCAAAATACACCAGCTAATAGAATTGCCAATTTAATGGATAGGACCTATGTCAGAAGACAGAACGCATGATTCTGATCTATTAAACTTGTATAATTTACATACATTTCGAATTATAAATTTATACATGCAGATTCGGACTCCCGTGATCAATTGATTTCTTTTAACAAAAAAAAACATTGTTGCAACAATGGGGTATGAGGGAATGAAAATATATATTAAAATGAATACTGCTCGAATTATAATTGTACAATTCGATGTTAACTTTAAATTTACTTGTCTTCCGCCCTTTCTCTTAGTCAGCTTTCGATTACTAGTAATGGATACTATCATTCCATCTCGAGATCAGTCCATCAGCAGGTGTATATTTTAGACAATATATAGATTATGGATGGTGGGGAATCATACGTAACTGGTATCCCAGTTACAATCTGTGGTTATTATTATTATTATTATTATTATTATTTTTATAATTTTTTTTCTTCCTTAAAATTGTCCGGTGCAGAACTCGGAAACGGTATGATGGGTTTCGATGAAATTTGGTACCAACAATCTGCTATCTTGGTAGATATGGTTAAATGATCAAATTTTTTTCTATCTCGACGGCTCAGCGGTCGGTGCGTGTAAATTGCGTAATTTAATTCCAAACATCTTTCTGTCCAATACGTACAAAGAGAGATAATTCTTATAGAATCTTCTTCTTTCTTATTCAGTTTCTCAGATATATGAGCGCCCGAAAAAAATGGGTAATCTGAATTTATGTATACAGTTAAGCACTAAACAAAAATGATTGAATGTTAATGTTAATTAAGTGACTAACCTCTTTCTCACATACATAATTTGTTCTTAATAAATTCTCAGTTACTATGTATTAAAGTGTTAAAAATATAACAAATTTTTATCAGCACTGCCAAACAAGTTAAACGCATCATTCATTCTCGTTCAAAATTTTAGGATAGGTTCCTGCACCATTAAAGTTTTACATCCATGGGTATTTATTGGGCGAGGGACAGGAAGATGGGGTCTTAAAAACAAAAATCACCAATTTTTCCTTAAACACTTTGCGGTGTGCTATAAAACCATATATAGGGCTTTGTCATAACTCATAAACTAATGAGATCCCCATCCCTAAAGTATATATTTTCTGGTTCCTAATGACAAAATGAAAAGAATGACACTAATCAAAGACACCTAAGGTCCTTTCCCACTGAAGGGTAGGGCTGGGTGGTGCTAAGTTAATTTTAAACTATTGAAATCCCCAACCCTAATTTATGTATTTTCTGGTTCCTTATGAAAAGTTGAATAGAGTGATATTAATAAAGGGCACCTAAGGTCATTTCCCACTGTGGGTGGTGCTATGTACATGTATAGCTTTTAAATAGTTAAAATCCTTTCCACTCATCTGTATATTTTCTTGTTCATTATGGACTTTTAAAAAGAGTGATAAAAACCTCAAGGAAATCATTTTCAAGAGAGGGTAGGGGTGGGAAGCCAGAATTCTTAACACCCACCCTCAGTCAAGAAACACTATCTTATGGCATACTTGATTTCATTTCTTAAGGCAAGTTTACAGGATTAAATTCCTATTCAAAGAATTGAAACAAATTCAATAGCATTATTACATGTTTTGATATGGATAATTGCTTTAATCTCTTTGTCAATTATCCATTAATATGTAGGTTATGGCTACTTCACAGTCATGACACATGTCAATCAAATTTGTTGGTTAAACACCTCACAGTTCGTGAAATAGATTTGCTATCAATCAAAGTTGAATACCTGTCCAATCAAAATACACCAGCTAATAGAATTGCCAATTTAATGGATAGGACCTATGTCAGAAGACAGAACGCATGATTCTGATCTATTAAACTTGTATAATTTACATACATTTCGAATTATAAATTTATACATGCAGATTCGGACTCCCATGATCAATTGGTTTCTTTTAACAAAAAACATTGTTGCAACAATGGGGTATGAGGGAATGAAAATATATATTAAAATGAATACTACTCGAATTATAATTGTACAATTCGATGTTAACTTTAAATTTACTTGTCTTCCGCCCTTTCTCTTAGTCAGCTTTCGATTACTAGTAATGGATACTATCAATCCATCTCGAGATCAGTCCATCAGCAGGTGTATATTTTAGACAATATATAGATTATGGATGGTGGGGAATCATACGTAACTGGTATCCCAGTTACAATCTCTAGTTATTATTATTATTATTATTATTATTATTATTATTATTATCTAAAACAAAAAAGTCGAATATTATCAGAATATTAATCACACACATGACAGCAATATATGTTTATAAAATTTTCTTTTGGTAAAGTTATTTTTTTTCTGTCCTTGATTGTATTGATGGTATCAAGTACAAAAAAAAAGATTACCTGTTTTTTTTGTTTTTTGTTATTTTTTTATTTATTTTCAATTGACGTAAAATAAATGCTTTTAAGAAGGTTTTAGAAAAATTTACCTGTCATAAAATCATTAAATGTAGCATGTGACATACAAATCATAATTACTATCTAAAAAGGCTGGGTTAAATCAACGAATGAATAGCTAGACGAATCCGGATCTTGTTTTGACGTTGCACTGTACATGAAATTATATTACGCTATAACATTTTAGGGAGTGAAACAGTTTGTATAAATAACTTAAAGTAAATTAAAGTGCATTCTATAAACTTTAACCATCATATCTCATTGCATAAATTAATATAGAACAGTTCTACCACTTCAACTTATTAGAACGCATTGGTGGCTTAGTGGTAATGCGTCCGCCTCAAAAGCGGGGGTCCTGTGTTCAAACTACTATCGAGTCATACGCAAGACTTTTAAAACTCTAAAAAAAAAAATGCTATTTGAGTAGCGCTTAGCATCATGAAGATCAATTAACGACTGGTTCAGTCAGTAGAAGATATCAATCAATCAATCAATCAATAATCTTTATTGGCTTTAAACCTATACAGTCTATAACCAAAAATACAACCAAGGTGGCAAATATAGAGCCTTAATTAAACATACAAATAATGTATATTGAATTTATAGTACATAATCATTATAATGTGTTACAGAGTATTTAAAACGTTTTCACGAAGTTTAAATGCATGGAATAGATATAAAGATAATTTGTTTAAAACAGTTGAAGATGACGATGATAGGAGACAATTAAACTTGTATATATTTGGCCAATGACAGAACAATTTAGATAAATATTTCCTTCTTAGATTGATATACATGGGACATATTAATAAAAAGTGATATTCTGTTACAACAACATTCATGGAACAACAATTACATAATCGTAGATTTCTGTCAATATCGTTAGGTTGAGAGGTATGCTTGTCTTCGGCATATGAGCTTAGTGAACTAGCACTTCAACATAAAAGTTACAATTGTCCTGAGTGCATTTTATTATACTCACTTGTCAATCCTATAATTACGCATATACGACTTAACTATTATTATTATTATTATTATTATTATTATTATTATTATTATTATTATTGTTGTTGTTGTTGTTGATCCTTAGTTATTTATAACGTTAAACAACATTTTAACGAATCCAACCTTTATAAGCTTATATCCATATCATATATCATCTTGGTAATCAAAATTAATGGGTATCAGAGCTGAATAGTCCAATAAATAAATAAATAAATAAATGATAATAATAATAATAATAATAATAATAATAATAATAATAATAATAATAGGATTAAGGTTCAAGGGCATTTCGAAACCTTATCAGAAGTCAACCCTATCTCGGAAATATTTCATTTTTTACCCTGGCTCACTACGAAAGTTAGCCAACATTTTTTTTATTTGGGGAGGGGAGGGGGAGTTTATGAAGCTTTGGATAAATGTTGCAGTAAATCAACATTTTAGAACCAAACTTTTTCACCTACAAAAGAATATTTTGTTTTGCAAGAAGTAATTAAATCACTATTGTTGGTGCTAAGTAGATAAATATCATCCCAATCGGTTTGGTCCAGGAATGGACAAGCCACTCTGTTGTCCACTTTGGTTAATATTTTCCTATCCTGTGCCTTTAATAGTGATGTCATTTTTACATATACCAACAACAATTTTTTTTTATATCGCACTCACCATGACGTCATATCCAAGTTGATTCATAGCCCAAGACAACAGTTCTCCTCCATATTTGTAAAACCATAACGTCCCCTGGAATTGGTCCCCTGCGTCCATTAACAACGTGTTAGGGTACTCTTTTCGAAGTCTGTCTATCAAAGTTTTCTGTCTTGCAATTCCTCCATAACATTTACCTTCTGTATCAGTGCAACGTCCGCCGTACGTGTTTGTTTCATTAATTCTCGAATGTACATCATTCGTGTGCAAAATTGTCAGATCAAAAGAAAAAACTCCGGATATATTTAAGCAAAATATAGAAATAAGTATAAAAGTAACACTCTTCATTACACCTTGTTCCTCCATGTTTTTTCTAAATGACGCTAACCTGTGTCCTATTTGTTGAAAATACAATTTCAATGTAAATACGTGTATATCACACTATAGGTTAAATGAAGCCCTCTAAGACATATAACATTTATGTTGTGCTTATTTAACAATTCAAAGTGTTTATTATCAACTTTATCAAACCTATGATTATTCATCGATGAAATATTTATTGTTTAGTTTAAAAATTTACAATCAAAGTGAAAAAAAAAAAACCTGTAAAAACCGAAGTGGCCACAAAGAAAACTCTTTCTTAATTATTGCTTGAAGCATCTAAATGGTATTCCGGTCAATGATTTAAGTTCATACCAGCTTTTAATTATAATCCCAACCGAACCTATGAGAATAAAACAGGTAAATAAAATAAAATATATGTATATATATTCAGTTGCCAGTTAATAGTGGTAAGATATTTTGTTAAATAACGGTATGTGTCACTTTCATTCATAAAAAATGTTAAATACATTTATCATTAATCTTGTCACTCGTGGTTAAACATGTAGGTAATTTTCCATTAAAATGGCTTTATTTATTTATTTATTTATTTATCTATCTATCTGTTATCTTTTTATTTTATTTTATTTTATTTTATTTTATTTTATTTTATCTATCTATCTATCGTTTTATTTTTTAATCTTAATTTTCTTAATTTGATCGATTAATTTTTTATTTTATTAATTATTATTATTATTATTATTATTATTATATTTATTATTTATTTTTTTTTTTTTTTTTTTTTTTTTTTTTTTTTTTTTTTTTTTTTTTTTTTTTGCATTTACAGTTTTCAATGAATGTCATTTTTTAAAAATGTCAAAATCATCCGTCTGGTGAAATCGTTCACTTTTTTTTCATTTACACCAATAGAAACTAGTGACATTAAAACGGAATATCGCTGCAGCAACCAAAAACTTCTTAAGCTTGGCCTCTATCTAAAATCCATAGATTTTTACATTCATTTCTTGTTTTGAGACCGAATAATTTGGCGTTTCTGCCATTATCTAATGAAAAACAGCTTGTTTATTGCAGAATTTATCTGTAATGAGACGTTTTTATAAATTTTGAAACGCCTTGAACTTTCAATTTTTAATCTAAATTCAAATAGCTTCTTTTAAATTCATTTCACCTTAAGGTATAATACAGTCATTCATATTATGATTATTCACGTGGAACTGACAATCACTGTCAACAGATGTCTGTGCATTTTGTACATAATGTTGATTGGTATATATTTAGGTCAAAAATATTAAAATTTTAGCAAGGTAAAGCTTTAACGTCTGATAGAATACGAATCGATCAGTTTTTTTAATAAAAGAGAAACCCGCAATATCATACCATATAGAGCGCAGTTTTTAAAACTATATGCATTTTATATTTGCATAAATCGCTTTTTTAATACTCATAAATTGTATTTATCATATATTATAATATTAAAAAAATGTATGAAGAAAAATTGCTAATATTCGGGGGCGGGGGTGGGGGTCGAATTTGATTTTTTTAAAATCGATTTATGCATATGTTCAAGTTATAATGCATTTAATTTTGTTTTACTTCGACAAAACTGATTTCCACTTGTGAAAAAAATAAATTTTGTAAAATTAGTTATACGAAATTCTTCACCTTATTTGATCACGAAATGCACGTTTCACCCATAGTAACAAATCTCTGAAGAAAGTTGTGTCTAAATGGTTTCAATTAGCACGCGAAAAGGGCGCCTGACGTGCCTCTGATCAACTGTAAAGCATATTTGTACCCAATGGATTAAAAGCTCTTTAATTGCTAGATCTTTTGTAAGAAATCCATCCTTTCCTTTAAAATGTTAAAAATGATAACTGTATGAATTTCTGCAACTCGTCTGACATTCTTACTAATATCATAAACTTACATGCCATTTTCTGGATATATGTAATAGTAACAGGCCTTTCAGGATGGAGGTCATCCTCGAGGCCCTACCTTTCGCGTTTTAATTCAACTCTACCTTTTACTCGGGCATATGCGAAAGGGCACTGCTATTATATAAGTATTGGTATTCTTAGGCGCTAAACCTTTCTAATGCAATTATTGGATAACTGCTCTTCCACCGATTTTGTCCATTTCGCAAAAAATCACTTGTTTGCTTAAGAAGTTAGCTTGTCGATATATAACCTGACCAAAATGACAAAAGTGTTCGGGTACATAGCTTTAAATAGGCAGGAAATAAAAAGGCTGGAGAAAGGGCATTTATGTAAGCCTTCACACACAAAGCACTAGTAGGCAGGAAATAGAAAGGCTGAAGAAAGAACATCATGAGATGTTAGCCTTCACACACACACACACACACACACACACACACACACACAATGAAAAAAATTCCCAAATGTGAAAGGAAAGACGAAAAGATCTAAAAGTACTGGATTCAATCTCACAAAAATCAAGAAGATCGTTCCAGACTGAAAAAAAAAATCAGAAAAAACGCACCAAGTACGTTATAATGTTTTTCTGTAACAGGAATATATTATACTAAAACAAGTCTAAAGATTATCGATATTTATTTGGAATGGCTTGATTTCGATTTCTTCACCTGAATAATTTCCAGAATTTTTTGATACAGTATTTATAATTTATATCCGCATTATTAAAAATATGAAAAATACAAAAATTTAAAAAAGTATTCCCGTATGACATTTGACAGGCCTGGTCTGTTAATTGTGCATGTTAATGAAATGGTATAAGTCAAGTCCGTTTTACTTTACTCGAGACATTGCCAGCTATATTTTAATATAAAGTTATGATAGTTATATAAAAAAATTCTACACACCTAGTTCTTTTTCTTTGACAGGTTAGTATTGACCATGAACACCTACCTAATAATAGGCAGGTATGTAGGTGTTCATGTTAGATATCAACCTCAACAAGCTTCAATGATTCCCGAAGAATAATAGAATCGTTCAACCATGACTAATCATGACGAAGTTCTGGAGAGAGAGAGAGAGAGAGAGAGAGAGAGAGAGAGAGAGAGAGGGGGAGTGAAGTAATGGTGTTTTACGCCCCAGTTAAGAATCTTTCACTTATTTCGAGGCGCTCAGTTCTGGGATGGTGGAGGAAACCGGAGTGCCCGGAGAATACCACCGACCTTTTGCAAGTGAACTGACAAACTTTCTCACACTAGGATCTGTCCCGCGTGGGATTCGAACCTAGGCGGTGAGAGGCCCTGTGATCTGTAAGCTGCGCGCTTAGACCACTCGGCCACCAAGGCCCCAGAGAGAGAGAGAGAGAGAGAGAGAGAGAGAGAGAGAATAAAAATAACAACATTTAAGAACGTATAAAACGCCTCTTAATCTTTTTCATCAAAATGAATAACTTAATGTTTACGAAGACATTTACACAGAAATAGTAAGAAAAGGTAATATATTACCTTTCGAATGGTTTCGAGCAGCAGCAACCTTAGTTGGTCCTTCCTCATCTAGAATAGTCGATAAATCCACTGCCGTCTCTAAATTGTTAAAAATGTCCGATTTTTCTTCATCGGGCAGTTCTATAAGTGTGTTATGGGTAATATTGGTAATATGGAAATATTGTCACTTATCGTTTCGTTTTCGAAATTCCTCGTAAAGGTCTAGAGCCTGATGAAGTACTTCATCGCAATCATTTTCGGTGTCTATCATGTTTGAAGTTTTGTGTGCGAATTCCAAAAATTTGTGCATCGAAGAGTACTTACGTTAATTTTATTTACAATACATGAAATAAGTGAGTATGTAATCATGCGATGTGTAAGTCGGATATTAACTTCGTTTATCGGTGTTCATGTATTTAAAAAAAATCTGTCAACGTGCAGCAAGACCTCGAGCCCTTCGGGCTTTCGGTGTTACATTCGTAAGAGGAAATTCGAGATTATTTAGTATTTACTGACGCTAAATAACTGCTGATGATATAATACTTAATGAAAACTGTTAATCAAAAAGAGGGAATATCCAACATCCACCATTATATATGAATAATATTCTGCTCAAGGAAGTTTTCACTCACAAACACTTAGGGATAACCTTTTCATCCGATGGCTCTTGGTCTCCCCAAATAGACTCTATTTTAAATAAAGCTCGATCTCGACTTTCTTTACTGTGTCTTTTAAATTCAAACTAGATAGAAATACATTACAAAAACTCTATTTTACATTGATCAGACCTATTTTGGAATACGGAGATGTTCTATGGGATAATATAACGCTGTTCTACAGTAATTCGCTTGAAAAAATTAACTTGGAAGCAACTCGTATTGTTACCGGAGCCACACAGCTAACTAGTACTTCACTCCTTTTAAAAGAATGTGGCTGGGAATCATTAAGTGACAGAAGTAAAAATCACAAACTTATTTTATTTTATAAGATGTATCACAACATGACACCTGACTATCTTTCTAATATAGTACCCCCTCACAATTTTGAAACACATTCTTACAATACACGCCAACAGAACAATCTCGTACGTATCTCTTGTAAAACTAAACATTATTTCGATTCATTCTTACCCTCTGTTATAAGGGACTGGAATGAAATTCCAGAGGAAATAAGAAACTCTTCTTTATATAGGTTTAAATCATATCTTAATAGAAATAAGTTAAATATTCCGAAGTTTTTTTTTTTTAAAGGCAGTCGATTGGGGCAAGTCCTTCACGCACGTCTAAGAATGAATTGTAGTTCGTTAAATAGTCATCTGTTCCAGAAAACGATAATTGATTCTCCCAACTGTCTTTGTGGAAAAACTGAAACCACCAAACACTATTTATTTGATTGTCCAAATTTTACTCGCCAAAGATCTGAACTTTTTAATTCCCTAAATCCCAGAATATAAAGTTAGATACTCTTTTATTCGGTAGTCCAAACTTATCTGATGTTGAAAACACAGAAATCTTCTTAAAAGTTCAAAAATATATAATCGATAGTAAAAGATTCAAATAAGTTACTTAACTTGCATTTTTTTTCCAGAATTTAGTCTTATAATCAGTTAGTAATAGTGTTAATTTATATTTATAACAATGTAAACAATTCTCTTTCCAAACCAGTTACGTTTTGTTTTTTACATAAGTGCATATCATATAGATTAATATTTATTGTCGGTCTTTCTAATTGTAATTTTGTTATTCTTGGAGACGGATTAATATAATGGCATTTAACCATTGTTTCCGAATCCATATATATTCATAATGATGTATGTTATTGTCTTGTACTGTTATAATGAATAAAATATTGTTTAAACTAAAACTGTTAAAACATTGTTATGTAAAGTGACAGCTTGTTGTATAAGTACGTGTGATGGTTAGCAATCTGAGTACTTCATGTCATTTTGTTATCCAATATCGCGTGTTCACAGCCGGTTGTTGATGTTTTATATTATCATTGATCACGATATCATGGATATTCATTGTCATGTTTTTGTGTCTCTATTATACCGGAAATATTTCCGGGAAATCAATATCAGGTGGAGATGCTGTAGTTATTTTGAGAAATGATATCCGGTGCAGCATGGAAAAACAGGTTATAACGACTAAACCGAATTTTTTTTTTTTTTTTTAAATATTGAAAAGAGTTTCCTTCCATTTAAAAATAATCGTAAAAATTAACTTTCATTAAATAATCAAAATTGAAATTAAGAAATCATTAAATAATCAAAATTGAAATTAAGAAATCATTCTTTAATGTATCTACATGTATGTGTTTAAAAACCAAATTTAAATGTGCGTTTACAAACATGAAATGTACTATCAAAGCATTGGTATATATCCTGTATGTTTTTGCATACATATTCCGTACGTTTTTGCGTACATATTCTATAAGTTTTTGCATACATATTCCGTACGTTTTTGCGTACATATTCTATAAGTTTTTGCATACATATTCCGTACGTTTTTGCGTACATATTCTATAAGTTTTTTGCATAGATATTCTGTACGTTTTTGCATAGATATTCTGTACGTTTTTGCATACATATTCTGTACGTTTTTCCATACATATTCTGTACGTTTTTTCCATACATATTCTGTACGTTTTCGCATACATACTGTATTCTGTACGTTTTTGCATACTGGTTGCAATGGACGAGTGGTTTATGTGTTAGCCATCTAGCTCAAGACGTCTCACAGTGTGGGTTCAAACCTGGTCGACCACAAATGGGAAAGGTTCTTTCCTTATTTTAGGTCTATACTCCTTGGCTCGGTACTAGTATGTACAAACATGTACATTATGTATTTGATATTCATAAGATAGTGAACACAAAATATTAAAATCTTCAGTTGACCTTAAAACATTCAGCTTTGATACTAAATATTTATCTTGAAGAAGAGAAAGAGACTAAGTATGCCATTCTTTCATAAATTAAAACTTAGATTTCCTAACCAGAAAGAACGCATTCTGCTGGTCAACAAAGAGCTCTATATAGCTCTATATAGCGTTTTACAAAATTTATCCATATACATGTAGCTTTTTCTCTACAGTGTTTTGCATAAAGAAAAGATGCATGTAGTTTGTCAAATTGCCAGAACATGTCGGGTCGAGGAGTAATATAATGAAGGAAAATGTTTAAAATCTGAAACGATTTTACTTGTACCACATTACGGTTAGAACATAATCTTTAAGGGCTTTAACGAGGAAGAATCCGCTCCGTTTGTAAGCTGATTTCAACAACGAGTAGCGATATACCACTGCTTTTCTTAATCTCTTTACAATTTTAGCTTATTATTGTATTTTTTTTTTCAAAAATATCTTGTACTATTAGAAGTGTGATGCTTAAAAAATTCAGTTAGAGCTGGCAGAATTAGTTTAAATACCTCATTATAAAATGAAATATCAGAGATGGCTAATGCGCTATGCTAAAATCCTACCTTTTTCTATTTTTGATTGTTTCTCTAGATAAGAGAGCATTTATCGCTTTTGAAATCCAATTTGTACTAGGTTTAAAAATCCTAAAAACTGTGAAAAAATCGGTTTTGCTTACACAATGACCATTTTCGACACAAGCCTGGCGATTATTTTGGAATTACTATTAACAGAAAGAAAACAAAACATGGATTTTCGATCTTGTAATCGCACACAGTATAAGAATTGTGCCTATTCTTATCGAGTTTTTAAAAGCCATTTCTTATTTATTATGGCCACAATTTGCCAATTTTGAAAGGATATCAATAAATATACATCGAAAAAATTCTATATATTATAGGTCACCTTGAGCCAGTTTGGGTAGTCATGGAAACGTCATGTATTGCACTGGCCCATACATGCTTCTGAGCAAGTACCATTATAATTTGTCCAGCGGTTTTTGAGAAGTTGAAAATTGGTGTTAACGTCGCACACTTGTACTCTCCCACACACACACACACACACACTTAAGCACGTACATACATACGCTATGCCATCAGCCTATGTCCAGCTGAGCTAAAAATACATTTTAATTGATATTTTCGAAACAAATATGTTATTTTGCAATGATAGACTGTCTTATATACCTAAAATTTAGTACATCTTATTGGCTAATTTATTCTTATCTATATTAGAGGTCGAACATTTTTCAACTTTGTAGTTATTTCGGTTCAGAGAACCTATTAATTTTCAACCGTTTTGTGATACGCTAAAATTTCGGAAGTGTAAATCGCTATTTGCAGCCATAATAAAGCTTAAACTTCAGTTGTAAAAGTCAACATTTAATTAATTAAATAAAAGTTATGCCTTTTTAAAAAATCCGCTAAAAAGAAGACTTACTGTTGTTTAAGAATGAGGGCACCGAGTTTGTCCAATCAATCAATCTTTTCTGAAAATCGTTCAGATAATGGATAATTTACCATAAATTTTGTTATTTGAAATAAGAAATGTGTATTTTGTGTCGTTTTATTTATGTGTCTCGTTTTCTTTTGAAGGAGACGATAAATCTTAGCTTGCTCATTTGATTTTTTAGTTTCGCTGTAACATTGTCTTTTCATTACCAAAACTAACAAGTGAAGCGTCAGTGAACGTTATATGCGCCCGGAAACAGAGTGAAATGGATTTGCTATCTAGCTCCATTGTGATCAAAGATGTTCACATTGAAATTATAAATACTCATAAATGCCTTCAATAGCGAAAACCACATAATTTATGTGGCTTTATATCTATATATATTGAGTAGATTTTATTATAGCTTTTTATTTTATTTATTTATTTATTTATTTATTTATTTACAAAAGAGGTTTCTATAAGGTTTCATCGGCCTTAAACGAAACCAAATACTTTATGATTTCCAGATTTTAATTAAAAAACGAGCACATGCGCGCATGCATGCACGCACGCACACGCACATCATTTTTATTACATACTCTTCCTTACCTCATTAAGACTACACAAAATTAAGCTATATATATAAGCTTCATGTAGAGTTCAAATGTTGCTTTGAATATGTGGATAGTTTAGACTTTTACAAACCGCAGAAAAAAGTATGTCTCCCATGTGATTCTCCGCATACTTGCATATTTTGTTAAAGTTGTTGACCTACTTTGTTTAAAAGTTTGTTTAAAATCTTTTGATTTAGTACCGAATATGAAAATGCAACTGAAATCGGTGGAAATAAACTTTGGAAGGTGACTGAAGCACATACACAGTTTGCGACCTTAATGATTTTCTCTTCTATTTTCAGTTTTCTGTCTTCCGCTTTTATTGGAAGGTAACACTAACAAGAAAGTTTCCTTAAAAATTGTTTGAGAGATAGAAAAAATGTTTTATCTATGAAACTTTTCGGCCATTAGTGTCACTGATGACTAATGATTTTCCGAAAAATTTAAGCAGGTATTTTTATTATACTTGTATATTTACTGATCTCTAAATAGAAGCACTTGTTATTCAATCTGAAAATTTCTCAAGGGTTTTGACTATGCATTGTTCCGATGTTTTAGCAAAAAATGCTGGTAAGTTTGTTTTTTTTTATTATTTTTGTCCAGTTTTCCGTCCTAGATCGACAAAACATTGAACAAGTCGATATCAGAAAATCTTTGAAGAGTCGCACTATTATCGCGTCTGAGAAAGTGAACCTATAAAACACAAGAATTCCACGGAATTAAATGTCTCGCCTGGTTAGTTTTTGATCGTAAGAAAATACATTTTTAAGATTCATACTAACTGTAATAGTATTTATTGGTGTTAAAAATAATGTTGGTTTAGTACATTTTTGAAAACGAATATCTTTGTTCTCACATAACACTGGATAGCTGAACTATAATTTTTGTTGTACATAACACGAACACTTAAATCACATCTGATAGAATAAAATATTCATGTTTGTTTGAATTAAAAACAATTCTCAATTGTTAATCCAAAATCTTGAATCTGCCCTAAAAAATTAACTCTTATATACAAGGTAAATAACACAGAAACTAATATAGCTTTATTTGAATTCTAAAATAATATTGGTTTAGAACAAAATGCATTTTCTCAAAATTTGTATTTTTTCATTTAAAATCTAAGATTTATCCAATAATGAAATAAATGGTCAACAGGCATTGTACATAATCTAGAAACTAATCAAACAACATTTGAAATGTAATTCATCAAGATTTAGATATACTTTCAAAATTTTCTCAAAATGTGTCCTTTTTATAAAAAAAATCAATAAATGTCAATGTTTGGAAATACTTATAATATATATTTATGTTCTATCATTGTACATGCTAAATTCAAAATTTCAAAAAAGTGTCTGTAGGAGCATTTTCTAATAATTCCAATTTTCTGTAAAAATACCCCAAATAGAGTTGAATCATCATCTTATTATACTCATGTAATCATAATTATATTGCATGATATAATTGTGTTGCAAATAACATTGAAAGAACAGTATAAGTTAGAGATATGGACTTCAACATAAACCTTTACATTTTATTACATTTTGTAAAAATTCCCTTTTTACTGTAAAAAAGCAAGTTTTTACCCCAAAAGTAGTTAAAACTTTAGCTCATATACTCATGTAATCATAATAAAACCGCATGATTGAACTGTGTTGCAAATTTCATTGAAATAACAGTATTAGTTTGAGAGATATCGACTTTAACATAAACTTAACATTTTCTAAAAATTCCCTTTTTCTGTAAAAAAGGAAGTTTTTACCCCAAAAATAGTTGAAACATCCGCTTATATACCCATGTAATCATAATAAACCGCATGATTGAACTGTATTGCAAATTACATTGAAATAACAGTATTAGAGTTATGGACTTAAACATAAACTTTCAAATTCTGACAAGCCGCTACCACCGCCCCCATCGCAGCCGCCACCTAAGTCTCGCTTTATGGCGCTACCAGGCTTGACAATAATGATTTAAAAACCTGTGTTGAATCTGCATTTTTCCTGTGTTGTACTCACATATATTAACAAAATACGTATCTTATCTAAATAAAGCATGATAGTCAGAAAACGTTCGACAAGACCAAGTTCCAGTGGCGTTTCGTTTTGAAAAAAATAAAGAAATCAAATGTAACAGATCATTAAATCATCGCCTATACTAACATAACCAACTGTGTTAGCACATTACGCTAGAGAATTGTTTGTTGGTTTTCAACAGAACTGGTTAAAAACAATTCATTTACTCAAACACATCCAGTGGCTGCTAAAATGTAATATCGTTATAACTCCATCTTACACTTTATATGACCTTGTGCGACAATTGCAGTGGGTAAATATACAACAAATACCTGCTAAATTTTGATGTGCCAGATGTGCACATTTCGGAAAATAATTCCTCATCAGTAACATGATTGCAAAATAGCAGTAATTTATGTTGTGTAATGACGACATCTATCTACCTAGATTTTTTATAATCAGCAGCAACCAAAATTAAATTTTGTTGCATAAATGGAGATGCATGTATAAAACAGAAATGGGATGAAAGACTCAGTTATCGGCAACGACACAGTTTGTGGAATTGAACGATTAAAAATCATCTTATGATTAAATTTGATTAAAAATCTTTGAAAATTGCCTAAAAACACATGATTTCTTTAAGCGTATTCTTATAGGTGCAACCAACAAATAAACATTTTTTTCTGGGTTTACCTGGTAAAGTTAAAATTGGTTTGAATTTTTATCTGTCATACTGTTTTTTGTCTATTTGCCAGAAACCATAGTTCTCATCGAAATTGTAGGATAAAAGGCTTTAATAAGCAGTCTTCGAACCGCTTAATACACTTTTGTATGCAAGGTACAATTACTGGTTGGCGTTTCAATGGGTATATAATTTTATCATTGATAACAGTTAAAATATCAAACATAAACATTCAGAAACAAATTTGTTATGCAATCATTAATATTAATTTACAATTTATCAACCGACATAGTCAAAACGGTCACTTTCAGGAAACAAGATTAAGTGACAGGTGTTCGCAAGCAATATATCTTGTTTTACGTAAACAAATTAACTTTGTCACATATTTTTGAAAACGAAAATTGAATTACGCACTCTTTTGTGGTTGACGTTTTATAAAATAATTTTTAATTTTTAGTGTTTCTTACTGTGTTTAACAGTTTAAATCTAGCACACATAGTTCTGATATATTACTGGTTGGAGTTAAATTGATTCAATCTTTCTTATAATTGAAACGTATGTTTAAGCATAAAAAAGTATTAAAAAATTTAGAAGTTAACTCGGGAAACTAAAAAAAAATCTGTGACAATACAGTTTGCAAACTAAAATCAATTTAATTTATGTGTTATATGGACCCAATATTCACTTAAATCTTTTGGTACATTTGTATTCAATGGGTATAATTTGGTTATTGTGTAAGGTTTCAAAGCATTTATTATTTTATTATTCAGTCTGCCGAAGCTGATTGTTTATCAGCATTGCTACTTGAACTGTCATTTTTGAACTACATGTATTATTACTTTGGAATAAAATACCTCTTATTTTAAATTGTGTTTGCCCAATTTATACGGTTTCTTTTACACTGGTGTGAAGTTAGCCCGCAATTCTAGCCCGCAATTTAAAAACCGCCAGCCCGCAATTCTATTTTTTTGCACAGAAAGCAAATATTTCATACCCTTTATCATTAAGATCAACATTATTACATCAATATAACGTCCAGAAGAAGAAAATACCTTTCTATAAAAATCACCTGTACATTAAGACCACGAGACTATGTTTTAAACGTAAAAAAAATATTACACATCAGGCGTCAGACGCTTTTCCCCATCTAGGCCTTTCTGTCACAGATTCGTCTATCCAAGTACAAGATTTGGTGAATATTTCAAAAACCCCAGAGGGGAAAAACAGTTCTAACAAGAGCTCAGAAGCCAGATACCCCCTTCCGAAAAATGAAATTTTGAAAAGGTTAAGGTTGAAGAAGCGTATCTGGCGTCAGACGCTTTTCCCCACCTAGGCCTTTCTGTCACAGATTTGTATATCCAAGTTGAAGATTTGGTGAAATTTTCAAGAACCCTAGAGGGGTAGAACAGTTCTAACAAGAGCTCAGAAGGCAGATACCCCCTTCCGAAAAATGAAATTTTGAATAAAGGTTAAGGTTGAAGTAGCGTATCTGGCGTCAGACGCTTTTCCCCACCTAGGCCTTTTTGTTACAGATTCAGATATCAAAGTTGAAGATTTAGTGAAAATTTCAAGAACCGTAGAGGGGTAGAACAGTTGTACCGAGAGCTTAGAAACCAGTTCTGAAAAATGAAATTTTGAACTTTTTTGTTTTAATCATTTATCCAGTTTTTTTCGCCTCAATATGCTCGTGGTTGAAATCTTTTTCTGACACAATGTTCCGAATGAAGTCAGAACCTTTCTTAAAATTCCATACATTACAATTGTCATGTTTGTATTAATTATGATTAAGTAACAATTATTTTGAGTTATTCGAAAAAGGGTTATTTTATCTAAATATTTTGTATGTCAATTTCTAAAAATAAAAACCCAAGTCGACTTGATTTATTTGATAATTGTTTAAGAGATCAATTATAAGTTACTAAATAGTAGATATTACTTTGCAATTTTGCCAAGGTGAGAGTTTCTGAGTTTCGCTAAACAATTCAGCTTAATTGATTGCCTTCGCATTATATTTACGACGTAAGGACTTTAGCTGTACCATGCACTTCCTATGCCAGGACCAATTGTATTTTAGCATGGTTGACACATTTCCAGAAAGGTATTTTCTTCTTCTGGACGTTATATTGATGTAATAATGTTGATCTTAATGATAAAGGGTATGAAATATTTGCTTTCTGTGCAAAAAAATAGAATTGCGGGCTGGCGGTTTTTAAATGAATTGCGGGCTAGCTTCACACCAGTTTCTTTTACGAGGCTTCTTCTAAACCAGCCGTAAATAATACGAATTTTTTTTATTGGATTTCATCCTTGTTTTTTATACGTTTTTTTAATTAAACATGCAAAACTGTAAATATGAGGAATAATTTTCCGAAATGTGCACATTCTGCACATCAAAACTTAGCAGGTATTTGTTATATATTTACTTATAATTGATCTAATAAATACATTGATTAAACGTTACTTTATGCAACAAAATCTTAGTTTCTTATTACGTTACTTTGTCGTTTCATGTTTTTGATGGCTTTGACTATTTTCAACCACATATTGTTAACACGCTTCCATACTAGTATGTTATTCAACTTCAAGCTCAACGACAGCTTTTGAATTCTTTAAAAATATATTATTCAATTTAATAATAAGCATATGGGGTTTCACGATATATTAGTTAAATATCTTTTAAATCTATACTATTGAAAGATTTGCGGGTGTTGTTAAAGAAAGAGAATATTAGTCATAAGGAAGCAAAGTTTTTTAAAGCCAGAAAAGAACAACACAAGAATTGGAAACATGTGACGAAAGAGTTTGAAGACGTGAATATATATTACAACTCCGCCTTCATATAAAAGTTTACAGACATTGTGAATATATATTAGAACATTGTCTAGATATAGGAGTTTGAACACATTGTTAATACATTTAAACATAATTTAGATGTAAGTTTGAAGACGTTGTAAAATACATAATAACATCGTCTATATGTAAAATATTGCAATCATTGTGAATATACTAGTATATTACAACATTATCTAGATATGAGTTCGAAGACGTTGTAAATATATTACAACATTGTCTAGATATGAGAGTTTGAAGACATTGTGAATATATTAAAATATTGTGTAAATATGTACGTTAATTTAATGCAGTGTTTTGTTGCATCATTTTGATATAAGTGCATCTTGGTAAAAATGTTATTTTGCAAGCTACTAGAAATCGTCAGTCGTTACTCGAAGCAAAAAAGTTGTGTAATAAATTTCTTATTCGAGGCACTATAATCAAAGTTTTACAAAGACGATATCATAATTTGTAATTTAGGACAAGTGGTTGGTATGTGATACGCAAAATATTTCGTAGTTGAACATAGTTGAAACCCCAACTAGTAACAAAACTAACAAAAGTCAACAAAAATATTTCAGTATAAGTTTTAATTTCATCAAAATATACAGAAATTAGATCATTCGATATAAAGAATCATTTTCACAAAAAATGAAATTTTAAATAAATAGCAAGTTGTTAAATTGTCATAATTATCTTTCCCGGATATAAGAGTAATTGATTAATAGTTTATTAATTACTTTAACTATAAGTTAATTAAAACAAATGTTAATTTCTATTAAAATGGCGATCGTTTTAACTAACCAAATATCCACTATCAACAGGTAAAATTGTACCTGTAATCATCGATGCTTTGTCGCTCAATAGAAACATAGTGGCGTTAACAACATCACTCATTTCTGTAAATTTCCCTAATGGATGACGTTTTAAGCAATCTTGTATCTTCGTTTGCATTTCTGGATTTTGTTTCATTTGTTCAAAGTGTTCGGCCACTCTTTCTGTATTAACAGCTGTTGGAGAAATCGTATTCACTCGAATATTGTGAGGTCCTAGTTCCAAAGCCATGACCTTTAGTCATCATATCCGATCCCGGCTTTGCTGATATTATACGGCGACGCTGCCTAAAGTGGTCGAAGTCCAGCTGTGCTAGACATATTAATAATTGCACCTCCACATGAGCGTTTGATCATATCACGAGCAACTATTTGTGATACGTTGAAAGCAGCTTTCAGATTTACATCCAAACTTTTGTCCAGTGATGCCTTTGAAACATCAACAAAAGCAGCCATACCCCGGATTTGATCTAAATCCGCTGCATTATTTACGAGTAGATCAATGTTTCCTACCTTCTCCACTGTTTGTCTGGTGGTCTCCCAGTCAGCTAAGTCAACAGCTATAATGTTTACACTAGGTATTTCTGATTTAAGTTTATCCAAATTAGCTTGAGTTTTTGCTACAGCAAATACTTCAGCGCCAGCATCAACTAAAGACTTAACAACAGCTTTACCAATTCCCCTACTTCCACCTGTAACAAGTGCCCGTTTCCCTTTAAAATCATAAGCCGCCATCTTTTATATACTTGCTTTCCTTTTGTTAACCTAGTTCTATCTTTTAACCCTCCCAGGGCCAATGTAAAAAAATGAAGTTTATAATGTCGTTCTATCTTGTAACTTTGCCAGGGTCAATATGTAATTGTATTTGTTTAAGATTACAGCTGTTATACACTGGTGTGTACTTGTGTCCGTACATATAACTGTTTAATACGATATACAATTATATTGGTATAAAAATATACCAGATACCTTATTAAATTAAATATTTTGTCGTAAAATCATTCATTAAAACGGCAAAAGAAAACGTCTATTTCGTAGTTAAACACAGTTAAACCCCCAACAAGAAACAAAAAAAAAAAAGTCAACACAGATATTTCAGTATAAGTTTCAATTTTGTTAAAATGCTAATAAATTAGATAATTCAATATGTTAAAAATCATTTTTGCAAGAATTAGATAAATAGTAAGTTGTTTCAGCTTTGTATATTTTCAAATAACTTAAAACAGTAAACACAGCTAACAAAAGCCGCATTATTTACTCATATATAAGACAAATACCAGTTAAATTTTGATGTGCCAGATGTGCAGATTTCGGAAATTCATTCCTCATCAGTGACACTAAGACTGAAAAGTTTGATAGCTAAAATACATAAGCCAAACAGTAAAAAATAATGAATCTCAAGTTCCGAAATTATATAAATCCAAATGAGTAATTTGTAAATGAGAATAAGAAATGTCTGTCACAGTATTTATACTACTTTGCGTATCCAATTAGGTAAAAAGTTAGTCATTGTGGTCATTGTATAGTATTAACGTCATGATCATGGTTTTTTCTGATAATAGAGTCATTGATTAATAGTTTGTTAATTATCTTTACTCTCAGATAATTACAACATATGGTAATTTTCTAATATGATTTTGATAATATTTACAGTTTTAACTAACCAAACATCCACTATCAACAGGTAAAATTGTTCCTGTAATCATCGATGCTTTGTCGCTCAATAGAAACATAGTGGCGTTGACAACATTACTCATTTCTGTAAATTTCCCTAATGGATGACGTTTTAAGGAATCTTGTATCTTTGTTTGAATTTCAGGAATTATTTTCATTTGTTCGAAGTGTTCGATCACTGTTTCTGTATTAACAACTGTTGGAGAAATTGTATTCACTCGAATATTGTGGGGTCCTAGTTCCAAAGCCATGACTTTAGTCATCATATCGATCCCGGCTTGCTGATATTATACGGCGACATGCCTGTAAATGGTCGAAGTCCAGCTATGCTTGACAGATTAATAATCGCACCTCCTGACATGAGCGTTTGATCATATCACGGGCAACTATTTGTGATACGTTGAAAGCAGCTTTCAGATTTACATCCAAACTTTTGTCCAGTGACGCCTTTGTAACGTCAACAAAAGCAGCCATATCACCACGGGGGTAATACCAATTTCGCGATTTCCGCATACGACCGATTGGTACTTGCGTTTTCGCATTCGACCGATGATGATGTTACTAACGACACAGGTACGGCCATGGACCGATGCAAAAATAAGTCGGGTGAGGTAAATAACTCTTTATTCTTTATTAAAATCAGTAATTCAATAATTATTTTAGCAGTGATCAATCATTTAAAGCTTTAACTTGATACTCATTTATCTGAAATGTATTTGTTCGTCTGCTTTGAAAGATTATTGCTGTTACAAATAACAGTACCAATTTACAACGAAAAAGTTCAATTTAAGCAACTTTTTACAAATTGGGCAATTTTGTTATCTTATCAAATCTTTTATCGAAATAGAATCTTAATTTTGCAACAAAAATACAGCACACAATTTTTGCGGATTTTAAGTTTTTGTTAAAAATATTTTTACCGATACGGCATTCGACGAACAAGTATTAGAGGCAGTACGGTCTTCGAATGCCGTACCATGAAAACACCACCAGTTTATACAATATCAATAACCGCCTAAAACTTTATGTTAAGCCAGAAAAAATGTTTGAATGGATGCAATGTATGCATTAATTAAACATTGGTGAAAAATTAAATTCAATATATTGCATTAAATGTGGTATAAAGAGACATTTAACAAAAACTTGCCATAACGGCTGATTAATGCCGAAATTTTATATATAACCCTACACTAGGTAAAAAATTCACTTCTACAGACTCATCAATATCTGTGAAGAAGAAAAAACATGTTACCTATCTTTAAATAATTATCATCGTTTTGAAATTAATCTCCGTCTTCAGGTGGTATGGTTTTTTTTGCATCGGTCGATGACCGTACCTGTGTCGTTAGTAACATCATCATCGGTCGAATGCGAAAACGCAAGTACCAATCGGTCGTATGCGGAAATCGCGAAATTGGTATTACCCCCGTGATCACGGGCTTGGTCTAAAGCCGCGACATTATTAACGAGTAGATCAATGTTTCCTACCTTCTCCACTGCTTGTCTCGTGGTCTCCCAGTCAGCTAAATCAACAGCTATAATGTTTACACTAGGTATTTCTGATTTAAGTTTATCCAAATTAGCTTGAGTTTTTGCTACAGCAAATACTTCGGCGCCAGCATCAACTAAGACTTAACAATAGCTTTACCAATTCCCCTACTTCCACCTGTAACAAGTGCCCGTTTTCCTTTAAAGTCGTAAGCTGCCATGTTTAGTACGTATTTGATTTACTTTAATACGGTTACTTACTGTCCTGCCAGGGTCGGAATGTTTAAGTAACGGGTATTTTGATGTCTATAATGTCGTTCTACCTTTTAACTTTACCAGGGTCAACATGTAATGGTATTTAGTTAAGATAACAGCTATTTCACACTGGCGCTTACTTATGTCAGTACAATTAAGTGTTATATACGATATACCATTTTCTCGCATATGTGATAGATTTATCTCACTGAATAGGTGGGACGATATTTTTTGATAGCGCATATTCCGCATAGAGTATTGTTGTTGCACGTCTTGGAATCATCCGCCATCGTATTAATTATGAATCCGGTACTTTTTCGTAGATTATATGCGAGAAAAATAATCAATTACTCGACTAAGGTCAAGATGGGAAAATTCTTACTTCTCGACCTCAAACTCGTAATAGATTCTCTTTATATTTGTATTTATGTACACCAGACACCCTATTTAATTTTTTTCTTTGTAAGAACTATCAATCAAAACCGTAACAGAATGATGCTCTAATTAAATATAACAAATAATCGTAATTAAGTGTGTATAATAGTCAATCACACTACTCACAAAATGTACTGTATTGAGTTTCATCTGGCTTAATTAGTTTTCATCATTCTATATGCAAATGTATAATGTAGAGGAATCAAAATAAAACGAATTTAAGACTTAAAAACAGTAAAAGCAATGAGTGCATTAATTGCATTTTCACATGATTCCTAATGTTGCATTCTTTTCTGAAAAAGGAAACGTCGTTTAGTGTATTAAGTAATTTTTTTAAAATTCTAATCTTAATTATTTCAGAAAACTTAAGATAAATTCAAATTTCAAATGTCAAAATACAGTTTTAGGCAATCAAAAGTAAGACTAATATTGGAAATTATCTCTGAAAATCCTTAATTGGAACAGAAATCTGATACTGCATTATAAAACATGTGAGTTTATATTTACATATATTATGCGATTTTCATAGAAGTGTCATTGAATATAATGGAAAATTGATCTAATCAGTTATTTTTTATTTCACTTTCTAAATTAAAAGTCGTCTGCTTTATATGTACTTTAAAAGTATTTTAATCTGAATTATATCAGAGAAAATTAAGTTAAATTAAATTTACAGCATTCAGTGATTGAAAGTCGGATTAAAATTGAAAACTGCCTCTGAAAAACATTGATTACAACTGATATTTAATATTGCAGCACAAATATTGCATATATATAAAGTTGTAAAGTTGATTGGTTTTCAAGAAGACGTTTAAATATCGGGTAAATAATTTTGAAATTTAAATATATATTTAACTCAATTTACAATTAACAAACAGAAATCAAAAAATAAATGTGACAAGAAATTAATGCGATGAAATAGGACTCGCATTAATTTCCTGTAGCATTAATTTTCTGATTTACAGCTACTACACACACACACACACACACACACACACACACACACCGGACACACACACATATATATATATATAATCAGATAAGAAAAAAAAGAAAGAGGGTTGCACAAATTTGCTTACATATCTTACAACATTTATAATACATTTTTAAAATTAAGAATTTTTGATACACCACTTTCATGTTGCAGCCGAAGGTATCATCGATGTGCAATCGTTTAGAGTGGACAGAATGAAATATGGTAATTCTTTCATATCCATCAATTTTTAGAGTCTAAATTTCCATTTCCACCTTCGTGATCGTCTATATACCATCGCGTGCGTTATCTACCATGTGACACGCCACAGGTAATATTTCAGTCGCAAACTGGAAAATTCGTGAAAAATACAGCGAGTAACGTTGGCAACCTTAACAAAGCTTGTCGTTTACTGTATCGGATGTAATTCAATAGCTCATTCCAAACACACTCATACTCTTAGCTTATTATTATTATTATTATTATTATTATTATTATTATTATTATTATTATATTCTAAGTGAGGTATTTTCCTTGATACTCAAATCAAATTTTGGACTGACACAATATCATAGATTAAACAGGCGATACAGACCAAACTTTTTTTATAAGGAAGATAATGCCGATTATGTGGTATCAGCCTGGCTGGCCTGAAAACATCGAGATCGGCATGGCAGTGCAGTTTCACGTACTTTTTTAATTGGTAACCAACATTCATGTTTATCTAGATATAAAATCATAATGTATATAAGCTTTAAAAATTAAACGAAAAACTTAGAATAGATTTAAATGTATAAAATTATTCAAAAAATTAAACAAAAAAGTTCGCCAAAATGCCATGCTACCTGTGGCATGCACCTGCATTCCTAACAGTTAATCCATCAAAATGGAGGAAGCAAGTGAAAACAGAATTCTAAATTCAATTTCAATTAGAATTTTGAAGTTCTACGACCGATTTCAAAACAACCATATAATGAACTCTTTATCATATACTTAAACAATAAACAGTTTGTTTTTTAGACCCGTCTTTCTTTTATGTTGTCGAACTCCAAAGTTCGGACTTGGGCCGATGCTAGTACCCTTGGGTATGTTACCTGGGCTGATATGAAAACAACCTATATAATCATCTATATATCTAGTATATTGTATTTGGGGTGCATTTTTCAAGGAACTGTTTAATACAAGACCAACTTTTGTTCAGAACTCAAAATTAGTGTTATTTTATAATGTATTCATAGTATAGTACCGATACGTTCCTTGCCTGGCGCTGGCCTTTTAGATTACAAAGATTCAACTGGTCCACCAGGTGCCAGGATTATGTAAATGAGGGAGTGGTATCTTTGAGGCAAACTCAATCGGTCGCACTGAGTTCGCGCTAGAACAGGACAAACCATAATGTACACTTGCAAACCTAACGCATATACGGAATTGGTGATGCGACGTTGAACAACATTACAACTAATTAACCTCTTGGATGGCAGAAATAAATCGTTCTACATGACAGCGGTATTTTCAATGCAATAAGGTACACCAACGTATAAACTGGATATAGTTGACATTTTTCAACTCTTAAATGTGCATGACTACTTTCACCATAATTTTCAACCATTTGACAATAAACTGTCATATACCACTTTTTGAATGTATTATTTTTTTAAAAATTCAAAAAGTGATAAATTATAATACCGAGTGAGCGCCAGGCGAGGAAGCAGTATTTCAAATTTAAATATTTTGTGTATCACCCGACCGGTGTTCAAATCCTTGACCTTCTGCAATCGTGTCGAACGCTCTACCACTGAACCACTGATGCGGTTCGATCGAAATTAATATGATGACTTTATTTGGATACCTGTATAATGAACTTAGAATCACCAAAATTAAGAGAAACATCTAGCAAAAACACTTTAAGTTTTTTACTGATAAGTCTGACTGATCGATTGCTTTTATATCGTATCAGCAGTTTTTTGCAGACGATCTTGTATACTTAAAAAGTTTTTAGCATGCACTATATGTTCAATTACATGGGTCAAGACCTCCCCATATTACCTGATCAAGAGTCAAAATTAAGTCAACATAGACATCAACTCTGATTGCAAAAAATAAGCAAGTAGAGAAAATAAAAATAAAATATTTTTAATAACAAAGAAAAAAAAACCCTGCAAAGTTCATATATATATATATATATATATATATATATATATATATATATATATATATATATATATATATATATATATATATATATGACCATTTTACAGAAAACAATCGATGTATTTTAACTGAAACACTAGACATTTAATAGATAAAAGATAGTAGCAACCAAATTGTTTACAACAGTGAACTCCCCGGAAGTAGTATCTCTCCAGCGGATCAGGGACCGTAACTCGATAGTGTTATAGGCCCATTCATAGAGCTCAAATAACCGTTCACTAGTAAGTAAACCATTATGTTCACTTTCCGAAATACTAGAATCTATAGTCTATTTCATTATTGTATATACTGTCGGGTGTGTTATAGTCCGTTTCATGATCTTTGATTTTATAATCAGTTTCATAAATCCGCGAATATTACACCGATCGAAAAGGTCGGAAATTTAAAAACCGCGAAAACTTGACCCCCCCCCCTTGAAATTGAGTACATTTACAGTACATGCATTTGAAGCAAAAGCAATTCTGTTTTCCACAGAAAAAGAAAAAAACCCACTCCTAAAGTATTATCATCCTGACACAGCGTGACCCAGTTCATGCTCTGTTCTCTGAAAGTAATGCGCCAGGCAAGAGAGAAGTACATAACATTTTGAAGTCTCATGTTTGACCCGACTGGGTTTTGAAACAACGACCTCTCACACTCGAGGCGGACGCTATACCACTGAGCCACCAAGATAATATATATGTTATGTCATGACAGATTAATCATGGAAAACCTTGGGGGCTTTGTCTTGCTTTATTGCTTAAGAAGCAAGAAAAATTATAGACCAAGCTCTTGCTATTGTTGTAAGTGGGAGGTCAAGGGTTTGAACCCGGGCCGGGTCTGACCCAAGACTTGAAAGTGGGAATGGCTGTTTTTTCGCCAAGCACTCGGCATTACGAAATGAAAGTCACGGTTCTTTCGGATGGGAACTTTAAATAAACGAGGTCCCGTGTCACGGCGTGGCACGATAAAGAACCCTGCTGTATAATGCCATCAGCGCAAAGCACAGGCAAAATTTCTGCACTTTCGCCTTTAGCTGGCGACGTCTCGATATAAGTGAAATATATTTGACTGGGACGTTAAACACCATCACTCAACTCAACTTTTGCTATTATTGTTGTTTCTAACCATTATTTTATGACTTAATGTGCTCCCGAAAAAGGAGCAAGGTTCAGTGGCTTTTTGCACAATTGCCTTAAAGCGTTTAAACAGGTCCAAATTTTAGTAAGGGGAGGTTCAAGGTGACACCGAAAAGTCGAACGATTAAGGAACCGAGACTTAATTTGAATTTTCTATCTGATAGCGGGAAAAAAAGTTTAAAATTGTCTAAACAGCAACACAAAGGGGAAGATCCCCACCTCAACCCTGCTAAATCCACCACTGACAATCTTCTCTCGATAAACACAATAAAATAATTCATATTACTTTTTATTTTTAATCTTAGCAATTCTTAATAGTACTCGTTTCTCCACCTACGTAAAATTTGGACTGACCATTATTTTTTATAACTGCATGCAGGAATAACAATACATTATTTTTCTACTTACAAACTTTATTTCAAACATGTAAAATGTAAAACTTTATACAAAATTATATTATTGTATTTGATACCAAAATTATATTTGATACCAAAATATCTTTGTTAGTTATAATAACCAGTTATCACCTAATTAGCAATTTATTTGCTGATGCATTCAAATAAGACATTTTTTATCAGCTGTTCCAGGAACTGGAAATCCATGTGGTAAATAACAAAGTTCAAAAAGAAAAATTAACAGGATTTTAAAACAAATACGATTTTTTAAAAATGCGCTATTCAAATCCAACATTTTAATTGTCTAGAAGTTGTGTTATTCAGAGTCTTTTTTTTTTTTACTACAATGGAAGTTTTAGTAGTATAAACTCAATTTCTATACAATTCAATATTTTAGCGTTTAATGCCAGACATTTAATTTTATTTTGACTCGCCAACCACCCTTTGGAAAACGATAGAGTTTATAAGGACAAACAATTGATGACGAATTTACAAAGTGATGTCAAGTATTATCTTTTAAATTGTTTAATATCCAATGAAATTTTGCCAAATATGCCATAGAAAAAGATACAGCTGGGAATCGCTGAAAACCATTTAATTGCTAATTAACAATCGTTAGTCAAGTAAATAGGACAAGAGTCTCAAATGAGCTTAAAACTGCAATGCTGTATAGAAATTTTAAAACTGATTAAATTTGCTATTTGAATACGAACGAATATAATTAATTAAAAAGTTGTATGTATTTAAATATGCTTTGGTAAATAACATAAATTGTCGAAATACAGTGTTTCATAAATTTGTAAATACAATGAGGACATAAACACATTTTTGCATTTCAATGATAAAAGTGAAGCCTCTTCGGCAACAAACAAATTATTGCAATAACATTCTTTTGCATTCTACATTCTAGTTTACAAAGCGTAATAAAATACAAATAAAAAACTGCAACTTATTACG
Organism: Tegillarca granosa; assembly: GCA_029721355.1. Taxonomy (NCBI): domain Eukaryota; kingdom Metazoa; phylum Mollusca; class Bivalvia; order Arcoida; family Arcidae; genus Tegillarca; species Tegillarca granosa. Next base: position 28,338,815 of record CM056596.1, read on the forward strand.
TTCCATCATTTTCTATCAACTATGAAAAATGTGATGAAATAAGTTTACTACATTAATTCAAAAGCATTGATTGGCGTATACGTTATAACTTTGATTCGAGTCATTTCGTTATCATTCACTTTTTGTGGAAAAATATCACTTTAAGATTGCCTATTAAAATTTATATGTCAAACAATGAAGCAAAACTACGACTGAAACAATTAAAAAATAACAAATGCTAAGTTTAACAAAATTACTTATTAAAAGAAACAGTCACAAAAGACTAAAACAAAGTGAAAAACACAGAAAAATCTATTTAAATATGTTTACAGTATTGAACAAATAACCATAAAGTTCCAGACCGGAACTAAGAAAAACATTCGCATCCGAACCAAAAGCGGTCCAGCGGTTACCACCCTCGGAGTCTGATCTGCTGTCACGAGGGGATGCAATTCACTGTTACTTGTGTATATTATGATGATTAAGGGGATAAAAAAGCTTAAACATTGTTTAAATTCAAGGTCTTAACTACATACCCTTTTTTGGGAAGGGGGTCAAGAGCCATTGGAAACCCTAATGGCGATTTTGGCTTTATTTTGTATAAAATGTTCTGATAATGTTCCTAGATAAAAACACATTTAAGTAGATAATACGTACGTATCTGGTGATGCAGTAAGACATGGTTTGTTCGTATTCACGGGTTATATAAATACGCATTTTATATATATATATATATATATATATATATATATATATATATATGATGTATGTATCAACACACATATATATAACAAATAGTTTATTGCATTGCTGTCCATATGAAAGTTTATGGGCCGGGTAGTCATCCCCAAAGTATTATATGGACCGAAGCGAAACGGAGGTCCATTACCCTGTCCATAAACTGTCAAATTGTCCCAAAATGCCATGAACTATTTGTTATATTATATACCCTCACAGAAAGCTACATATTCTCTTTACACTTTCACACAACCTTATTATGACTGACAAAATTCAACACTTTACCTAAGTTATACTTATTAACAAATTTACATCGTAAAGTCAGATATATCATATATTTATATATTAAAAAAAGAAAATTACACATTTCCCCTAATTCCAGTATTAAAAAACACAAAACTATTGTAACAATAGCGGAAGAAAAATCGAAATTGTTAATTCTAACATGGACAACGATATGGAAATAATATACCGGATTGGCCCGGAGCGCCGGTCTGTATACGGTTATATTGAACCGGAACACTCCATTTGATTAAAAGGAAAAAGGTCATAGTTTGCTTTTATTATGATCTTACTACACCTGTGGATACCGTAGTTTGGAGATCTAAATGATTCCCATATCGCCATTAAAATCACTTGACACAAAAGCATAAAGACATGAATTAAGTATGCATGCGACAGATAGATTGTTTATTGAAAAAGATAGATCTGTAACTTTAAATTAAAGCATAAAGTGTTGCTCATCTCTGGTATTTAATGCAATGTTTGGAGCATCAACCAAACGTGTGTTCAAAAAAAATAAGGTAACAATTATTGCGTTTAACAGAAAACTATACACTTGCCTGTTTCAAATGTGATTTTAAAAGCACATTATTATTTGAAAAAATAATTGAGTAGGGAAAAGTTCTTGTTTGAAGGAGACATCTTAAAGACAGAAATATCGCATCAATAAAATCAGTACATAAAACTCTATGATACGTCGTCTTAAGATTTAAAAAAATATTATTATTTTTTATTTATTTATTTATTTATTTTAATTTTTTTTATTTTTTTTTTTTTTTTATTTATTTTTATTTATTTATTTTTTTTATTTTATTTTTTTTTTTTTTTTTTGATTTAAAATTTTTTGTTGACGTCATATTTTCTGTTTGTTTCCATTTCCAATCCACAATATCCCTGACCCGTCGGAAAGTCAACAAACTTTGCAGCAATATGAATAAAAGTCCACAATCCTTGTTTTTTTTATGATTAAAGATGGTGTTAATTATTTTTCATGAGAACATGTTTTTATCACAATTAAAAAAAATTAATTTAAATAAATAAATGAAACATTATAAAAATAATATTGATTTTTATATTATTTGTTTCATGCACTTTTTTTACCTTTTCATTGGTCGTTCTGTTTAATGCGAATTTCGACTGTAAATTGCAAACAAGGAAACCGCAAAGAAAATTCGAAAGAAAAGAAATGTAAAATATAAGCATTGAACAATCCAGTTTGTGTAATTATGGTGCTACAGAGTTTTTCCCGGCTAACTGCATAACGCGCTTTAAACAATGCGTTTTCGTTTTTCGCAATTTTTGTTCTTCTCAGATGGAAAGGGAAAAAGCAAACAATACTTTAATGTCAGAAATATAAATTTTAGCTCTTGATTTTGTAAAGTTTTGTAATTAGGCTTCAGTTTCTTTTGTTTTAAAGTTTATTGTTTCACCATTTTCACTTTCTTTTCCAAAAAGATCCAGGCAGAAAGTCTCATTTTTCAAATGCTTAGAACAATCGCCGTGGTCCGTTTCACTATTACTTAAAGCTAGATCAACTTTTAGAACCGATTTATTGAGTTTATCACTTTCATATTCCATTTGTTCACAACTTGTTTCATATTCGTTTTCTTTAAATGCACTCTTTACTTCTGTAATTGAGTCTATATCATCATATGAATCGTCATCATAACGTTTTTCGTTTGGAATGTCATGAATTTGGTAAGACGTATGTTCTAAGGCTATGTCTTTGTCTCTTGCTTCGTATTTTAATTGTGTTATTTCGTCAGGTTGTGAATCTAAAATACTCGAAGTGTATACGGTTTCCTTATCTTCTTCAAGATGGTGTTCATTTACGTCCAGGAGTCTTTCCTCTTGGAATTCCTGAATTTCTCTCTCAGTGTTCTCTGTTCTCTTACTTGTTAGTGAGCTAACCTCAGAGCCAATGTCAATAGCCGTGTTTGAAGATAGATTTTGTAAATTGTTTTGCATAAAAGGCGGTGTATCGTTATTGTCTATATCTAATTGTAGGGGGCATGTCTCTTCGTCATCATACGCCATTTCCTTTGTGTATGTACAACCACCCTTTTTCGATAACATTTCCTAAAACATTAAAGGAATTAATAACTGTTGTAAAAAGTTAAACAATTGAAATAATACATTTTCAACGTTAGATATAATATTTTTAATATGAGACAACCAACATGTGACGTAAAAATACAAAGATGAATTGTAAGTTCCACAAGGGCATGTGTTTTCCGGTCCTAAAAACCCCATAAAACATAAAGTAAAATTATGGCCTAAGTGTTCTTTGTTAGCTAGGCTATTCCTCTGTTAATAAGGTTACAGCCATATTATCTGAAAGTTTTTTTGCTTAATCAGACGCTGAAGTGATGAAGGGACCTTCGGCAAACGAACTGACAAAATTTCTTACAGTAGTTTACCCAAGCGGGATTGTAACGGGTGTCGCTTCGATTCGTAACAACACGTTTACAATACTCCGTCTTATAAATGAAAAACCTCATTTGAAAATTGCTTTTTTTGTACGAGATTCCAATGTTATGCGAAAAGAGAGTTCAATAAAAATTTTAACTTTGTTTTTAATCTTTAAACGTTCAAAACATTAGCGTAGAATTCAGACTATAGATGACATTTTTAATACAGTTGCATAAAACTAATATTTTTAACTCTAACATATCTGGTTAGGTGCAGTAGAGTACCACATATTCATTCACTTATATCAAAATGGTAAGTCCTAGAAGATATTAGGAGCAAACACTATTGACTTACAACAGTAGAAGCTGTTATTATTCGATAAAAGATTTGCCCAAGTGGGATTCAAACTTATTCAAACCTATTTTTGTTGTAACTTTTTCAAAAGTGGAAAAGTTTTCCATAGGTATGAATGAAAATTGGGAATAGAATACACAATAAAAATGTAATCTATCTTAATAATGACAATAAAATATATTTTAGAAATTGACTTTTTCCGAGGGTCTTAATTTAATTTGAGAACTACAAATTTAACCTAAAATAAATTAACAATGTAGGTCAATAGAATTTCGGCTTTTTCATGCTCTGAAACAATGTTTATCTTCGTGTAAGTCTAAAACCCGGAACGGTCAATATGACAAACTTCTAGAATCTGAAATTTCAGTAATTAGACGGTTTAAAGTTGAAAACCACCTTACATTTTATTCTTGTTTTTACGGCTAAAACGGCACCGGTTTAGCTACCATTCATGCGTATGACGTTTTCATTCGGTGAACAAATAAAGTTATTTCAGAATTAGCTCTCTTTATATTAAGCTTATCAAGAAATAAACCCGATTTTAAAGCTTGCAATCTGGCAGTCACTATTATTATTTGAAATATTTTTTTTATTATACTTTAAGACTATTTCAGAAACGTAATTATTCGTTTTATGCTCTAAAATGTTAACCAACATGCAAACTGAGACCTTAATAGCAGATCCGCCGAACGTACAATCTCGCAATTTTAAACTGATAAATAAATATGTGCATGACGAATTAAATGTTAAACATGCATTACAGAACATTATTTAAAACATTGTTTACCTATTGAAACAATTAGTTAAGAAGACATTTTGACGTATTGAAAAAATTTTTATACGACGTTTTGTACTACGGCTCAAAAACAACAGCAAATGACTACAACAGAATGTTTTGATCATTGATCAGCTGGTGAATACTGAAAAATTGATCATAAAACGGGAGAGAGAGAGAGAGAGAGAGAGAGAGAGAGAGAGAGAGAGAGAGAGAGAGAGAGAAGTTACCTGAAATTGAATGACTTTTCTATCAGCATAGTTGTAGATAAAGACATACCAGGAGCAAAATACACAACCACCAATAACAATAAAAGACAGTACAAGCACCAATAGTATAGGGACTGCTGATATACAGATGCGTTCCGAGAACAAAGTCCTAGAGAGCATTTGTAAGACAGGGCAACTCTTTATGCAGGATCCATCATTTAATATGAGCGGGCTTTCGCATTTTTGACAATGTGTTCCATTGTGGTAGTTGCCAGTGCAAGACGAACTGCATCCTTTATAAGTATAAGACACCGTTGTGATAAAATGTCCTGGTGGGCATTTCGATATACATTTATCACTATATAGGAACTTCCCAGCGTTGTTACAGTCCATCTCATCGATGCAAAGACTTTTTTCGTCGTCTAAAACATGTTCGTTTGGACATTTTTCACCACACAATATTCTCGTTTTTGTATACTTATCTTGATAATATCGAAATTTGCAATCTTTAATACATCTTCTATTTAAAACGTATTTCTTAAGGCTGTAACAATTATCTTCCAAAATACATATCTGATTATATAAGGCAAATCCAGAGGGGCATGAATCCGTACAGAATCTATTATGTTTATTAGTATTGTCAGCAACTAACAAATTTGACGGACATTCAGCAATACACCTACCCTTGTGTAAAATGTTACCAGCATTGTAACAATTTTTCTCTTTGATGCATGCTTTATTTTTAGAAACGTAGCCAGTTGGACAAGAATTATAACAATAGACTTGGTATTGGAAATTAATTGCACTTTTATGTAATTCGTTCGGTACATGTTCTGGACAATGCTTTAAACATTTTCCATCAAAGATAACATATCCAAATGGACAGCCACTTTCACAAAATCTTTTATAAAGAACATTTGTTTGAAGACATTTATCAGTGCAGGTTCTTCCCTGTTTTCGGTTTTCCTCGAACGGATATCGGTCAGGACATCTTTTTATACTCTGGCATACTCCCTGCAGGTTATATGTTGTGACAGGGCATTTTGGAACACATTCTTTCCCACTGAGTACAAAACCATTGTAACATTTGTCTCTACAAAGAATTCCTTGGTTAGTAATTTCGAAATAGACAAACTTTGACGGACATCTTTCCAGACAAGTTTTATTGTAGATGACATAAATCATTGCGCAGCTCTCTATACAATGTTTCCCTCTAAAAGACAAATTTCCTTTTGGACAGGAATCATAGCAGAATCTATCGCCAGTTATTGGTGCGAGGGGACGCGATTTTGGACATCGAGGTACACACTGTTTGTTATGAATAAATGATTGATTTAATGGACATGATTCAACACATTCGTTAAAAAAAGAAAATTTTGGGCAGGTTTTTTCACAAATTACTGACTGATATTTTTTATGTATGACTACATGTCTATGGAACTTGTGCGATATTGGACAATGATACACGCATGTCTTACTGTACTGATGTGTTGAATCTGGACAAACGTCGTAACAATTCTCCCCTATAAGAAATGTGTTTACGGGACAGTTTCTTTCACAAAAATATGCAAATCCATTTTCCACTACTTTAGAATAGTTTAGTGAATGACTTGATGGACAGTATTTCACACAGTTGCCAGTTGAAGCCAAAATACTCAGATGGGCAAAATAAAACACAAGAACTATTAATCCTTATAACTATGTTCAGGGCAATGGGACAAACAAGTAAACCTTATAGAATTTGTCTTGTCATCCTGGTATTTGAAATGTAACGGTCTGTCAACAGGACATTGTTTGTGACATTTATTATATACAACGTATTTTGAGGAAATAGAACACTGATTTTTACACATTTCATTTTCATAAACCATATTCCTCGGACATTCTGGAACGCATTTAAAAATGGTTTTTATTGGTGAAAACGTATTAACGTTTACACTAGTATAAAGATAAGAAGGAGGGCACTGTTTCCTACATTGTTGTCTAAAAGTAAAATTGTACCCCTCTGGACAAAAGTTCAAACATTTATCTACGAGAACAAAGTAATTTGATGGACAACTAGTTACGCATTTCGGTTGTGTATTTGTCCATTTCCATTCTTTCTGAAAATAACCATAAGGCCGATAAGAAACTCTAACGGATGTCATAACATAACGCGTTTCGTTTGGGCACTTTAGTAGACATTTTTGATTCAATGTATACATATTTGGACACTTTTCGAGACAAAACGATTCATTATGAAATTTTGGACACCTTTTAATACAAATCCCATTATTTATGTCGGCATAAAATCCAGAAGGACATTGTAGAACACACTGGTTATGGTAACGGTAAGTATTTTTTGGACACTTATTTAAACACGTTCCGTTATTTTGAATGCCTGGGCATTTTACTACACATTCACGTTTTGCTAAATCTAAAAACGGTTTATCCACAGGGCATTCGCTTAAACAAATGCTGTTATGTCCAACCAAACTTTCTGGACATTTCGTAAGACATGTTGATTCATACTGGAAATGATTACACTCAGAACGGCAACTGTTTCTGTTATCAATGTCAACCAATGGATGAGCATTTGGACATTTTGTGAGGCAAGTGCGATTAAAAATGTACGACGAATTTCTAGGACATTCATGTAAACATGAATTTTCAAAAACGACAGTCGTTTCGGGACAATTTGAAACACATTCTAATCCGCCACTTAAATCTATTTCACGCTTCAGCTGAAACGGGAATTCGTCAGAACAGTTATCAACACACGTACTGTTCATTAAGAGTAATGGAGGCAAACAATTATTTACACACCTGTTCTCTTGTAGGTATCCAAAGGGGTTAGAACAATGTGAAACACAACCTATTTCTTCCTCCATAAAAATACTGAATATTTGTTTTTGATAAGGATGGGAATCGGGACATTTTTTTAAACAGTTGTTGTTATATCTAAATGTATTTTTAGGACAAACATCATAACAGTTATTGTCCATAATTCGCGAGTTGTGTGGGCAATTTTCTTTGCAAATCCTTGTAATCTTCCTATCTGGGCTGTATCTGTTAGTATGATAACAAAAAGGATGCGATTTAGGACATGCATCAAGACAACTTTTGTTAAACAATGCTTTTTCTTGGGAACATCTTTCAACACAAACATTTCCTTGAAAAAGTAAATCCCCTGGACATGTTGATACACATTTCACTAATGCTTTGTTGTTTTTTGTTGTAATAACCATAAATTTGCTGTATTCTGGACATTGACTTAAACAAGATTGATTAAAATGTAACGGATTGTCTATTGGACAATTGAAGTCGCATGTCGTATTGATAATAACTGTATCAACCGGGCATTTATTAGTACAGAATGAATTGTTTTTCACTTTAAATGTAAACATAAAAGTTGTCGGACAGCTTATTTCACAGGTTTTATTAAAAATATGTAAACCTGTTGGACAGTGTCGTAGACACATGTTCCTATATAAATATGTCCCAGGAGGACAAGCTTTCAAACATTTAAGTTCAAAACATTTATTTAAAGGCGGTTTGCACATCTTCGGTGGACAGTATATGTTGAATTCTGACGATGGCTTTTTATGATTGAACCATAATGCCAGATTATTTGATTTATCTAAACATGTTCTATTTATCTCGTTTGGTGTTGTTCCAATCGGACACTCTACATAACATTTTTGTTGATACTGGTACAGAGGCTCTTGACATATGCTCTGAGATAAAGCGACTCCATGCTAAAATAGATAAAAATATTAGGGTGACTGCTGGTGCCACGGTGCATGAAGCTTTTCAGAATCACATTATGGTACAGCTTTGTTTATTTTGAAAACAAGAACCCAAGCTGTGAATTTCTCTCATTTTAAAGAAAATTAAAAAAAAAAAAAAAACTTCTGTTGTGCAGTGTTTTTTTAAAAGCCAATTTTACCGATTTTACAAAATTTTATTTTTTATTGAACATTCTACGAAGTTCATCCACAAATTTTCAAAAAACATTCTTCATTCGTGTTAATATTACATCTTATCTGCGAAAATTACCATAAATCAAAATTCAGATGTGATCAAATATAAATTTTGTAATACGACTAAGTTGCATTGCTTTCAAAGAGTTTGACTGTGTTGTGTTTAATCATTGTGCGTCCAAATTTCCGAAATATTTTCTAGCTGCGGTAATTTGAAATTAATAAAAATCATAGTAGAGAAAAGGAAGAAACAATTTTATCATCATTAGTATTGTACATTAGAATAAAAAACTGTGTTTCAAAAAATAATTACTTTTAATATATTATTCATATATAAACACATTTAAATAACTTGGTCGTTTAAGTAAATATATCTCATTTTAAACTTTGGAAATCTAATATCTTTTTTCAATTTTATGGTAAATACTCACCAAAAACAAAATTGGCATTTTTATAATCAACCAAAAGACGTGTGCTTTCATTATTGTAGTACTGATTTCAGTCCGGATAAAATCTACCTAATACAAGAAAAACGTTTAATTGGTTAGATTTTTCTCTTTTAAATTCTAAAAATCAATTACTATCAGGGTGAATAGATCAAAACGCCTTTATTCAAGAGATAAAGTAGAGAGAACGTTTCCGAATAAAAAGCCTTACAGAATATGCAACAAAAATATCTGCCAATCTTCTATCATTCAATCACAAATGGACGATGCTGATATACTCATTATAAAGTGTTATAAAATGTTTGTGTTTTTCATTTAATTTTAAATTAGAAATAAAAAAAACAATAAAATGCATACATAAATTGGTTCAAACAAACAAAATTAAAAGTATGATAGATGACGTAAACGGAAAGAGAGTCGGGTATTTTTTAACGTAACAAGGACTTCTTTGAACCTTATTGGCTAAAATGTAACTTAAATATATATAACTATCACACACACACACACACACACACACACACACACACACACACATATATATATATATTACCTAAGGTTTGTTCCGTCATGCAAAGCATTCCTTAGCTGGATTTGGATTTATATAATTTTGAAACTTTAGATTCATTATTTTCAACTGTTTGGCTTATATTTTTTATTTATCAAACTTTTCGGTCTTAGTGTCACTGATGAGGAATGAATTTCCGAAAAGTGCACATCTGGCACATCAAAATTTAACTGGTATTTGTATTATATATTTACTACCCCTGAGCGGGTACCGCTGCTGGTGGAGTAAAACTCCCCGAGGGTATCCATAACTCAGTAGACAGTATTCTGTGCTGTCAGAAAATATACAATTTATCAAAATTTTCAGTCGTCTAAAATTTGAAATTTATTTAAAACTAAGGTTTGTTCCCTCTTGCAAAGCATTCCATAGCTGGATTAGGATTTATATAATTTTGAAACTTTATATTCATTATTTTCAACTGTTTGGCTTATATTTTTTATGTATCAAACTTTTCGGTCTAAGTGTCACTGATGAGGAATCAATTTCCGAAATGTGCACATCTGGCACGTCAAAATTTAACTGGTATTTGTAATATATATATATATATATATATATATATATATATATATATATATATATACATATATATATATATATATATATATATATATATATATATATATATATATATATATATATATATATAAAGAAATTAAAGTAATTCCCAAGAAAAGTATACTGATTTAATTCTAACGTGTTCATCCTTCCGACTTTTCAAGAACGATTGGTTAAAGTTTTCCTCGTGGTGATTATTTATAACGTAAGTTGCAATGACTGATATAATTTAGGCTTGATAGTTCTCGAAAATATAGCTTTTTTTGCAAGTCGTAATTCCTCATTGTTTTATTGGCTTTTGTAAAATGACATTATTTTAAAGTTACCATTTAGACAAATATCTAAATGTTTACTTAGGAATATGGCGTAATTCAAGGTGTCGGATTTGTTGCTTGTGAACACAGACACGTTCATTTAGATCATTACCAGTCTTTTCCCACAGCTGATGCATGTAATGCCTGTGTTTATTTTAAAAGTTTGACCACAATTGAAAATCAAGTCATTTCCGCTTTGTATCAGATCACATGTTCCACATTTTGGATCACCGCATGCAGTCTGTGAATTCTCCGATATAAATTTGGAGCAAGTTAGGTGCTTTTTTAAAATGGTTCTCGGCGACTGTGAATCAAATCTTTCTCTGGAAAGAGATTCTATAATTTTTGGCTATGATGTAAAACAGGGATACTTTTTTTTACACAAAATGCGTTGGTTTCATTGGAATTATGTGTTGTTACTTGTGGAAATATTGCATCATTGTTTGGTTTATGTTGTTGATTGCAGAGTTAGGCTATATTCTGTGCTTTGTTTTTTCTTTTTCCATTAACTCGATTATTGGCTAACTTTTTTCTTAAGATACGATTTCGAGTAAGAAAGGCGGGTACATCGAAATTTAGATAATGGTAAGTGTCTGTTTTCTTGTAAAAAATTCTATAACGATTCGTCGTCCATCTTTCTTGATTGTAATATCCAAAAAGGTAGTTCTTTTTCATCTTTGGTGTTGATGTTTTGGGGATTGTGTGACGTTTGGTATCGGTTAAGTGATTTAATGTAAAATTTAAAAACCAATTTGTCAAAAGAATTTAAGTTTTGTAAAAGATGACATGGATTTATCAAATCATATCCCGTAGGAGGTTCCAGAAAATACTATCCAAACAAGTTTTGACGCTGCAAGCCTTTATACTAAAATACCACAAAAACTAGGGCTTGAAACAGTAAAACACTGGATAACAGATAAAAGAGATGTAATGACCCCTAGGTTCAAAACGGATTTTATAATAAAATCTCTTTAAAACATCCTTGAAGAAAACGTATTTCATTTTGATGTAGAAAAATACTGCCAAACCAAAGGGCTTGCGATGGACACCAAAGTCGCATACGTAAATATGGTAATGGGATATTTAGAACAAAAACTGTATGACAGAGTGAAAGACGAATTTGGTGAGGATTTCCAACTATACTTCGTTCATCAATGAAAAAGATCTGAAACAAAACTACCCCAAAAAAGCTACTAGAAAACAGAATAAGAAAAAAAAAACAAAACATTGGATATAAAAAAAAGCTACTAGAAAACAGAATAAGAAAAAAAAAACAAAACATTGGATATAACTCAGCTCCACAATCAACAACCTAAACCAAACAACGATGCAATGATCTCAGTAGTAACAACACATAATCCGAATTAAACAACGCATTTAGTGTAATAAAACATATTAAAAACACCTAACTTGCGCCAAATTTATATCGGAGAATTCACAGTCTTTCGAAGTAAAAACATGCGGTGATCCAAGATGTGGAACATGTGATCTTATACAAAACGGAAAAGAAATGATTTTCAAATCTGGTTAAAGTTTTAAAATCAACACAAATATGAATTGCAAAACAGGAAGCTTAATTTACTGCATTACATGCATAAGTTGTGGGAAACATTATTTCGGAGAGACTGGCAATAATCTAAATGAACGTGTCCGTGTTTAAAACCAACATTACTTTTAGATACTTTGTATTTGTTCAAATGGTAATTTTAAAATAATGCCATTTTTCAAAAGCCAATATAACGATGAGGAATTGAGACTTGCAAAAGAAGCTATATTTTCGAGAACTTTATAGCCTAAATTAAATCAAACATTGCATATTTCGTCATAAACAATCAACGCGAGGAATAACTATGACGTCATAAACAACTCATAGTTACCTATCATTCTTAAGAAGTCCTTTGAAGGATGAAAACGTTAGAATTAAATCAGTATATTTTTCTTCGGAATAACTTAGGCAGTACTTTGTGCTGTCAGAAAATGTTCCATTTAACAAAATTTTCAGATGCCTTAAATTCTAAATTAGTTTAAAACTAAGGTTTGTTTCCTCATGCAAAGCATTTCTTAGCCGGATTTGGATTTATAAAATTTTGGAACTTTCGATTCATTAATTTTCAACTGTTTGGCTCATGTTTTTCATTATCAAACTTGTCGGTCTAAGTGTCACTGATGAGGAATGAATTTCCGAAATGTGCATATCTGGCACATCTAAATTCAACTGGTATTTGTGTTATATATTTAATTCCTGATATATTTTACAATATGCAAGGAACTATAAATAACTTTCAAAATATATATAGGTGTGTGTGTGTGTGTGTGTGTGTGTGTGTGTGTGTGTGTGTGTGTGTGAACAACTTATCACAATGCCTTTGGGAAGCAAAATCAAAAATATTTATATTTTATTTTGGATACATTTCCAATACACAGATCAAACGCATAACGGTAAATGAATATGTAAAGTTTTTCGAGCGACACATAAGTACGGAATTTGGCCGGAGAACCTATTTTAGATCCAATGCCTCAACCCATAATATTTAATGCACTTTCTCCATTTAGATAACTTTGAGAATTATATAAGTTCTATTATTTATTTACACTAAACATAAAATCCATGTAGCAAATAAATACATATCACATAAATAATAATCAAATAATAATAATCCAAAAATATAGTGTGTGCACTAAAGAAAAGCAATTATCAGACTCCCCCAGTATCCGAAACGCGGCTTTATTTATAGTAAAACAGCATCGCTCCGCGAGAGCGATAGAAATATGATGTAATATGACCGCTACTTGAACCTCGCTTAACCACGTGATATAAAGTAAATGTACTAACTGCATGTGTACTGAAGAGGCACAATACGGGGTAATGTACCTATATACAGATTTATTAACTAACACTACACATTTAAAGACAGAAGGTAAATTGAAGTAATTAAATTATAATAACCACTATATAAAAAAAAAACTACAAATAAGAGTACTTGTTCTCTAGAGTTTTTTCCAACCATATATACCAAAGCATATTTATAACATTATTCCTATCTTGAATTTACTAGTCATTAAAGGGGACTTGAAACACAGACTAATTTATTTCTTTTTAACACATTATCAAAGATGCTCAATCAATCATATTTCTAAACAGTTATATGATTAATAATGCTGTCAACTCAATAAATAATCTTACTTTGTTTTTTAAATAGAATAGCTTACCAAATAATCATTTGACATTGTACCAAAGGAATTTAAGATCGTCCATTTTGTTTACAGTATTATCCGGGTACTTTTAGAATCTAGAACAAATTCATTTCATTTTCAAAAAAATCGTTTTGGAAATTCCAGTTTCTGTTTTACAAACACGTATGACAGAAGGGAGAATCAATAATGGTTAAAACATATTAATTTTTTAAAGCGACAAAAAAAAAATTATATATTTATGTTAACCGATGATAGCAACAATTTTCTAGTATAAATCATTACTAATTAATTTTCATTTCGAAAAGAATGAAAAGTTAAAGGATTAAATCCGTTGCATATTTCCGCAACAATATATGATCCTTTTTCAGATTGATAATGGTTGACATTGACAACTCAACAAGACTGAAGCGTTAAGCTTATTTTGTCTTTTCGAAGGTACTGTAGATATGCATTTAATCTCTACGTTATAGAAAATGTATTTAAATACTTTAAAGTTATAGTTTAAAATCGTTTTATGGTGGTTATTTCAAGTGGTTATCTGTTTCACAAGTAAAACGTCGGATATGACCTACTTGTATGAATTATAAACAAATAATGTGTATTTTTATTTGTGTGCTAAGCATTTGACGTCTGTATACATTTCAAAAATTTCCCAGTTGAGCATTGCACTTTCATAACCTTCGATTTTATTTTGGGAGCATTTGGCTGCAAAGACTATGTGGCACGCTGCATTTGACCTTTTATCGCTATAATAAATAACTCATTTTATATATTGGCAAAAATACAAGAAAAAATCGTAAATATCTTAGATGAATTATTCTTTGACGTGTATTAGAATTAGATTTAACTTGATCGATATTTTAAAAAGTATTTCTGATGATTACCTAGAACCCCGATTTCAGGTATTTTAGATGTAACTCTTTGAGGCGGAAAATAGATATTTCCTTTAATCTGTAACCAAAATATGTCCCAAAAGACAACTGAATGTGATTGGTTAATTAGTTAGTATTAACATCAACAATTTTTAACTATTTGTGACAAGTTGGTGCGTGAGTGTACAAGGTTTTCTCATCTATCTTCATTACACAAGATCGTATTTATGGTGACCTCTTGAGTGCCAGTTCCCTCGTCCATAACGCCATAGATAAACAAAGCAGACCATTCAGTGTTTTATAAGGGAAAATATTGTGGACCGGGGGTTGAACCAAAGGCAATGAGACATCTTCGGATTGAAAACTTACAACTTTATAAATGCGGCCACAGCGACAAGTAACTAAATGGGAAAAAGATGGTTAATTAATTGATTTTAATATATTATAAAACAAACCATAACGAAGATTATATCAGAAAAGAAACTGATGGCATTTGGTTCTTTTGAGAAAAGAAAGAAATGAACTGCGGGAAAAATTTCATTGCAATATTGATTTTTTTTGTTTTGTAGCATTTTTCCGAATGGAGGAGGAAAATACATTGCTTTCTCGTGGAAGTTCCGAAGACACGGAACTGAAACGCTTGATTGCAGACAATCAGGATTTAGAGACTTACCAATCATCAACAACACTATGTGATTTGCCGGAAGGAAAAAAATATCATCTTTTTGTTTCATGTAGCAGCAATGATAACAGGTCTATTGAACCAATACTTGAAACATTAAAAGACTGTTATAATATAAAGTGTGTACAACCAGAACATTTTATTGCTGGAAAACCGGTGCTTCAAAACATAAATGATTTGATAGTGGAAAGTATGAAAATTCTCATTGTTATAACACCAAATTACCTTGAGAGTAACTTTTGCAATTATGAAAAATGTTTGGCATTTTTTATACATGCTGGGGAAAGACGACATTGCTTGATTCCACTTCTACTAAAACCCTGCAATGACCTCCCGGTCGAGTTCAAACAACTAACATATATCGATGCTGAAACAGAACAAGATATCCCTGCCAGAATAGTTGATGCTTTGAAAAATAACGGTAAAAATATTGTTGCTATCTGTCTGTAATTAATAAGTATATTCTTCATTTTGCAAAAGAATATATCATTTATATTAATTGGTGATAACTTGGTTATAAAGACTTGATGTTATGGGCATAATTTCTTCCAATATGTAATATATGCAAAGAATAAACTTATAGATCATGCATCATAACTAGAAGGATACCAATACTGTAAATAAAAATAGCCTCCAAAATAAAACTATCGCTTATATTAAAATTCAATATTTGGTGCTGAATGCGCGAGAATTAAAAATACGCGGATAGATGTCCATGTTGTCTTTCGCGGATGTTTACTGACGCGAAAAATTTCATAATTAACAGTCTATCCAAATGACATACAATCATGTAAAGATGTTTTACAACTCATTTCTGTCAATGCAAAGCGCATTTTAAATTAACAAAAATATTCTCTACGCCATATGGAAGACAAAATGGTCTTTTTACAATGGTCAATTTCAAGAAAAAAAGCAAGAAAACAAGAAAAGATTGTCATTTGGCTATTACGTATCCTTACTGTTTTATCGGAAGCCGAGTTTGTTTCTTTTTGAAAGCAAGTTAGCCAGCAAGATAACCTCTGCTTATATTTATGAGGTTTGTGTTTATTGTTTAAAAAAGATTTCTTAATTGTGATTTAATACTTTTTTGTTTAGATACGCCCAATTGTTTGGTACCGAAAACAATACCTGAATATGTCTGGAGAATGCTAGGAGAAGGTAAAACATTCATTTTTCTTCACTTGTACTAGAATTCGCAAAAATTAATATTTGTTAGTATGTTTAATGTACGTCTGTGCTCAATGTCTTAATCTACTTACTATTTAGTAAGTATTTTAGCAACAATCTCCATACATACAAAAACAAAAACAGGAAAAAAAATCAGAACATGGTCAGAATTACTTTCTAAAGAAAATAAGAGACATTGTAATTCGTTAGCTAGTTTGAAACCACTGTGCCAACATATCCCCTTCCTTAAAGAGTACCACTAGATATCATTCGCCATTTAATCGATCGATAGTGATAAAATGAGTGGTTAGAGGTTTTAAAATATGGGTCAATATAACAATTCAAAGAGAGTGATAGTAGACATTATTAAGAAATACTTCTGATAGAATAAGGAGAACTTTCTTGTTGTTTCAGATATCGATAAACCTTCTCGGGACCAGAATGGACATCCTTTATTTTTTATCAATGCGGTTAAATTAACAGAGAAAATGTTTGGAAATCAGTGGCAGTTCAAATCTCTTACTAAAACTGAAGAAGAAAATATGGAAAAATCAGATATTAAGGTACATGTTGGAACATTAAATTCTTCATATGAATTTTTTTAGTCACCTCATAGGTTTTTAAGTTTTTACAATTACATAAAGTTCAAATTTAATTTATCATTTGAGAGTTCGATACTTAAACGTTTTCTGTAGATCTCCGTAACAGTAACGGTTTCCTTTCTATAGAATTGTTTAATAACAATCGCTGATGCGTAAAGTGAGTTTCAGTTACTAGACTCACGTTTGATAAATATTAAACTTAATTGAAGTTAATTGCATTTCTATAAAAGTTTTGAATAAATCATAAATCACTACAACATACAAAGTGACTCTTAAAGTAATATTTCTTTAAAAGCGCTGATGGTAAATTATCGTTTAATCACGTGCAATGATAAAATCGATAGAATAGGAACCCTTTCTAGCCCAGGTTGTAAGAATGTTAATGTTTTACACCTGTTCAACAAAACTACACGTGACAAAAGAAGTCATGGACATTGAAGTTACAGCAAACCCAATATCCATGATGTTAGTTTTAGTAATCTTTTACCATTCCTTTAGAAACCTCTCGGATTAAACCATATTCAAACCAAACTGTACCCTTTACCCCTTTCCCGTCTTAGTCAGTTACAAGAGGAATGCATATACAAAACTCTACAGATTTTAATACACCAGATTTTAAACTTAAACATTGTTAACACTTTTGAGGCTCCAATTTCAAACCGATCTTGTTAACACTCCTCAGTCCTGGGCCCCTAATTTTAGCCCAATCTAATAAGACTTTCTCAGAATGATCCTCTTGACAAAAGCTAGCTTAAGGATGTTTAAGGTTCGTGTTGATTCAATAAGTAGGTCACTAGGTCAAATATAGAAAAGGTCCAGTTTGCCAAAATCAAGCTGAGTGTACATCATTTTCAGGTGAGCTTCCAGGGCCTTACATGCCATGCAAGAAAGGAATAATTTAGAAAAATGATTTTATGAAATAAATCTGTAGATGAGTACACACAATGTAACACCATAGTGAAATTGTTACAATTAGTTGTTCCTGCATTTGAAATAGTAATTATGACTTTCATTGGTTGTTATCAAACTAAAATTAAATATTCTGAAAGTTAATCTAAACAAGCTGATATCAGTAATTTAATAAAACTAATGCTGCATGTTTGTCTATAATTATTTATCCTAGTTTGTAAAAAGAGAAAATGATGCAGTCTGTTGTATAAGTAGCCAATATTCATTAGTTTTCTGATATTATATGCCTACTTTAGTTCTATCCAGGGTATACTGGAGTAGAGTGGAGAGGGCAGATGGTGTTTTAGACCCCGTCAAGAGACTGATTCTTTTACATGAATAGCAAGGTAGTCTGTCTTTAGCTAATGAAGTAAACTGGAGTGCCTGGAGATAGAAAAAGGCTTTCAACAAGCAATTGTAAAACTTTCTCATCCTAGGTTCTGTCACTGTGGAATTTTAACGCTATCATCATGGATATTGCATTTCAAAGGTTATTTAAACCCGCTCAGGAACACAATATACATAACGACACCCGTTGCCAATTTCTTAAATTACATTATGCAAACAAGGGCATAGATGCTATTAATGTTTCTTATATACTACTAGTAAACTAGTACAATTTAAAGTTCCTAAAGTCAAATATAACTCGCCACCTCTAGATTCCTACTCCAACAATAAACCGATTGCATCAAAAAATTTTAACTATAAAAAAAACTTTGCAATGCCTAACTTAATACCACCTACCTGCTATTGCTCAGCGTTCCCCATATATTTATAAACCAATTGGGCATGTAGTAACAGGTGATCTCAGTATAATTGAGAGCACTAAATTAATATGTCTTCTTTTAAAAAGTCCTAAATTCGGGGGGGGGGGGGGGGCTCAACCTTTTACTTGGGACAGAATTTCAAAATTATTATAGATTCTGTTGAAGAGTTTGCTAGAGGTTGGGCTAAATTAGAAAATATAGAGCTTGATACCTTATCCTGGATAAGGGCAATTAGACATTTTATTAAGTCAAAGATTGCCAAACTTAAAGGGTCTATGGGTACTAAACCTTCTTTAGTGCTCAGGGACCATGAGATTTCTGCAATCTTTACGGACATACATAACAGGTATATTCTTGTCCCAACTGATGAAGATTCTAACAACATTATTTTCGTTTGTAAGAAATTTTATGTTAAATGTCTTATTAAGGAGCTCGGTTAAGATAGTACATCGGAGAATCCTACTTATACCAAAACTAATTTTACCAAAGACAAAGTTCTTTCCAATATTAGGGGAGTCCTTGAGTCTTGTGGTATCAATTTAAAACAGGAAGAACTTGTCCTTCCTTATTTGTATTGGATTCCTAAACTTCACAAAAATCCATACAAGGAAAGATATATAGCAGGTTCCTCTAAATGTACTACTAAATAATTGTCAGTAATTCTGACACATATTTTGACAGTCGTCAAAGATAGCCTTCAGACATATTCAGAAAGTCTATTCTACGTCTGGCATCGAACAAATTTGGATTCTCAGAACTACTTGACCATCTTGTTTCTAAAACTCTATTTTCGGTAAAAAGTATACAAACTTTTAATTTCTCTACCCTTTTCACCATTATCCCTCATTCTAAATTGAAAAATGTCTAAAACAAATCATTCACTTGTCATTCTTTTACAAAAACGGTAAACCAAGATATAAATATCTAGTGCTCAACAGAGAATCTTGTTTTTTTGTAAAACACCATTCAGACTGCAAACAAAAATAAACTGATGATACCATCAACAAAATGTTTTGATAGACAATAATAAAACAAACATACCAGTCCTTGTCCATATCACAATCCCAAAAACAAAGTAAAAACTTTGCAAACTGGCAAAATAGGTGATACACGTGAACTTCCATCAAGGAAGTGAGGCCGGGTGCTCCGGAAGGGTAAGCACCTCCTGTTTAGCTAGCTACACCCGTCACGTGCAAGTCAATTTTTAGAATGAAAGGAACAAAGAACTATGGTAAGTCAAATATATCCGGTATAAGTTGGGATACAGTAACTACATACTTATCAACAATGTTGTGATGACGGCCATAAAACTTTTTAAGGGCCCTGATTAGCCTAGGCTTGCAATATCCTTGTGTCAACAATTTAATTGTAAGTAATTTGCTTCGTTGCAGAAAGTTCCCATAGTGGTGTTTTGGTAATATAATTTTTCAACAAACAATCGGTATACCCATAGGCACAAACCGTTCACCTTTTCTTGCTGAATTGTTTCTTTATGTATATAAATCAGAATTTTGACAGAATTTTGTCAAGAGAAAAAACTGTCGCTAAATCATTCAACTACACACACACACACATATATAGATGCCATTCTATTTCTAAATAAACCAAAATTTGGAGAATATGTGAATGTCATCTATCCAAGTGAGCTTGAAATAAAAGACACGACAAATTCTCCATGTTCTGCTTCATATTTGGACTTATACCTCAATTATGACACCCATGAAATGTTACCTCTGAAGCTATACGACAAGCGTGATGACTTTTATTTTTCTATTGTCAACTTTCCGTTTCTTTGCAGTAATATCCCTGCTTCTCCTGCCTACGGTGTATATGTTTCACAGTTAATACGTTATGGTAGAGTTTGTTCCCACTATGGGGATTTTTTACAACGAAGCAAACTGCTTACAATTAAATTGTTAACGCAAGAATATTGCAAGCCTAGGCTAATCATGGCCATTAAAAAGTTTTATGGCCGTCATCACAATATTGCTGATAAGTATGCGGTCACTGTATTAAAACTTATACTGGATATATTTGACTTAACAAAGTTCCTTGTTCCTTTCATTTTCAATGTTGACTTCACTTGACGGGTGTGGCTAGCTAGACAGGAGCTGCTCACCCTTCCGGAGCACCCCGCCTCACTTCCTTCATGGAAGTTCACGTGTATCACCTATTTTGCCAGTTTGCAAAGTTTTTACTTTGTTTTTGGGATTGTGATTTGGACAATGACTGGTATGTTTGTGTTTTATTTCCTAAGTTGATATAGAATAATATAAACTTTAGTTTTATTTATAAAATAAAGATGTGTGACTGAAACACTAGTAAAGAATTCCTTTTTAATACTGAAAACTAATAGGAATATTTAACTAAGAACGCTTTGCCTTACAGGCTTTATTTTTGTTTCAGATGGGCGAATTTTATGAGACGTTAATAGACGATTTGAATTCACAGAGATTGATGAAACACTTTGGTGCGCTCATTGGTAGACCACAGTTAGGTTTAAAGCTTCTTCTTTCAGTCATCGTCGGAATTTTCTCCATTGTCAATCTTTACTGTATCGACGTATTGATAAGTGGTGTATATAAGGATCCATGGTCTTTGTATCTTGTATTAGCAGTATTATCGGTTGGCTTTATGGTGTCGGCAGTTATATTAGGAACAAAAATTATGCTTATGGTAGTAAGTTATTATTTTCTTCATTTTCTTTTATCTTAATATCTTTATTTATTTATTTGCTTATTTATGTTTGTGCTAAGCGTGTTATTTAAGATCTTATTACTTAAATGGAGGCTGGAGCAGCGTGCCCGAAAATAACCGACTTTCGGCGAGCGAACTAATAATCGTAAAACTAGGTTATGTCCGCACGGGTTACGAACCTTGGCAATGAAAGACACTATGATCCGTAAGCGAGCGTTTTAGACCATCCACATTCCTAGGTCCCTCAAAATTCGATTTTGTATGTACAACAAATTATAGCACTTATATTATTATTAAAACCTTTGCAAGCTTCTTGAGCAAAGATAATGTGCTTACGTTAGGAATTCCATATCTAGGTAACCATGGGTAATTTAATCGTATGTAGATGTTATCACAGACTAGGAAAATTGGTACTAAAATTACGACCAATACACAAACTAATTGCACTTGACTTTTTATCACTAATTTGTATAGACAGGTATGATTCTTTTTATAACATTTCCAACAGCTATAATTCCGCAGTACATTTTAGACGACTTTTTTCACACTTTTGCCTGTCTTAAACCACTTTTGCATAAATTCATTCAAAATCAAAGAACTCAACGATATGCAAGAAGTCCCAGAAAGGAACAGTGAAAAGAGTTTATTTTGTTTTTTTGTATATTGGTTGTTTGCTTTGTAATAAAAATGGCTTAATTTATCGAAAATGAAACAAAATTTAAAATAAAGAAATAGCTGAATAAATTAGTAAAACAAACATACCAGTCCTTGTCCATATCACAATCCCAAAAAACAAAGTAAAAACTTTGCAAACTGGCAAAATATGTGATACACGTGAACTTCGATCAAGGAAGTGAGGCCGGGTGCTCCGGAAGGGTAAGCTAATTTTTGCTGAACCAGTTTTATTATTTTTTATTGAGGAATTTTTTATTCGTTAAGGTACTTTTTTGTCTTGCTGCTAAAGAGCTTTAACTTTTATTATTAAGATCCGGCTTCTCTCAAAATAATCTATTCATAAATGCAATTTTAAAATACATCATTATCAACCGACCTATAACATGGGTAACATTGGTTACCAATATTGTCAATTGAATCTCCAATCGGTTACCATACGTACTTAATTTCTATCAATATTACCAATCGGTAGGTGTCATTCGTAAAACTCCAAAAAAAAAGCTGTAAATATCTTCTGTAATGATATAGATTAACCCTTGAGTGTCGGTATAGCGTTTTAAACGTTTCTATTTGATGCCCTTATTTTGGTACATAAGAACCTTAATAATGTTAAAGCTTGACATGATTCTCTGTATTATAAACGATGTAATAATAAAACACAAACACACCGAAAAACGAAGTTAAAACTTTGGAATTTAGTTATACACGTAAACTTCCATCAAGGAAGTAACGCCAGGTGCTCCGGAAGGGTAGCTTTTCATGTCTAGCTAGCTACACCCGTCACGTGCAAAATTTAAGTTTGAGAATAAAATGAACATTTAACTATGAGAAGTCAAACATGTCCAGCATAAGTTTAAATACAGCGACTTTATATCTATGAACAATTTTTTGATTACGGCCGAAACTTTTAAGGGCCTTGATAAGCCTAGGCTTGCAACATCCTTGAAGTCAACAATTTAATTGTAAGCAGCTTGCTTCATTGTAGAAAGTCCTCGTAGTGGGAACAAGCTCTCCATACCGAATTACTGTGAAACCCACACATCTACACAGGAGAAGCAGGAATGTTACTGCAAAGAAAAGGAAAGTTAACAATGAAAAATATTGAAGTCGTCACCTTTGTCGTATAGCTACAGATTTAATCTCTATGGGTGTCATAACTGAGGTTCAAGTCCGAATATAATGCAAAACATGAAGAGACAGTGGTATCTTTTATTTCAAACTCACAAGAAAGATGATATTCACATATTTTCCAAATTTTGGATGATTTAGCGACAGAATAATCAGAATAATAACAAAAAATAAAAATACGATTAAAATTATTTTACAAATTATTATTTTTTTTGTATCTTCAAGGTTACATTCATATTTGCATAAAAGCTTACAAAGTGAACAATTTGTAGATATGCTTACCATTTAATATTGAAATAATCTTGAAGTAAATGAGATGATGGAGAGAAGTTTCTAAAAACTTTGAAAAGTTGAAACTTCTTGGTTTACATCCCTGCACTTCTATCGGGTCTGTCAGTTGATAGAAAGACACCATAGTGTCTGAAGAAAACCATTTAATTTGGACAAGAAAAATATCAAAATTTGTTCCACAAGGATCTGCACCGAAAAGATCATAATTCCCAAGCAGGTTCAAGAGCCCCCCCCCCTCCAACAATCTATAAATTGTTTTTTTCAAATTGTTATATATATATATATATATATATATATATATATATATATATATATATATATATATATATATATATATATATATATTACTCTGTCCAATTTGAGAGCAGTGTTGCGCTAATCGCAATTTCCAAACATGTGAGTGTCCTTAACCGGATTATTTTTTTGCAATTCCATTTCCGTGTAGCAGTTTTTGGTTATTTCTCTTCTTAACCCTTATTATTATTATTATTATTATTATTATTATTATTATTACATGTTTTATTATTTAATGATGACTTATTTATGCATGGCATATATTTTCAGTTTGTAAGACAAGTTCATATTTGTATTTGGAAACATATGAAATCATACTACAAAGTTGGAAAATTTCTAATATTTTATCATGAACAAAACACTAAAGAACCATCTGTATCCTTTTGAAGAACTGGGTTATTTATTAGTTGTGAGATATATTACCTACCGTAGAGTCCCAGACAAATGATGTTGTTTACGTAAAACAGAGTTGAGTGTACGAGAGGTGACCCATTTATATTTGAACACAAAATAAACCGCAATAATTTTTTTAGAAATTTTATTTCATTGTAACAAATGCTCAATATGGAATCCATGACAACTGTATATCAGACGATAGCGCCTAGGCTAAGATTCTAGTGTCTCATTTATT
This sequence comes from Tegillarca granosa, assembly GCA_029721355.1. NCBI lineage: Eukaryota > Metazoa > Mollusca > Bivalvia > Arcoida > Arcidae > Tegillarca > Tegillarca granosa. Next base: position 28,363,355 of record CM056596.1, read on the forward strand.
GTTTTTGTTCCAGTTTCCTCCATTTGGCCTTAAGAGCTCGTTGAAGACCTACCAATGTGTTAATTGTTCGTTTCTGTAGTCTTTGTTTCAGTATGCCCCATATTCCGAAATCCATATGGGCGGCATCCGGTGACTTAGGCATCCATTCTTCCGCCGTTACAAAGTTAACTTTTTTGTCCTTTAGAAACTGCAGCGTGTATTTTGAAGTATGGCTGGATGCGCTGTCTTGATGGAAGACCATGTTCTTGAATCCCTCAGGAAAAATTCTTGGTACATCATTCTTCAAAAATGGCTTCAACACTTTATCAACATAGTATTTACTATTGACTTTTGTCCCCTTGTCGATTATTCGAATCTCAGTTTTGCCTCTGTAAGACACACCTGCCCATGCCATAAAACCAGCAGCAAAAGCATCTCTATTAACAAACTTAAACTTGTCACCTGGAACTTCACCTTTTCGAATATAGCACACCCTTCTCCGACCATAGCTACCACCCAAATTCAACATGACCTCATCAGAGGTAACATAATTCTTCCATCTACCATTCCGTAACTTCAGATACAGACGCCAAGACCGGGCACGTCTCTTCTTGATTTGCGCCATGTTCAACTGATTCACATTGCACTTTTTCCTGAGTCTGGCTTCTAATGTTTTGGTTATTATACGATATACAGTTCCCTTAGATATACCTTATTTGGACACAATCTCCCGATGGGTTGGTGGGTTCACTTTCGAGATAAGACGGGCATTTTTGCGAACAACGTCAGGTGTGGCGGCTGTGGGTCGTTTTTTGAACTTTTTTACACGGGACCCGGAATTGATCGTACTTCGTCGTAAACCAATATTATCACTAATGTTCTTAATTGTACCCAATGATATACCATGTCCCATTGATTTCAATGTTTTGGATACTTCTATATGAATGGTAAGTCTTCAAAAGACCAAGCACCATACTTTTAACTTTGTCTGGTATTTTAGGTCTCACCATGTTGACAAAATCACATACAATACATGTATATTATCTATCGTGTTTCACCTGAACAAATACCATGCTAATAACTCAAAAAAAAAACGTCATTTAAACTGCGTGATCGATAAATAAAGTGTTCAAATACAAATGGGTCACCTCTCGTAGTAATGGTGTTTTACGCCAAAGGTCATGAGTGTTTCATTTATATCAAGACGATCAATTAAGAGATTTATAGAAAACTGATTTGCTTTTAAACACTGCCAAACTTTCTCAAAGTAAGATCTGTATAAGTGGGATTCTAACCTTGACGATGATGTCCCTTTCCGCGATCTTAGGGCTTTTTAGGTGATTCACCGATGCCCCCTCAGTTTAAAAGGTATTACATTACAAAAATAACAAGGTGATATATGTATATGATGTTAACAAACTAACAAGAAAAAATGTTTTAATATATTAAAGATACAAGTACTTAATGGCGGTATTTTTTTAATAAACGCAATACAATACTACAATTTTATCTGGGTTCATAACTCGAAGGAAACGTATCTTTGGCTAAAAATGTGGAAAAGGTTTTTGCAAAACTTTCTTCTTACGATACAAGGAATATAACTGTTTTTATCCTTCAGAACTTCTGTCCATAATCAGGGGCAACAGAATCGAATAATTTATTAATAGTTCATGTACATTACACATTAAATCATTTTTTGTACAAATCTACAGAGACAACAGGACACTAGATGTCTCAATATAATTCAATTTTTACTTTGATATGAATTTCATATTCCTTAATCGGATTTAGCTGGAGTTGATAAGGTACGATACAGAACCGTGCAAGGTAAGATAAATGTTTTATTTACTTTATTTTAATTTAAAGATAACCTTCAGAAAATAAACAACAAATACGTGACAATAGAAACGACTAAGAACTCTTCAAAAAAAACAATTAACCACTGATCTTTAATTCACATTAACACAAACATACAAACCTAGATTTCACATTTTGTAGAATAAATATGACAAAAATAATAAATTGTTGTTTTGTGAACGTTTTTGTGATAAAAGCTTGAATATGTGAAAAATGATTCATTATATTATTGAGCATGTAATATTTTTTGTATAATTTTTTTTAACATCAGCAGTCATACTTTTTTACATTTATCCAACCAATGATTTTGTGGTGTGTGCATGAGCGTGTGTATGTATGCACATATGTGTATGTGTATGGGGGGTTGGGGGTTGGGGGTCAAGTAAAGATCCGTATCTTGCTACTTACTAAATTCTAACATATTTTTCCATTGTAGAAACATCTTGTGATTTTCCTCAGTAATAAATCCAAAGAACGTTCACAAGAAGAGTTAGAGGCAAGTTATCTATATTAAACTAATTTTGTTTTATTTGTATTTTAGTCCACAAAGCTTGTGCATGACTGAGCGGACACGTCATGAAATCATGTTATAGTTCGTAAAACTTATGTTTAAACATTAACAAACAACATGAATAACAGCATCAAGAAAATTCAACAAAACAATTCCTACTGTTAAATTTTTATATACAAGTATAATCTTTACAGAATTTAATGGTATTTTTGGATTTTCTCATTGAATGAATCAATAGATATTAATCCTTTAATATTTCAAAAATTATCAGTGAGATAATTAAAAGTTTTAAAAAAGCATGGACTCTCATTGTTTTTTCTCTTTTTCGTGGGTTTATCCTTAGTCGACAGTTAATGACAAAACGTGTTTTAATATGGATAGTAGAGGTACAATGTGAAATTTACATAGAGACGTAAATCTACATAAAGTGGACGAAATGTACTAGCATTATTTTTGCTAATAATAATAGAAAGAAAGTTTAAAAGTTTTATAAATCAATGCATATGCACAATTTTTGTGTACAATAATCCTTATAGGAATAATAGGGTTGCTGTTTGTGAAAAACTGGAATTTGGTGATGATACGTTACGTGTTACCAAAGCAATCTTATTTGTTGGGCAAATCTTGAACGTCTTCATTACGTCCTGACAGAGTTGTCCCTCTTTGAATGTTACTGAACAAGGAGACTCGCAAATTCTTTAAATGATAACGAACACCGACAACTAGCAAAAATTATTTGAATATCTTTGCAATTATTTATTTCTTTATTTGCTTTTTTTATTTAGAAATCTTATTTCTTATTAAATAGTGGCTTGAACAAATGTATCTTGTATCTGTCAACATAATTGCGAAACAGAAAAATATTCTGTAGTATATAGGACTACCATCTTGTCAAGTTGTAAAACTCTTGACTCTTTTATCGCCATTATATTTTTCTAAACTTACGTCGATAAATAGACAGTATATTTTTTGTATATGGTATCATGGAATATGCAAAGATCATACAACCTTTAAAATGACATTATAGATTTATAAAATTATGTCCCATAGGTCTACCAACAAAAAGACCATATATTAATCCATTATAGCATCATAGATCTACAAAAAGACAATATACTGATTCTTTATAGCATCATTGATCTATGAAAAGACCATTCACTGATCCATCATAACATCATAGATCTACGAAAGACCATATACTGATACATCATAGCATCATTGATAAAAAATCTTATGAGAAATAATGCCTTTTTGAAGAATTTTAAATTATTTGCGCATTTTCTTGCTAAATTGTTTTTATTTGATTTTTAAAAATTAATTGTTTTATCTTTTTTCAGTCAATGGCAGATGATCTGATTGAATCTAAAATTGTAGACCAAAGAAAGAGTTTATATACTTGGAGTACATTACCAATGAGTATTAGCAAAAGGCATAACACATATTTGAGAAAGAAATGTTTATGCGAACTAATAGAAGATACACTTTTGGTAACATGGAACAATAACAACTTACCGATAGAAACCTAATAAGCGGTTTTTATTAATTTTTTTATTTATTTATTTTTCTTTCTTTTTTGTGTGTGTTTTTTTATGAGAATAAAGAATATGTTATGATTCACATGAACTTTAAAAATTACCAAAGAAAACTACTTTTCTGCGTTTCTTCAACGAAAACGAAGCATAGGCAACGTTCACAAACACAAATACCCGGCATATAATACTAATATTGCGCATTCTTCATTATAAAAGAAGATTCACACTAGAAATTTAGTTTAAAAACCATACTAATTTTATGCGCTTCAATAACCGAAATTATCGTTGACCAGGATTTACCGTAGAATTACCATAGAATACTTATGTTTTACGTTTTTATATTTGCGATTCTTAGACAAAAAGATATGATTTTACTAGAATTGCCTTATTATAATTATATTTTATGTTTCTTCAACGAAATAGGAGGATTTGTCACGATTCACAATGTAAATGCCTCAGAATATTAATTTTGTGAGTTTTCTTCAACTATGATTTACAATAGGATTTTTTACCTATGTTAATTGAATACTGACTTTTTTAACAATAGAAGTGACATACTTTTATTTTACGTTTCATCAACGACAAAGTAGAATAGACAATCATAAAATACTAACATTGTGCGAAACTCTCAACAAAAAGAAAAACTAATCAAGTTTCATGATAAAATTGCCATTTAATATTCATAATTACGATTTTTAAACAAAAAAGAAGAATTTTACACAAATTTAATACATAGAAAATGATTATTTGCGTTTATTCAACAACAAGTGCGAAGAAAAATTGGCAAATATTTACATTAATATTGCCACTGAATACCAGTATTTATATTCAACGTCTCTTCGACAAAAGGGAGAAATTGGCCACGGTTCACAACAGAATATCCGAAAAATATTTATCTTTAAGTTTCTTCAATGTGTCATGCGCAGATTTTGAATATTTTTCTTTGTAAAAATTCAAAATTCTGCACATGATAAATGGATAGTTGACCAAGATTCACAATAATATATATTTTAGAATTTCTAGTGATTTCTGTGTTTCTTAATGATGTTGATCTGTACATTTTTATGCATTTTTATTATATTGATTTTACATTAGGAACCTCTCTAATATTTTTTTATTACTGTGTTTATTTTCTGAAAAAGATGGATCTCAAAAAGATACTTTTAATTTAACCAATGCTTTTAATTCAAATTAGTGCAATCAAAAAATATATGATGTGTTATAGAATAAAATGAGCATCTTAAGCGACAAACGAAATTTGAGCTCGAATCTCACAAAACTAGGTAACTATTTAAGATTTTTGTGTACTTATAGGAGAATCTCTTGAGTTTTACGATTTATGATAATCTAACCATGGAATTTTTTTTAACAATAAAAAGCGAACTTGGTATGAATATATAAAGGCATATAAATTTATGTGGTAAACTTTGCGAGAATTTTTAAAGGTGTTGTTGCTTCTTAAAGCAGAGAGACTTTAATTCAATTTATTTTGGAGATTTTTTAAATCGAAAAAATTCTTTTAAACGCACTAAAAATTACATAATTTATAGTACACGTTTACACATGGAGAGAGAGAGAGAGAGAGAGAGAGAGAGAGAGAGAGAGAGAGAGAGAGAGCGCAATCAATCAGCAATGATTTGTTTAAAATTTAAGTATCAAATGAAAAATAAATATAATTTTGTTTTTGTTCATAAGAAGAAAGTACTAATTTTAAACAGTTCTAAGTTGATTTAGGACTTGAATTATTTTACGAATTCATAAACAATGACATGCATTTAAAAAATTATAATAATTTGCCTTACTTCATTTGATAACAAATAAAAATATAAATATCATATAAGCATTGTTATTTTTCAGTTTTTAATGAAGAAAAACAATTCAAAAGTAGCTGAAAATCAAATGACATAAATAATATTTATTAAAATAAAAAATTAACTTATGTTTATATTTTCAGCTAAAGTTAAAACGTATTCGTCGAAAGTTGATGCTGATTCAAGGATGAAATGAAACTACTCTATGGATAATTAAGGCTATTTATTTTTTAATCCCATTGGTTCAAAAGCAATCTCATACACTTATACATATATGTAATATGAATGTATAAAATAAATATATTTATTTGCCCCTTTTTCAATCAAAAAAATTTATTACTTAACTTGACCCAAATACACAAAGCTAAATTTCTTCTATTTTACACCCATTTGATCACGAAATAAATTTTATCAAAAGTTACATTTCAGTAAACAAGTTTGCATTTATATGAAAAAGTTAAGTCAAGTCTAAAGTTTTAGAAATAAAAGCCCACATCCCACAGGGCTTTTTTTAAAAAATACATACATAACAAGATTATTGAATAGAAAATATGAAACAAGTTCTTACATGTACGTGTACACCCGAAGTCGATCATTCTCGATCTCTATTCTATAAATCATATAGGTGCAAATCTCACATAAGCTGTTCTTTGAAGTTCTGTTTGTGTTTAGATTTTGACTTGGAAGCTATCAAATATTTAAAACAATTAATTGCATTCGTTTTCAAGTGATTCAACGCCCCTATAGTCTTGCAAAAATGAACAGGTTGTAGAATTAAAAAAAGGGAATAATTAAAATGTTTTGAAGTTTTGAAAATAAAAAAATATTGAACTCCATCGTATAATAAACTAATGGCAAGGTAGATACAATTTAAGAAGAATTAGAACTCAATCACAGATTGTATCTAATCTACAGCTGATTGTTTTCAGCGGTAGTTAACACGTAAAAGGTTTAGTATAAATGCGACAACTAAAAAAGAATTTTTAAAAATATTTTGATAAAGTAGACTTACAGCTTAATATAATATAATCTTTATTGGCATAAAGCAATTATACAGGCTTGTAGCCACATAGCAATATTACATAATATTTGATGGCTAGCAGGAAATACAGTTTCCTTATTGTACATAATTACAGTGATAATTATAATAATAATGACAATAATAATAAAAGTGTTAGCTGATATCAAGAATGTGACTTCTTACAATCCAAGCATTATATAAATATTTGGCAAGTTTTAATAATAAAGTTTTAGAATGACTGCTAATAATATTACAGAATTTGTGAATATTTGGCCAGTGATTATAATAAGGTGGTAAGAATTTCAACCTGATTTGCCTATATGCTGGACATACCAGAACAAAGTGGTATTCGTCCTCTATTACACACATTCTACAACACTGACAGATTCTTAAATGACGAAGTGTATTAGAGTATCTACCAGTCTCTACACATAACTTGAGACTACCACACCTTAATTTAGATAATAATTTTGAAAAATGTGTGTTTAAACAATCTAGGTAAAATTCAAACTGTAGGTCTCTTTTATAGATTTTATAAAAGTTAAGCTTAGATAAAGTATTAATGGAATTATACCACTGCTGAAGATATTGGTCATGTAACCGTTGTCTTAACATATTATAGTCAATAGAAATATAAAACTGGTTATACCATAAATTTTGAAAACCTAAATCAAATATAAGACTTCTTATATTTGACACCCAATTAGTCTTGCCATTGTTAGCGTCTGAAAGCAACAGTAAATATATATTAGATAAAGTATTATTATGAGTTTGCAAGATTTTTAACCAGTACTTAAGTATGCGCTCTTTACGTTTGATGTGTAATGGCATACGACCTAGTTCCCCAAGCATGGCCTCAACTGGAGCAGACCTGCTAACATTTAATATATATCTACAATATTTATTGTGGATCAGTTCTATATCTTTACCTTTATCAAATCCCCATATTTCAGAGGCATATGATAGTACCGACCCGCACATTGAATCAAAGAGATCACAGGTGTCCTTTACAGAGAGGCACACGTCTTTGGAGATCCTCATTAGCTTATATAATGAATTTGAACCTTGTTCTGATAGTCGTTTCTGTGTTTGGTTGAATTTCCCGTTTTTGTGTAACAATATACCAAGATAAACATAATTGTCGCAAATTTCCAATTTATGTTGTCCGTAAAACCAATTATAATTAACATTTTTGTATCCGTTTTGAAATACAACCACTTTACTTTTGTCAATATTAACGTCTATACTCCATTTCGTGCAATATGTATAAAGTTTATCCAAAAGTTCCTGTAAACCTTTGGTTGTTTTAGAAAATAAAACGGTATCATCAGCGAATAAGATTATATATAGAAGTAAACCATTGACGTCTACGCTGCTGTTAGAATCCGTACACAAATCATTAGCTATGTCATTAAGAAATATCAAAAACATAAGAGGCGAAAGCGGTTCACCTTGTTTGACACCACAATGATTTTCAAATGTTTCTGAATAAATTCCATTTGAGCGAATGCATATTTTAATTGTTTTATAAATCTGTTTTATCATTTCTAACATGCGACCACTACATCCAGTATTTGCTAGTTTGTACCATAAGAACCTCCTATCTACCTTGTCAAAGGCCTTTCTAAAGTCTATAAAAGAACAATATAGTTTTTCCTTATGCTGTAAAGTATGTGTGATGATCCCGTGTAGAATAAATATCGCATCAATAGTTGATCGTCCTGGTCTAAAACCAAACTGACAATCACTTAACACGTTAGACTTCTCTGCCCAGGTAAGTAGACGATCGTTAATTAGGGATGTGAAAATTTTAGAAAATACACTGACCAAGGTTATTGGTCTGCAATTGTTCGGGTCACTTTTATCCCCCTTTTTAGGAACAGGAACCACAATTCCGTTGGTCCATAACTGTGGAAATTCACACTTAGTAAACATATAGTTGAATAACACACAAACTACTGGTGCAATAAGTTCATTAATTGGTAAAAACATTTCACAGAGTAAATTATCTATCCCAGGACTCTTTTCGCGTTTTAATTTCTTTATGACGCTAATGACTTCTTCTACACTGAAAGGTTTATCAAGTTCTTCGATATCTTTAACACACATACTTTCATTTAATAAATTTTGCATATCGTCACTAAGGTCTGGAAGATCTTCTCCAAATACGTTTTTAAAATTAGTGAAAAAATCATCCAAAAGCACCGGGCATTCATTTCTAGATTTCGGTTTAATTAATTTCCAAAACTTTTTTGGATCTGACTTCGCAAGAGTTCGTAACTCTTCACCTTTTTTACGTTTGAAGTTCATTTTCGCAGATCTTTTTACTTTATTATATGCATTACGCGCCTGTAAATAACGGAGTTTATTACCATCACTTCCATCTCTATAAAAGTCATTTCTACAAGAATTAAAACGTTTTCTGTATATATGACACTTCGAATCAAACCATTCGTTCTGATTAACATTATCTGATGTGTTATATCCCTTGGACTTTTTACCAAACACACTATATGCTTTATTATAGATTATTTCACTTATCTTATTAACACATTGATCAACATCCATTGCAGTGCCAAGGCCGTTGACTAACTCTATCAAATCTGGTATCGCTTCATTTATAGCGTCTACATATAGGTTCTCGTTGTAGCTGTCCCATTGTATGTAGCTGTGTGATCTCTTGTATTCGATGTCGGGCTCTGAACTATCAAACTGAAATGAACATAAAACTGGGGCATGGTCAGAAAATTCATTAAATTGTAATACATTGAAGTTTTTAACTAAACAAAATTTCTGTGGAAAAGACAGAAAATAATCAATAGTACTTGTCCCTATTTCATTACAAAAAGTAAATTTACCTTCAGCATCATTGAATATACGACCATTTATAACTTTCAACCCCGTAGTTTTACATAAGTCGAGTAGTTTTTTACCAAACACATTAACAACTTTGTCTCTTGATTGTCTCTTTGGTAGTTGTATATCCTCTTGTTCTGGAACGTTGTCTATAAACCTATCTAAATTATTGTCACTAACATAATCATCAGATAAACCTATCCTACTATTAAAGTCACCTGTAATAAAGAAATCACCTTTACTCTCATACTCACCGGTAATATCAACTAATTCTTGAAAAAAGTCAAAATCAACAGTTTTATAGTATTCTGAATTCACATGTGGTATATATACCAAACATATATATAGATCGTTTTCAAAATTAAAAAATATTCTATCTAATTTTAAGACAAGGAGTCCATTTTGAGATCTTTTCTCAATATGTATACCTTTTCTAATGTTACCTTTACAAAATACACCAAGTCCGCTTTCACTGCGTCTTCCAATATTAACTGTACGCTTAATATTTTAATTAAACACTATTTTAACTCCTGATTGATGGAGACGTTCACCTAGGTCTTTGATATGTAATCTTTCATAAAATTTAGTGTATACCCTAGCCCGCGAATCGACATGTATGTCACACTAGCATCGACAGGATACATAACGGTTTTCTGAAAGTTGACGTCTAGTCTATAAGTGCAATTAAGTCGAGATTATTTATACGATATAAGTCAACCGTATAGGTAATTGCTATTTATTATGAATTTAAAAAATCGACAAAATTCCGTCTGGTTGCTTCAATTTAATTTATAAAATCGGGTCTACAAGATAGATAAATGATGACTTATAAATATATATTGTTACGGTCATAAAGTATCTGCTTTTGACAGATTACTTATATCTGAGTTATGTATACTAAAATAAAGATACGGTACAGACCACCTAGGGAGCTTACCACATGAAGTCTAAATTCTTTTAATGATTTTTTCGAGTACGGCCGACAAAAATTATTTTTAAGTTCCATCGTTTGAAAGTGTAATAAAAAGGCATCAATGTCATTTTTGTCAACTTTATGCAATTAAACATTAAAATTGAACATTAGTTTTGATACGAGTTTTATGAAAAATTAACTTTTATTCAAAATTGAAAAACAAGTTAAAATCACATGGTTCCTATAAAGCATAGCGTAAAAATAAATCTTAGTGAGAAAGGGGCATAACTTTATATTTGACCTTCGGCACATTTTAAAAAATCCTCTTCTTCGTCATACTAAAACCCATACTTTTGATAAATTTTAAAAATGTAGGACTATTTAAGGTCACAAACTACAAAAAATAACAGTAAAACTGAGAATACTCACTGCTTTTTTTTAAAAGCGGGTGTATGAAAATGAATGAGCAATCACCGTCAGGTAAAGCCAATGTAAGCACGGTTTCGTCGTCCTGGATAGCGTAGCAAACAATAAACGGTAAGCATTTAAAAATAGTTTAAACCTTCTGTTATACCAATTGAATCGTTAAAAAGTTGACAAATTTACTTACAATTAAGTAAGATCAAAATAAAAGAGAAAAAGGGAGAAACGCAGACTAAAACTTACAAACAATTTAATGTATTGTGTTATAACTAAAAATATCGACGACAATTGATGGTGCTTTATTAACTTTGTATAACACAAAGAACTATTGTCGATTTTGGGAAAAGTCTTAAAAAATAATTCTTAATTACATGTAAATTGTTATAGATAAAACTGACGACGAATAGTTACAAAGGTGCTTATGCGCATTTGTTATGCATAACTTAAAACACTACTGTCAATTTTGAAAAAATCTTTAAAATAATTCTAAATTGAATGTGTATAACGATCAATGTTGATTTATGCTACTTGGGTCGCAAGCTAACATCTTAACCCATTTAGGTAGAGTGTAAAAAATCAATCTACACAAATTCTGTACTTAACACTAACATTATATATTGTAGTTCGTTTTTCTTTTCAACACTGTACAGGAGTAAACGTAAATCAGGTAAGTCTAAAGAAAATAGGTGTTTATTTCTCTTCATGATAAGAAGAAGGAATGAATTTCCAAAATGTGCACATCTGGCACATCAAAATTTAACTGGTATTTGTGTTATATATTTACTACCCCTGAGCGGGTACCGCTGCTGGTGGAGTAAAACTACCCGAGGGTATCCATAACTCAGTAGGCAGTACTTTGTGCTGTCAGAAAATGTATCATTTAGCAAAATTTTCAGCCGTCTAAAGTTTTGAAATTTATTTAAAACTAAGGTTTGTTCCCTCATGCAAAGCATTCCTTAGCCGGATTTGGATTTATATAATTTTAGAACTTTAGATTTATTATTCTCAACGGTTTGGCTTATGTTTTTTATCTATCAAACTTTTTGGTCTTAGTGTCACTGATGAGGAATGAATTTCCGAAATGTGCACATCTGGCACATCAAAATTTAACTGGTATTTGTGTTATATATTTATGAAAAAAGTTATTATATTTAGGCATATCTAAATATCCTTAGGTATCTAAATAAATGCATGCAATATCAAAGTCCATTTTTTAAAAATGCGTATTTTGGGACTTGTGCACTCTCAAATTTTATTATAATACATCACTACTTCAATAATCAACGGATGTATTCCATGTAATAGAATTTCATATATCTCAATATTTAGATATAGACTTTTTAATAGTAATTTTAACACTATTGTTTTTTTTTTTTTTTTAAAAACTGTGTGAAAACTGAATTTTTATTAAGAATTTAATTTTCATTAATTACACATAATAACAAATAGGATTTAATGGTAATGAATATTCTTAAGATGAAATCTTCTGTCGTGATAAGGCTAAAGCGCCAATCTACTCAATTCCAATTGTAGATGTTAGGAAGATTTAATGGAGTTGTAATCATTTTCAGTTTACATTATTAGTTGTTATTTTGTTCTCTCAAGCATTTAATATTAAAACTGGTTTATAAGTGTCCCCATGTTAAACATACATGCCTATCATTTTATTGCTAGCTATTATAGAACTCCATTCATGTTTACAAAAGGCAGGTATATTTTAGTCTTCATAAACTACATTTATTGAACTTTTGATGTGCTATTAATTTTTTTTAATTATTCAACAAATCATTTCTTGTAAGGGGTTATTGTGTTAGTAAGATCATTTTCGTCCTAGTTCTTAGCACACACACATACATATATATATATATATTCACTAATGATGCACAGTGTATTCTGGTTATCAAGATGACTAACATAATGACATATAGTTCATTCATAGTTTAAAATTATTTATAAGGCGTTTTTGAACTTTTTTCAGACAACAAAAACGTTAAGAAAAATTTTGTTTATATTGTTATAGAATTTCAGTTTTTAGTGCATAAAGGTAAATTTAAAACACAAATATAAACAATTTCCGTGTCAAGTACAGACCGGTGTCCTTTACTACTAACATTATTTAAGAAACTGACATATTCTTATTTTTATCTATTGATGCTTGGATGGATACCATATAAACATTTAATACGGTAAGTTTTAAAAAAATTGTTTGTTTTCTCATAATAACAAATATATATTGATGAACCATTGAACAGTTAACAACTCACTCGTTAAATGTAAAATGCCTCCATTTTTAGCGTATTTTCACAATTTTGTTCATACTCGTGCCATAATTTTGTTCTTTATCGGGATAAACGCAAAAATAGAATGATAATGGTGTTGACAGTTGTCGTTTATTTAAAATCGAAAACGGGGACGAATTTTTATTTTTATTTATCCTTTATAATAGTGTTTCGGTTGTCCAGATTGTTTCTTTTTACAAAGTTTAGTATAAAAAAAAATAAATAAATAAATAAATAAATAAAAAAGGACAGTGTCTTGAAGTTCACTACTCACCACTCTCTTGAAAGTCAAGAAAAAAGGAGATACAGGTCAACTGAACTATGGAACAACGAGACGCCGGTCGCTGAATTGTTGCTTATTTGAATAACGCTAAGTATAAGGTAACAATTTTCAGAAAAAAGCCAAACTATATCATAATAGCCATTTATATTTTGTACTTCCTCTTTCTGTTTTTCTGGAAATCATTGTTAAGAAAGGCTTTAAAAACATTTTAAATTATTTTCTTTCAAATAGTCAGCCAAATTTGCAATGAGGGAATCAGTAGCCGAATGGTCTTAAATGCGCGGCGCGTTTACGGATAACAGTGTTCCTTACACCCTTGGTTCAGATCCTACTCGAGATTGATGCTAGTCTGAAAGTTTGTCAATTCGCTTGCCGAGAATCAAGTTTTCAACGTGTACTCCGGTTTCCTTCGCTATCCATGAACTGGCCGCTTAAATATATAAATGAATGGTTTTTGTCTTGGGCGTTAAAATACACCACACTCCATCCAATTTGCAAAGCATGCTAGGGGCGTCTACACACTTGAATGGAATGTATTTCGATGCACTGATGATTTTATAGCGAAGGATTATATTTCCAGTGTTATGTTAATTGGTTAACGTTGCTATTGTTACCTATATTCTTGATTCCTCAAACATTTGTCAGAACTTCTTTTTATTTGAATCAAGGACGAATTTTAAATAAGCCTTCGGCCTTATCTGATGGAGCTTTTCACGTCTAGACTGACTTTTTACCAATATCAAAATCGACGGCTAAAATCACCTCCTGTTAAATAAAATATATTGTTTCTATATTTGAAAGTACGTTCAACATTTTGACGTTTTTGATGTTAGTATAACGTTTGTTGGAAGCTGGACGCTATATTCTTGATCACCAGTCTTATTTGATTTCGAAAGAGGTTTATTTAGTCCGCCGTATTTCAATCATCGTGTACTTTATCACCTCTTGCAAATCTGTGTCTGATACAAAAGGTTCAAAAGCGTCTAGAATCTGTGCTTTGGAAATAATTATTGGAAGAAATGTAAAAGGAACAGATATTATATCACTAAAGGAAACATAAATTTGAGATCCGTAAATCTATTTAATTGGTTTCGTTATATGTCATTGTTAATAGTTTAATTTTGTTTCCGGGTCATAAAGAAGGTAAGTCTTCCTGTTCTGTTATAAATACGGACTTGATTATAATGATGATTGTTTAAAGCTATATGAATATAAATATTTGAATGCAGAATAACATCATGCGTTTTTTTTTTCTATACAAAACAGAAGAAAAAAAATGAAAACTTTGTACAGCCAACGCAACTAAGAACGCGGCACAATGTTAGTACAACAAAACTAAAAGCCAAACAAATCAGGGAAAACCAAATACATATAAAAAATAACTACCTGTATATAAACAAAATCTCTCTCTCTCTCTCTCTCTCTCTCTCTCTCTCTCTCTCTCTCTCTCTCTCTCAAATTATAAATTAATAAATCAATTTAATAGATTCATTTATCCTTCAATGCCTTATCTAATTAAATAAATAAATGTCCCAGATTTAGAACCAATTTCATATTTAAAGAAGTGATATGGGAATTTACAATCTAACAAAAAAGTGCTCTTAAAAACCACTGAACTAGGTAAAAAGGGTGATTCCTTGATGTAAAATGTTTCTTTACATCTTATCTTTTTTCAAAGCAACCCTATTTTTTAAAATTGAATGCATAGCAATCAGACCGTGAACGACCTACATACTAATAAAAGTTTAAATTAAGAAACCGTGGCATATTGATACCCTCGAGACAACGTCATATTAAGTAACAGTCTAATGTTCCCAAGTAAGTTAAATGTCATATTAAGTGATACATCAATGTCCCTGAAATAGTGACAATGTCATATTTAGTCATAGACCAATGTCCCCGAAACGGTGACAATGTCATATTTAGTAATAGACCAATGTCCCCGAAACGGTGACAATGACATATAAAGTGATAGACCAAATTCCCCAAAACAGAGACAATGTCATATATATTGATAGACCAGTGTCACCAACAGTGACAATGTCATATTAATGATAGACCAGTGTCCCCAAAACAGTGACAATGTCATATTTAGTGATAGACCAAAGTCCCCGAAACAGGGACAATTACATACTAAGTGATAGATTGATGTCCCAGAGATAATGACGTTGCCAAATTTAATGATAGACAGACGACCCCCGAGATAGTGAAAATGTCATGTTGAATAAGAGATCAATGTCTCAGAGATAGTGACAATTTCATATGTGATGATAGACAAATGTCTGTAAGTGATGATGTCAAATTTAGTGATAGACCAAAGTCCTTAAAACAGCGACAATGACATTTATTGTGAAACGGTAGTAATGTCATTTTAATTGATAGATCAGTGTCCCCGAGACAGTGACAAAGTCATATTTAGCGATAGACCACTGTCCCTGAAACAGTAACGATGTTATATTCACTGACAGATCAGTGTCACTACTTATGTTGCTGGAAATGAAAAAAAGGATTGTCACATTAGGAAATAGCCTAAATAACCTAATGTTACTTGTTAAAATAGTATCCGTCTAGTGATAGCCAAATGGCACATTTAATCAAGAGAGTCATCCTGATTATTGACCTTGACCTGTCAGCCATCTATCGTTATCACGACCAATATTTGATAAAATTAATTACACGTGTGCATTATCCGATACATAAGCTAACTTTTGTGGTATCAGTTTTTGTGGCTCATATTTAAAGAACTACAAGAGAAATGGGGTTTTATGTTGCCATAGATACCGGTAAGTGTACTGCAATTGTCCAACCATAAACATTAAGAATTCAAGATTTTTTTTTTCACCCTCATAAAAATATTCAATTTTAATTAAAAGCCTAATTAAGACTAAATAAAGTCTTTGTGAACATTTTCGTATTGTTTGTACCATATATTTGTATATATATATATATATATATATATATATATATATATATATATATATATATATATATATATATATATATATATATATATATATATATATATATATATTGTACAAACAATATTTCTATTCATCAATAATCAAATGCAATCCATTCCAATGTATACATGTATACAAAAGTTAGGACTCTGGGACATGGAAGAAAAGTCACCCGCTAAATAAATAGTTATTCATTAAGAAGCTTCTTTTTTCATCGAAATAATAACATTAACAATAATAATAATAATAATAAAAGATGAATTAAGTTGATAAGTCAAACAGTGTTTAGTGTGTGCACCATCATTCAAAAAGTAAAATATATATAATAATAAGTAAGAATATAAAAAGAATTCTTATCCAAACATACCTATACATGTTCTAACAAAAGAATACTAGCATTACACGCAAAAACGAATTAAGACAGAAAGACGGCGAATATGTATGACAAATAGGATGTGGACAAAGTTGAAAGTTTTTCCAGCTGAGCTTGGTTAGTCAAAGTAGTAAAAAATGTGCAAATTCAAAATCTCCATGTCAGTTCTAGAATTTAAAGTTTAGTCTTAATAATTTTAACACGAAGATTTTTTTAGAAAGATTTCAGTCAGGGGACGTAACCCTTTCTTTGGACAAATCTTAGCCTTTACATGGTCGTTGCCAAATATCATCAAATTTTGTCAAGTTGTTTAGATGGAGAAGATTAAAATGTATGATGTTTAAAAACAACAGACGATAAATCATCATAATAGAACATCTGAGCCTTTGGTCCGGATCGCAACAAATTATATGTACCAAACCAAACTATTTTCAATATTACCATTTCCTTATGGCGACTGCGGTAGCTCAGTTGGTAGAGTGCTCGCTCCGTAAGTGGCAAGTCGTGGGTTCGAGCCCCGGCCGGGTCTGACCCGAAAGTCACGGTTCTTTCGGATGGGAACTTAAAATAAACGAGGTCCCGTGTCATGGCAGGCATGTCACGATTGTAACAAAGCCGAGTATGGAACCACAGAGATATCCTGTAACTCAGATGAAAAACCACATTTCAAAAAGTTGCATAACACAATTGAAAAGCACACTTGACTGTCTAGCACAAGTATTCAAAAATACTTCAAAAATATATACAATTACAGATTATTAACCATATTTCAAAAAGTTGCATAACAACACATGAAAATAATTATAAACTCACCCTCAGGCAGTCAATTATAACCCTCTAAGTCAAAAACAATTCCACTACCAGTCAATACAATCACCAGTAAACATGTGCTCATCTCTCAGGTGTGATACCTGTAATTCTCTCTCTAATTAAGTCAAGCCTAAAATAACTACCCGTAATAAGTGACCATGTGCAGTATTAAAAAACACCCCAGTATAAAAAACACCCCATTAACATAACATCACTTGTAACATTTTCCCCCTTCCCGAAGAAAAATGTGACACATTTTTAATTACACCTAACATTTTATATCATCAACATTAACTTTCAGGTATCCTGCTGAGATAATCTGCTCCAACATTCATTCTTCCTGGAATACTTTTGATTCTCATGCGATACGGTTGATGTAAGAGTGCCCAACGCATTATTCGTGCATTAGCCACTTTTTTGTTAGTAAGACACGTTAAAGGCTGATGATCAGTTTCTACAATAAAATCATTTCCAATCAAGTACTGTGTAAACTTGTTTACACCCCAAACTAACGCTAAGCATTCCTTTTCTACTATAGAATAACGCCTTTCTCTGGGCAACAGTTTCCTACTTGCATAGGCAACTGGGTGTAAAATACTATCTGTTTCTTGTAACAAAACAGCCCCTATTCCTAAATCCAATGCATCAGTCCTAAGTGTGAACTCTTTATCCAAGTCTGGCAAATGCAAAATAGGTTCAGATGTCAAGAGTTTCTTCAAGATCATGAAAGCATTTTCTTGCGCATTAGTCCATACGACCTTATTTGGCATACCTTTTTTTGTGACATCCGTTAGTGGCACAGCAATTGAAGCAAAGTTGGGAATAAATTTCCTATAATAACTCGCAAGACCATTGAATGATTTCACCTGTCGTTTAGTCACAGGACGTGGAGCCTGTCGTATTGCTTCAATTTTATCTGGATGAGGACGCAACAAATCGTTCCCAACGATGTGACCTAAACATTCCAGTTTTTGAAAAGCAAAGAAACACTTAGTCGGTCTAGCTGTCAAGTTTGCTGCTTTCAAACGACGTAGGAGTTCTCTCAGTATGAATAAATGCTCAGTCCAGGTTTTTGTATAAACAAGAATATCGTCCAAGAAATTGTCTATTTGTTCCATACCATTCAATAATTTCCTCATTAGTCGACTAAACGTCATAGGCGCATTTACAAGACCAAAACCCATGACCTTGAATTGAAATAATCCAAATGGTGTTGAAAACGCACTCTTCCTCTTAGAAGTCTCTGTAAGAGGCACTTGCCAATAACCTTTACTTAGGTCGAGTTTGCTGTAGAACTGACAGCCTGTTAATTTAGTAAATAAATCATCCATCAATGGCATTGGTTCAGCATCGTATACTGTCACTTTGTTTAATTGACGAAAGTCCAAAATAAATCTATATGTCGAATCCTTTTTTCGCAATAGAATCACCGGAGACGAATAATCAGATTCTGATGGTTCTATAACATCCATTGCCAGCATCTTGTCTATCTCTTTTCTAATTAAATCACGTGTCTGATATGGTACAGGATAAGGTTTAACTCTTATAGGATCATCCGTTACTGTTCGTATATCATGAACTGCCATATTAGTCCTTCCAGGTAAATCAGTAAGTACACCACTGTACTCATCCAACAAACTTGTTAATTCTTTTCTCTGTTCTACTGTTAACTTCTCTGATATGTGTACATCTGAAACTGTTTCTGTCGATTCCAATTGTAATATATTAAGTGGATTCTTCTCTAACAAATCCTTTTGACCATCTTCACTGTCTTCGTAAGTCTCCTCAATAACTGATATACCAACACATGCCAAAATTCCAAAATGTCCTAATTCACCTACAGTTGAACACTCATCACGCTCGACATATCTTTTTAACATGTTAACATGGAACATCTTGATTTTTCCAGATACATTAATTTTATAATCCAATTGTCCGACTCTATCTACTATCTCAAATTGACCCTTCCACTGGAGTTGTAATTTATTCCGTTTCATTGGTAACAACAACAAAACCTTATCTCCTACTTTCATTTGTCTTTCTTTTGCGTTTTTGTTGTAATTACGAGTCTGTTTTAACTTTGCAGATTTTAAATTCTCATGTGCTAATTCGCTAGTGTTCTCCAATCTGTCACGCAAATCGAGTACATACTGGTATGTTGATTTTACTTCGGGATCAGTTACATCTTTAGTCCATAGTTCCCTTAATATTCGCAAAGGTCCTCTTACTGTACGTCCAAATAATAGCTCAAATGGCGAAAATCCCAAACTTTCTTGAGGTACTTCTCTGTACGCAAATAACAAAGCACTTATATACCGATCCCAATTCTTAGGCTGTTCTGAACACATCCGGCGTAACATTTGTTTAAGCGTTCCGTTAAACTTTTCAACGAGTCCATTGCATGCAGGATGATAGGGCGTTGTAGTCAACTGTTTTATAGATAATAACCGACTGACTTCCTGCATAACTTCTGACGTAAATTGTGACCCACGATCTGACAAAATTTCTCTTGGTACGCCTACCCTACTAAAAATGTCGACTAGAGCTTCGGCAACATCAACCGTTTCTATACGTTTTAAAGCCACAGCTTCAGGGTACCGAGTTGCATAATCTACTACAGTTAAAATATATTTATGTCCACGATCTGATGCTGGATACAATGGTCCAATAAAGTCAACAGCAATTCTCTCAAATGGTTGATCTATTATAGGCATGTCACCAAGTGGTGCTTTTCGATTATATCCTTTGTGTACTGTACGCTGACAAATATCACATGACTTACAAAACCGCGTTATTTCAGACTGATAACCAGGCCAGAAGAATTCTAACATTACTCTATCTATAGTCTTAGCAATTCCTAGATGTCCTGCCATTAATGAATCGTGAGCTAGTCTCATCACTGATTCTCGGTATTGCTTTGGAACAACCAGTTGATTTTGTTTACCATTCTTAGAGGTAACCTCTCTGTATAACAAATTATTCCGTTCCACAAATTTTGACTTTTTTCCATAGCGACTCTCTTTGACGTTATTACTCTTAGCTAGCTTCCAAATTGGTTTAAGTGTCTCATCCTCTCTCTGAGCTTTTTGAATTTTTTCCGGGTCTACTTCACTCTCAGACGCAGCTGGTACTGACAAATGACCGGATGTACGGTTTTTACTTTTCATTCCACGTGTTTCAACTGCATATATTACCGGATCCACCCATTCTTCACTTGGTTTATCTGGAGCTAAAGCACCTGGTACATTTCCAATTATAACATCATAAAGTGGATTGTCTAAACACCATACATTAGTAGAACCTTTATAAAATGGAGAATCTATATTCACTTTAGCTACTTGTACACTAATCTCGCTACCGTCAACTAACTTACATGTTTGGATCATGTCTAACATATCATTCTCCTTAATTAAACTCTTTTTCACCACAACACCACTACAACCAGTGTCTCTCAAAACTGAAACTTTAGTCTCTCCTAAACGTCCGTACTTAACTGGCATATGCTCAAGCAAATTTGAAGTAATGTTACTTGTTTGGGACTCACAACTTTTAATTTGAGTATTTATTTCATCTTCTAAATTCTCGGATTTCACTGCAGATATCTTCATCAGACCTGCTTTACCACTTTTGATTTTCTTTGGACATCTTACAGCTAGATGATCAGAACTGTCACATATAAAACAACGTCTGATGTTATCTTGTTGCCTTGTTTGTTTATTTGCGTTGACTTCTGCCTGTGATGGTCTATCTTTATTTCCAGTACTATTACTGCCAAATTGTCCATGAGGCAAATTTCGACGCATGAAATTGCGTTGTTTATTTGAAAACATAGCTGCAGTTCCCCTACGTGCCTCTATATATTTATCAGCTAAAGCTGTCATTTCGTTTATATTAACTGGTGTTCCTTCACGTAGAAAAAGTTCTAATTCCGTATTACAACTTGACAACAACTGTTCCCTCAATAACAAATCACTCAATTCGTTGTATTCCTTATTACAATTAGCTAATTCGATCCAACGGGTGAAATAGTTATTAATTCTCATCGCATACTAAGTAAATGTTTCACCTTCTTCAGCTCGACTGTCACGGAACTTTTTACGAAAACCATCTTCAGTACATTCAAACCGCTTCAACAGTGCAACTTTAAGGTCTTCATATTTCAAAGCATGTTCAGGGGCTAACCTAGAGAATACATCCAATGCTTTTCCCTTAAGTAACGTACTCAAACCTACTGCCCAATTGTCCACAGACCAACCCTGAGCATTTGCAAAAGTCTCAAAACGTCTTAAATATGCATCCATGTCATCTTTTGTTTCATCAAAAACAGGTATTTTGGGACTATATTTAAAACCAATTGCGCTCATTGATTTCTCTTTTTCCTCTTTAACCCCTACCTCTTTTTCTTTCTCTAAAACTTCTAGTTTCATCCTATATTCTTTCTCTTTTTGAAGTGCTTGTTGTTGAGAAAAATCTAATTCCATTGTCATTCTCTCTTTTTCTGCCTGGATTTCCATCATTTTTTGTTTATGTTGTTCAATCCTCATCCTGTCTTCTCGTTCTCTAGCTCTCTCCTCCCAATCTTTATTTTGTTGCTCTTTTACATAATCTTGCAAATCTGTCCCAGTGAGATTTAATTCATTAGCCATAGACACAAGCTCATTAAACCTATCCATATTTGCTTTACACACAAAACACCCCTTATAAAATTTGCAAAAATAACCCAAAAATTAATATAACAAATAGACTTTCCTGAGGTCAAACAATATACCCAATACACTACATCACATTGCATTACATTTGTATCACTAAAATAACATTGCTATATTTCATCTGAATATGAGATGCCTCTGTGTTCAATAGTTTGTACTAATCACTAGTGTATCTTAAACACTTTAAGACTAACGGGAAGAATCCCACCGCTGCCACCATAAATGTAACAAAGCCGAGTATGGAACCACAGAGATATCCTGTAACTCAGATGAAAAACAACATTTCAAAAAGTTGCATAACACAATTGAAAAGCGCACTTGACTGTCTAGCACAAGTATTCAAAAATACTTCAAAAATATATACAATTACAGATTATTAACCATATTTCAAAAAGTTGCATAACAACACATGAAAATAATTATAAACTCACCCTCAGGCAATCAATTATAACCCTCTAAGTCAAAAACAATTCCACTACCAGTCAATACAATCACCAGTAAACATGTGCTCATCTCTCAGGTGTGATACCTGTAATTCTCTCTCTAATTAAGTCAAGCCTAAAATAACTACCCGTAATAAGTGACCATGTGCAGTATTAAAAAACACCCCAGTATAAAAAAACACCCCATTAACATAACATCACTTGTAACAACGATAAAGAACCCTTCTGTATAATGACATCAGCTCTATGAACAGGCAAAATTTCTGCACTTTCGCCTATAGCAGGCGACGTCTCGATATAAGTGAAATATTCTTGACTGAGACGTTAAACACCATTACTCAACTCAGGTCAACCATTTCCTTAAAACTTCTAACTTATGGCTATTTTAACACTGACAAAAGTATATGAAGTATTGGCTATATCGGTATATATTTTTCTGTATATTTATTCCTTTTGTTGTTATATTCAAATAATTTCTAATAAAGTTTTTTTTCTTCTTGAAAAAATTCCTCTTTTGTTAAATTGATGTCCGTATTTTTTTTAATTACATATAAAATACTACAAAGGCTTTTTTTAAATTTCAATGGCCAATTCAAAATATTTTTATTGTGTCAGATCAACATGTTTTGATTTTAAACAGTAACGTTCAGAAAATAAGAAAATGTATGTGCAACCGCAATATCTAAACTGCCTCGAACGGACTAGGATAGAATCTAACTCTTTGTAAGTTCTAGGGCGAAAAAAATGTTAGTTCTTTTTTCTACATTTATATGCATGATATCTCTTTAACAGATTAATTGATTTAATGGTGTTTTACGTCACAGTCAAGAAAATTACTTTAATATCGAGACGTCTCGTCACCAACTATAGATGAAGTGCTAGAAATTTTTGCAATGCAATTAGGGCTGTGCAGAGAGGGTCCTATAACGTGCCATGCCTGTCGTGACACGGGACATCGGTTTTTAAGGTCTCATCCGAAGGACCCCGTGACTTTCATTTCTAAATGCGATTGCTTGGCGAAAGAACAGTCACTACCAATTTTCAAGTCTTAGCCAGACCCGGCCGGAGTTCGAACCCTCAACCTCCCACATACAAAGTGAGCACTCTACCAACTAAGCTGTCGTAGTGGTTTCTCATTAACAGAGATAACAAAGATAATCATTTTGCCAAAAAAAAATGAAAATAAAAATGAAATGGTAAAGGCAAAAGAAAAAGATATGTCAAAACCGGAACCTTTAGATCTGCGTCTTGGAAGTTGCTCGTTGCCCGCTTTAACTGGAAAAAAATACTAGTGCGCACTTTTGAAATATTGTTAAAAAGCTTGAATTTCCTTCCTGTTTCTTGTGTCTCTGGTTTCTTTAAAAAAAAATATTTTCAAATTTCCTTTAGAATAGGTTTTAAAATATTATATATATTGCATTACCTTTCCGAGGAAACCTTAGACTATTGTAATTTCTTGTTTTAAACAAACAAAAAATATGTAAATATGTTTACATGTACCTTGCAGTCCAGTAACATGTCTATGCTAAACGACCAATTTCCTTCAAAAGTAGGACGTCGTATTGATTTCACTATATTTTGTTATTTAAAGTTTTTATTCCAATATTATGTTGCGTACTGAAAAAAAAAGTTTGATAACTCACGTAAACAACTTGACTAGTTATTTAATATCGTATATAAATTCCCACAAAGGTTAGAAAACCTCAATCTAGGTACTATCATGACACTGAGAGAACAAGTCAATTCTTTGCCGTTCTTGTGTCAAACGCCAGACAAGGAAGGAGTATTTTATACTTCGTAGGGGATTCGAACCCAGCTCTAATGTGCGGACGCTCCATCAGTTGCAATCATTTGTGTATGAAGATTACAAATTATCTTTTAAATAGATAAATATAATGTTCTTGGTGACGAATTATGGCGTATGCGTAGGGGGTTCGAATCCAGCTCCAGTTGCGAATGCTCCACCAGTTGCGGTCATCTGTGTATGAAGATTAAAAATTATCTTTTAAATAGATAAATATAATGTTCTTGGTGACGAATTATGGCGTATGCGTAGGGGGTTCGAACCCAGCTCTAGTTGCGGACGCTCCACCGGTTGCGGTCATCTTTGTATATAGATTAAAATTATCTTGTAAATAGATATATGCAATGTTCTTGGTGACGAATTATGGTGTATGCGCAATAGGATTCACCATTTGTCTTGTTTTGAAACCTGCAAAATCCCAATAGCGTAAACATTTCACTGTGCGCAGAAACATTTTATGGTAATGCGCATAATAATTTCCCCGATAAGACTCGACTAGATATGGCAAGCAAATTGCACAATAATTCGAGAAACCTACATTTACGCCGTAAAACCTAGTTTTGCGGTCGTGAAACCTACTTTTACGGTCGTAAAACCAGGTTTTGCGCCGTAAAACCTACTTTTGCGATCGCAAAACCTAGTTTTACGAATTATTGTGCAATTTACGCAGTAAAACTAGTTATTACGACCGTAAATGCAGGTTTTCAAGTTGAAATGCATTTGCGTTCGTAAATGTGAATTTACGGTGCCAAAACATATGGCAAGCAAATTGCACAATAATTCGAGAAACCTACATTTACGCCGTAAAACCTAGTTTTGCGGTCGTAAAACCTACTTTTACGGTCGTAAAACCAGGTTTTGCACCGTAAAACCTACTTTTGCGATCGCAAAACCCAGTTTTACGAATTATTGTGCAATTTACGCCGTAAAACTAGGTTTTACGACCGTAAATGTAGGTTTTACGATCGTAAAAGTAGGTTTTGCGTTCGCAAATGCATATTTTTTATTTTTTGTGCAATTTGCGTTGTAAAACTAAGTTTTACGGTATAATAACATGTATGAACACCGTAAAACCTACTTTTACGATCGTTAATTTTATTATCAGTCGCAAAACCAAGTTTTACGTCGTAAATGACAATTTACTTTATACTTGTGCACAGTATTAACATTTACGTTATCTGATTGGTTAATATTTTTTAATGTCACGTAACCCCTTATTTGATTGGATAAAGTGTATGTGTCAACAATATAAGATCAAATTATTAATCGATCTATTGAATAATAAACAATTTAGCTTGTGGTATTTTCTAAATAAAGCAATTTTTAAAAAATCAAATAAGGCCATAAAAATAATTAGTATTAGTATTAGGGTTTGTGTAATTATATATATAATAGAGTATTCTATATCTCTGACTGGGTTGTATCAGCGACATTAAAACCGTTTAAAAATCACTGCCGGGTTGTATAAATATTACCTATTAACTACTTTATTTGTATAAGTAATCAGTAGTAAATAAAGTATTAAAAATATAATAAAAATATTTTTTAAATAATTATTTTGGTAAAATATAACATTGTTCATTCGTGTGAATTAAAGATATTATCATATTATAAAGATATTGTACAGCATTAATTAATGCAATAACGTGGAATCTTAAGACAAAAGGAAATAATAATGATAATAATTTGACATCGGTAAATATTAGTTAATACTAGTAAATTATGTTATGGTCCCCAATTAATCTGTATTGTTCTACGGCACAAGTAGATACGTGAATATGTCCTCATCTAGCGCCGAGTCTGCCATAATATCGAAGAAGCCATGCATTCGAATTTATATACAAGCTTAACACCTGGCATGTTATATCAAAATTTTAAACACTTCTTTTTATTATTATTGACCTGTTGATGAGTTACATGATGAAGGACCTTGTTAGTGATTCATTTTTCGGATAAGTAATTTTTTATCATTGCTTTAACAGAAAATAGGAATGCCAGTAGAATTTCTATGCTAATCTATTGCACAATCTCTTTCAGCTAAAACTTTTAATTTTATGTTTAAAAGTCGTAAAATATTTATTTTTAAATTTTCTCTATTTTCGACGTTGTATTTAAATCAATAATTGTGAATCAAATTGTGTCTCGTATGTGTTTTAGACAGGGTGTCACTTTTTTTTAATGTATTTATTTGTAAATACTTTTAAATATCAATAAATTAGATATATGGCACATTAATAAACTATTTTACTGCTACATTTTCTCTACTGTATATCGTAAAGTCAATAAAAATAAATGATTAATAAATTTTAGTGCTAAAATGATTTGCCGAAATCTCTGAAATTCTTACAATTCCCATCGAGTTTACCCGATTGAGCCAAATTATAATAATAATAATGATAATAATAATAATACTATTTCTAACAATTCAAGTTTGTTGTTACAAGGGAAAGAATATTCGTGTTCACTAGGTTCAATTTAAAGCTATATATACTTCATTTCATTTCATTTCATTTCATTTCATTTCATTTTATTTTATTTTATTTTTTTTTTTAATTTTATATCCTATTTTTATTTATTTATTTATTTATTTATTTATTTATTTATTTATTTATTTATTTATTTATTTATTTCAAAAATTAAAAATACAACTACAAAGTATTAAGATGGTAATCAGTCAAATAGTTTAATTTTGTACTAATCCATTAACATAAAAACTTTTAAATAATAATATTTCTTTTATTATAATCCGTAAAAAAGTATTATTAAAAACGCCATATCATATTATGCGTTCAGAATTTGGATAAAAAAAAAAAACACGTCGTATCCACCCCTACAAACCAAACTCGTAAATAAGTTTAAGTATATCACACATTTTATATTTTGAATTGTGCATTTTTAATAAACTTTTAATAAAGCATATCTTTCGAAAATGAATAAGAAGTGTCAGAAGTGCGATGTATCTTTAATTGTATTTAATCTTTTTTACTTCTTGATCGATTTTTTTGTTAATAAATATTGACTGAAGTTTTAATTGAACTGTTATTAAAACATAAATTAATAATGTCTTAAATATTCTACTTATCTTCCTGTTTTTTTTAGTCATAACACACACGCACATGCACTCTCAATTTTTGTTAATTTTTGAACAACACATCAATTAGCGCGCCACGAAGCCATTTGTAACGAGCAATCTCATTGGCTAACTTATTTGATGTTCGTAAAACCAGGTTTTACGATCGTGAATTTTATTAACGGTCGTAAATGTATTTTCTTTAAAAATGCACAATAATTGTGGTAAAACCTGGTTTTGCACCGTAAATTAACATTTACGAACGCAAATGTATTTCAACTTGAAAACCTGAATTTACGGTCGTAAAACCTAGTTTTACGGCGTAAATTGCACAATAATTCGTAAAACTAGGTTTTGCGATCGCAAAAGTAGGATTTACGGCGCAAAACCTGGTTTTACGATCGTTAAAGTAGGTTTTACGACCGCAAAACTAGGTTTTACGGCGTAAATGTAGGTTTCTCGAATTATTGTGCAATTTGCTTGCCATAAAAACAAGTTTTACCACAATTGTTGTGCAATTTTAAAGAAAATATACATTTACGACCGTTAATAAAATTTACGATCGTAAAACCTGGTTTTACGAACATCCAATAACTTAGCCAATGAGATTGCTCGTTACAAATGGCTTCGTGGCGCGCTAATTGATGTGTTGTTCAAAAATTAACAAAAATTCAGAGTGCATGTGCGTGTGTGTTATGACTTTAAAAAAACAGAAAGATAAGTAGAATATTTAAGCCATTATTAGTTCATGTTTTAATAACAGTACAATTAATACTTCATTCAATATTTATTAACAAAGAAATCAATCAAGAAGCAAAAAAGATTAAATACAATTATGAAGATGCATTGCACTTCTGACACTTCTTATTCATTTTCGAAAACTATGCTTCATTAAAAGTTTTTTAAAAATGCACAATTCAAAATATATAATGTGTGATATACTTAAACTTATGTAGTAGTTTGGTTTGTAGGGGTGGATACGACGTTTTTTCTCCAAATTCTGAACGCATAATATGGCGTTTTTAATAATACTTTTTTACGGATTGTAATAAAAGAAATATTATTATTTAAAAGTTTTTATGTTAATGAATTAGTACAAAATTAAACTCTTTGACTGATTACAAACTTAATACTTTGTAGTTGTATTTTTAATTTTTGAAATAATTAAATAAATAAATAAATAAATATATATATTTACTTATACAAATAAATAAAAATAGGATATAAAATAAAATGAAATAAAATAAAATAAAATAAAATAAAATAAAATAAAATAAAATAAAATAAAATAAAATAAAATAAAATAAAATAAAATAAAATAAAATAAAATAAAATAAAATAAAATATGAAGTATGTATAGCTCTAAATTAAACCTAGTAAACACGAATATTCTTTCCCTTGCAACAACAAACTTGAATTGTTAGAAATAGTTTTATTATTGTTATTATTATTATTATTATTATTATTATTATTATTATTATTATAATTTGGCTCAATCATTGATTTTTATTGACTTTACGGTATACAGTAGAGAATATGTAGCATTAAAATAGTGTATTAATGTGTCACATATCATAATCTCATGATATTTAAAAGTATTTACAAATAAATATATTAAATAAGTGTGACACCCTTCCTAAAACACATACGAAACACAATTTGATTCACAATAATTGACTTCAATACAACGTCGAAAATAGACAAAATTTAAAAATACATATCACATAGAATTAATAGTTTTAGCTAAAAGAGAATGTACAATAGATTAGCATAGAAATTCTACTGGCATTCCTATTTTCTGTTAAAGCAATGATAAAAAATTACTTATCCGAAAAATGAATCACAAACAAGGTTCTTCATCATGTTACTCATACGAACAGGTCAATAATAAAAACAAGAAGTGTTTACAATTTTGATATAATATGTCAGGTGTCAAGCTTGTATGTAAATTCGAATGCATGGCTTCTTTGATATTATGGCAGACTCCGCTAGATGAGGACATACTCACGTATCCACTTGTGCCGTAGAACAATGCAGATTAATTGGGGACAATAACATAATTTACCAGTATTTACTAATAATTACCGATGTCAAATTATTATCATTATTATTTCCTTTTGTCTTCAGATTCCACGTTATTGTTTTGTTAATGCTGTACAATATCTTAATAATATCTTTAATTCACACGAAGGAACAATGTTACATTTTACCCAAATAATTTTTTAAAAAAAAATTTTTATTATATTTTTAATACTTTATTTACTACCGATTACTTATACAAATAAAGTAGTTAATAGGTAATATTTATACGGTTTTAATGTCGCTGATACAACCCAGTCAGAGATATGTAATACTCTATAATATATCATTACACAAACCGTAATACCAATAATTTCTATGGCCTTATTCGATTTTTTAAAAATTGCTTTATTTAGAAAATACCACAAACTAAATTGTTTATTATTCAATAGATCGATTAATGATTTTGATCTTATATTGTTGACACATACACTTTATCCAATCAAATAAGGGGTTACATGACATTAGAAACTATTAACCAATCAGATAACGTAAATGTTAATACTGTGCACAAGTATAAGTAAATCTATCATTTACGATGTAAAACTTGGTTTTGCGACTGATAATAAAATTAACGATCGTAAAAGTAGGTTTTGCGTTCGCAAATGCATATTTTTTATTTTTTGTGCAATTTGCGTTGTAAAACTAAGTTTTACGGTATAATAACATGTATGAACACCGTAAAACCTACTTTTACGATCGTTAATTTTATTATCAGTCGCAAAACCAAGTTTTACGTCGTAAATGACAATTTACTTTATACTTGTGCACAGTATTAACATTTACGTTATCTGATTGGTTAATATTTTTTAATGTCACGTAACCCCTTATTTGATTGGATAAAGTGTATGTGTCAACAATATAAGATCAAATTATTAATCGATCTATTGAATAATAAACAATTTAGCTTGTGGTATTTTCTAAATAAAGCAATTTTTAAAAAATCAAATAAGGCCATAAAAATAATTAGTATTAGTATTAGGGTTTGTGTAATTATATATATAATAGAGTATTCTATATCTCTGACTGGGTTGTATCAGCGACATTAAAACCGTTTAAAAATCACTGCCGGGTTGTATAAATATTACCTATTAACTACTTTATTTGTATAAGTAATCAGTAGTAAATAAAGTATTAAAAATATAATAAAAATATTTTTTAAATAATTATTTTGGTAAAATATAACATTGTTCATTCGTGTGAATTAAAGATATTATCATATTATAAAGATATTGTACAGCATTAATTAATGCAATAACGTGGAATCTTAAGACAAAAGGAAATAATAATGATAATAATTTGACATCGGTAAATATTAGTTAATACTAGTAAATTATGTTATGGTCCCCAATTAATCTGTATTGTTCTACGGCACAAGTAGATACGTGAATATGTCCTCATCTAGCGCCGAGTCTGCCATAATATCGAAGAAGCCATGCATTCGAATTTATATACAAGCTTAACACCTGGCATGTTATATCAAAATTTTAAACACTTCTTTTTATTATTATTGACCTGTTGATGAGTTACATGATGAAGGACCTTGTTAGTGATTCATTTTTCGGATAAGTAATTTTTTATCATTGCTTTAACAGAAAATAGGAATGCCAGTAGAATTTCTATGCTAATCTATTGCACAATCTCTTTCAGCTAAAACTTTTAATTTTATGTTTAAAAGTCGTAAAATATTTATTTTTAAATTTTCTCTATTTTCGACGTTGTATTTAAATCAATAATTGTGAATCAAATTGTGTCTCGTATGTGTTTTAGACAGGGTGTCACTTTTTTTTAATGTATTTATTTGTAAATACTTTTAAATATCAATAAATTAGATATATGGCACATTAATAAACTATTTTACTGCTACATTTTCTCTACTGTATATCGTAAAGTCAATAAAAATAAATGATTAATAAATTTTAGTGCTAAAATGATTTGCCGAAATCTCTGAAATTCTTACAATTCCCATCGAGTTTACCCGATTGAGCCAAATTATAATAATAATAATGATAATAATAATAATACTATTTCTAACAATTCAAGTTTGTTGTTACAAGGGAAAGAATATTCGTGTTCACTAGGTTCAATTTAAAGCTATATATACTTCATTTCATTTCATTTCATTTCATTTCATTTCATTTTATTTTATTTTATTTTTTTTTTTTAATTTTATATCCTATTTTTATTTATTTATTTATTTATTTATTTATTTATTTATTTATTTATTTATTTATTTCAAAAATTAAAAATACAACTACAAAGTATTAAGATGGTAATCAGTCAAATAGTTTAATTTTGTACTAATCCATTAACATAAAAACTTTTAAATAATAATATTTCTTTTATTATAATCCGTAAAAAAGTATTATTAAAAACGCCATATCATATTATGCGTTCAGAATTTGGATAAAAAAAAAAACACGTCGTATCCACCCCTACAAACCAAACTCGTAAATAAGTTTAAGTATATCACACATTTTATATTTTGAATTGTGCATTTTTAATAAACTTTTAATAAAGCATATCTTTCGAAAATGAATAAGAAGTGTCAGAAGTGCGATGTATCTTTAATTGTATTTAATCTTTTTTACTTCTTGATCGATTTTTTTTGTTAATAAATATTGACTGAAGTTTTAATTGAACTGTTATTAAAACATAAATTAATAATGTCTTAAATATTCTACTTATCTTCCTGTTTTTTTTAGTCATAACACACACGCACATGCACTCTCAATTTTTGTTAATTTTTGAACAACACATCAATTAGCGCGCCACGAAGCCATTTGTAACGAGCAATCTCATTGGCTAACTTATTTGATGTTCGTAAAACCAGGTTTTACGATCGTGAATTTTATTAACGGTCGTAAATGTATTTTCTTTAAAAATGCACAATAATTGTGGTAAAACCTGGTTTTGCACCGTAAATTAACATTTACGAACGCAAATGTATTTCAACTTGAAAACCTGAATTTACGGTCGTAAAACCTAGTTTTACGGCGTAAATTGCACAATAATTCGTAAAACTAGGTTTTGCGATCGCAAAAGTAGGATTTACGGCGCAAAACCTGGTTTTACGATCGTTAAAGTAGGTTTTACGACCGCAAAACTAGGTTTTACGGCGTAAATGTAGGTTTCTCGAATTATTGTGCAATTTGCTTGCCATAAAAACAAGTTTTACCACAATTGTTGTGCAATTTTAAAGAAAATATACATTTACGACCGTTAATAAAATTTACGATCGTAAAACCTGGTTTTACGAACATCCAATAACTTAGCCAATGAGATTGCTCGTTACAAATGGCTTCGTGGCGCGCTAATTGATGTGTTGTTCAAAAATTAACAAAAATTCAGAGTGCATGTGCGTGTGTGTTATGACTTTAAAAAAACAGAAAGATAAGTAGAATATTTAAGCCATTATTAGTTCATGTTTTAATAACAGTACAATTAATACTTCATTCAATATTTATTAACAAAGAAATCAATCAAGAAGCAAAAAAGATTAAATACAATTATGAAGATGCATTGCACTTCTGACACTTCTTATTCATTTTCGAAAACTATGCTTCATTAAAAGTTTTTTAAAAATGCACAATTCAAAATATATAATGTGTGATATACTTAAACTTATGTAGTAGTTTGGTTTGTAGGGGTGGATACGACGTTTTTTCTCCAAATTCTGAACGCATAATATGGCGTTTTTAATAATACTTTTTTACGGATTGTAATAAAAGAAATATTATTATTTAAAAGTTTTTATGTTAATGAATTAGTACAAAATTAAACTCTTTGACTGATTACAAACTTAATACTTTGTAGTTGTATTTTTAATTTTTGAAATAATTAAATAAATAAATAAATAAATATATATATTTACTTATACAAATAAATAAAAATAGGATATAAAATAAAATGAAATAAAATAAAATAAAATAAAATAAAATAAAATAAAATAAAATAAAATAAAATAAAATAAAATAAAATAAAATAAAATAAAATAAAATAAAATAAAATAAAATAAAATAAAATAAAATAAAATAAAATAAAATAAAATAAAATAAAATAAAATATGAAGTATGTATAGCTCTAAATTAAACCTAGTAAACACGAATATTCTTTCCCTTGCAACAACAAACTTGAATTGTTAGAAATAGTTTTATTATTGTTATTATTATTATTATTATTATTATTATTATTATTATTATAATTTGGCTCAATCATTGATTTTTATTGACTTTACGGTATACAGTAGAGAATATGTAGCATTAAAATAGTGTATTAATGTGTCACATATCATAATCTCATGATATTTAAAAGTATTTACAAATAAATATATTAAATAAGTGTGACACCCTTCCTAAAACACATACGAAACACAATTTGATTCACAATAATTGACTTCAATACAACGTCGAAAATAGACAAAATTTAAAAATACATATCACATAGAATTAATAGTTTTAGCTAAAAGAGAATGTACAATAGATTAGCATAGAAATTCTACTGGCATTCCTATTTTCTGTTAAAGCAATGATAAAAAATTACTTATCCGAAAAATGAATCACAAACAAGGTTCTTCATCATGTTACTCATACGAACAGGTCAATAATAAAAACAAGAAGTGTTTACAATTTTGATATAATATGTCAGGTGTCAAGCTTGTATGTAAATTCGAATGCATGGCTTCTTTGATATTATGGCAGACTCCGCTAGATGAGGACATACTCACGTATCCACTTGTGCCGTAGAACAATGCAGATTAATTGGGGACAATAACATAATTTACCAGTATTTACTAATAATTACCGATGTCAAATTATTATCATTATTATTTCCTTTTGTCTTCAGATTCCACGTTATTGTTTTGTTAATGCTGTACAATATCTTAATAATATCTTTAATTCACACGAAGGAACAATGTTACATTTTACCCAAATAATTTTTAAAAAAAAATTTTTATTATATTTTTAATACTTTATTTACTACCGATTACTTATACAAATAAAGTAGTTAATAGGTAATATTTATACGGTTTTAATGTCGCTGATACAACCCAGTCAGAGATATGTAATACTCTATAATATATCATTACACAAACCGTAATACCAATAATTTCTATGGCCTTATTCGATTTTTTAAAAATTGCTTTATTTAGAAAATACCACAAACTAAATTGTTTATTATTCAATAGATCGATTAATGATTTTGATCTTATATTGTTGACACATACACTTTATCCAATCAAATAAGGGGTTACATGACATTAGAAACTATTAACCAATCAGATAACGTAAATGTTAATACTGTGCACAAGTATAAGTAAATCTATCATTTACGATGTAAAACTTGGTTTTGCGACTGATAATAAAATTAACGATCGTAAAAGTAGGTTTTACGGTGTTCATACATATTATGATACCGTAAAACTTAGTTTTACAACGCAAATTGCACAAAAAATAAAAATATGCATTTGCGATCGCAAAACGATCGTAAAACCTACATTTACGGTCGTAAAACCTAGTTTTACGGCGTAAATTGCACAATAATTCGTAAAACTAGGTTTTGCGATCGCAAAAATAGGTTTTACGGCGCAAAACCTGGTTTTACGACCGTAAAAGTAGGTTTCACGACCGCAAAACTAGGTTTTACGGCGTAAATGTAGGTTTCTCGAATTATTGTGCAATTTGCTTGCCATAACTAGAACTTAATTCAAGTTTATTGGATTTTCTATAAAAAAAAAATTAAACATGATACATTGTCACAAACACAGTGACTAAAACAGCTGATAAAGACGTAATTGATATAATTGTACTATAAAAGAACGGCTTACATAAAATAAGGTTGTAGATTGGAGAAATTATGATTTAACAGTTTAGTTTATCTACACAGTTGTTTTTGTGATAAGGAAATTCGGAGTGCCAGGAGAAAAATATCGACCTTGGGTTAAGCGTTATGACAAAATGTCTTACATTATGATCTACCGAAGCGTTACACAAACCTAGGTGAAAGGAAGAAGTTACGATTCCTTTACTTATATCGAGGCGGTAAGTTCTTTTGGGAAGGTGCCATCGTAGCACTGTATTCAAAAAGAGCAATTTGCTGCTAGACTGAATCAAAATGTCAATCAAGTGGAATTGATTTCTGTGATAAAACTGATGAAAATATTGCATCAATATCTAATCAATTATAGAAACTGGTTAAGTCAGGTATCTTATTGTGTAAGTGCTTTGGCAAAACAAAACAATTATTATCTTTTTCGTAAGCGGCAAATCGTATAATATACATTTACTTCCGGAACAATGCTCGTGACAACACAAGCAGAAGAAGACCACAGTTAATATTAATGTAGTTGTCAAGACAATCTAAAACCAAAATATAATATAATTTCAGGGTTTTTTAATTATTGTTTTCATCATCATTATTTTTATTATTATTATTATTATTATTATTATTATTATTATTATTATTATTATTATTATTATTAATTTTAATACAGTTTTGTGACGGATGTAATTGAAGAATACTAACCGAAAAGCTCATCTCTCTGCAACTGGCTTACGAACAATTCGTTGAATTTAATTATTACTGTGCAACATGTATCTATTTTAAATGGATTTTTCTTTTAATTTGAAATTTTATATCGGAATATACATCATTATTACATAAAACGAGTACGAAAAATAACAGACTGAATGCTAATATATATATATATATATTGCAGATTTAAACCCTCTCCTACGTAGAACGAAGTGAATCTTTGTACCCAATGACATTACAAATGTGAAAAGAGGTGACGAACTTTTTAGTTTTTAGACAGCTTAATATGTATATATATATATATATATATATATATATATATATATATATATATATATATATATATATATATATTATATGTGTGTGTGTGTGTGTGTGTGTGTGTGTGTGTGTGTGTGTAAAGCGTATTTATATATTTTATGTATAGCATTCACTTATTTATATCTTTTATATGTTACCGGACATAAAGCTGTTGACCTGCAAAGAAAATATTATTGTGATATACAAAAGTGCTTCTGACTTTTCAATGATTTATATCATTTGAACATCTTTTAGTCTCTTGTTTTTGTTTTGTTTTGTTTTTGCTTTTTTTTTTTTTTTTTAAGTTTAAGTCACACTTTACAATATGGGCCAGGATTTCGGATAACATGGAAATCCTTAAAATTGCTATCATTATGGTTTATGTATTGTGCATACTTTAACGGTTACGGTTCACTGATGATAATGTATAGAATCTTACAAGTATCTGGTTACTGTCATCGTTCATGTGCAACCTGGTTGCATAACTTAACCTACTTATTTTAAAATATTTTTGCAGTCGCAGTTTACTGTTTTCGCTATAACGTAAAATGTAATTGGATTTTTCGACAATGACATCCTTAACAAAAGCACGCATGTAAGTATATATATTTTTTTCTTCTTTTATTGAAGGAAACTTTTTTTCTGTTTTTTTAACAATGAATAATTTTATTCACTTGATATTTTTAATTAATTTTCATAACCATTCTCTCGAGTTGCAATGCGTACTTTTAACCATTTTGTACATTTATATATATATATATATATATATATATATATATATATATATATATATATATATATATTTCTTTATACGGTGCATACTTATAACTTGTTTTTAGATACAGCCGCATATCTTTTATTTATAATATCTTGATACATTTTACTTATTATTTCTTTATATGGTACATACTTTTAACTTATTTTTAGATACAATGCCTACTTTCTACTTATAATTATTCTTACGGTTATTATATTTCACTTCTTTTTTCCTGATACGATTCACACTTTTAACTTATTTTCTCGATTTGTCATTAACATCAAATCGAATGTATTTATTATATAATAATAATAATTTGAATATCAAAAAGATAAATTTGTTATTATTTGTGGACTATATTTCGGTCGAAAATGCACGTTCCTCGTGGCTGTCTTATGGACTCCTCCTGATCTGCACTTTTTATAGAAAAAAATTTCCGAGTCTTTAAATCAAGGATTTTTTTTTTAATATTTAACGAAAATGTAACAATAAACCGTTGTGAAATGATGTTCATTGTCAATATGAATGCAAAAACTTTGCAAGGCAAACTGAATAACGCATGTTATCATTTTTAAACAATTCAATTGTTAAGTTAAGTTTTTCTCCTGTATATAAAAAACCCAATGGACCCTAGATAATTGGACATTAATGATTGTCTGTTGAAAGAGGTTCTTTTTGTTGAAAGGGTCATGAAACACTGGTGGACGCTCTAGAAGGATTTGTTGTATTTGTGACAACGTGAACGGAAACATATGTCATCTTAATGTCTTAAATCGTCAAGCATAACCACAAAAAACAAAAGCGTGGTATTATATTCATTCATAAATTGCAATTATTTTGTTTAAGATTAAAAAGACGCATTTCATTCACAGAATAATGTAGTACTCTCTTTATGCAAATTTATGAATGAAATTTTAAGTGCTGTCGCTTTTTAATCAAATTCCAGACTCATTTCCGTTTCAACGCAACCTAATTCTATTGAAAT
The DNA here is from genome assembly GCA_029721355.1 of Tegillarca granosa. Taxonomy (NCBI): domain Eukaryota; kingdom Metazoa; phylum Mollusca; class Bivalvia; order Arcoida; family Arcidae; genus Tegillarca; species Tegillarca granosa. The sequence continues at coordinate 28,401,644 of CM056596.1, forward strand.
AAACAACTGATTATTGTAAAAACAAAGTACAGAATTTGCGTCAAGTAAAAAATTCAATTCCTGTTTATCAAAATAGGTATATTTTGTTTCAATGCATAATACGCCTGAATCATTTAGTACATCGTATTTAGTGGATATAAAACTCAGCATTATTTGGTCAGATTGTACGTGTTTTGATCAGTATAAATAATGATCTGCTTATTATTACAAAACCTCTAAATGCAAAATAATTACGGTTATAAGGTCCCCCAAAAAGTACTGAAGCCCAACATCTAAAACCAGTTTTGCCATTATTTCCATTTTTACAACAATTACGATGAATTTTTTTATTTGTTGTTAAACGATTAATCATCATCATCATCATCATCATCATCATCATTGTATAATTATTATTATTATTATTGTTGTTGTTGTTGTTATTATTATTATTATTATTATTATTATTATTATTATTATTATTATTATTATTATAAGTAGTAGAAGTAATAGAAGGAGAACCGATTCGCCACCATATCATTATTTATAGTAGTAGTAGTAGCAGTAGTAATAGTAGTAGTAGTAGTAGTACATGTAGTAGTAGTAGTAGTGGTGGTAGTGGTAGTAGTAGTAGTAGTAGTAGTAGTAGAAGTAGTTGACTATATTCGAACTGAATTAAAATGATACAAGATTATTGTGCAGAAAGAATGTATCCGAAAACATAAAAAAATCAGCAATTTTATTTATGATACCATATTGATGACGTCAACATTTTTTTGTGTGTGAATGACGTCTACACATGTATAAAATTTATCACAAGCAATAATTCAACAGCATGTACTGATGTTGATGTTGATAAGTTTGTTTCTACGTCACTCGCGATCGACCCACGTGACTTTTAGACAGGTTATTGTTTTATAAAATGTTTTGTTTATAAAATTAAGTATAAGTTGTACGATGGTTAGGTGGAAAGAACAAACCATGTTGAAAACGCCAAAATCAGTGAGGTGAGAGGAATGATCTTGATTTGAGATGCATCAAAAAGGCATGGGTTTTTTTTTTTTTTTTTTTTTTTTTTTTTTCCCGAATAACGTCAAAAAAGAGACATTTTGTGTTATGGGGTTTTTAGATGGTGAATTTTATTCAATTGAAGACGCAAGTGCCCTCTGGTCTTTATCAAAATTTCATTCTAACAAATATATCACAAAACGCGATAGATGCAATATGCATTCTGTCAAAAAAGGTATTTATTTTTTTATTATTTATTTATTTATCTATTTATTTATTTATTTATATCATATTATTTTTTACTCATTTTATATTTATTTTTTATATTTAAATTCTCTTGTATTTATTTGTTCCTTTTATCTTTTTATTTCATTTTTATTCATTGATATTGATATTTTAAATTTTATATATTTTATTCAATACTATGTATTTACTTATCTTATTTATCTAATTGGTATGCAACAAAAACTATCATCATATATATATATATATATATATATATATATATATATATATATATATATATATATATATTATTTTTTAAATTTTTATTTCTTGATTGATTTTTTATTTATTTATATTATTTTTTTTATTATTTTTTTTTTTTATTTATATTTATTTATTATTATTTTTTTCATGTATTTATTCATTCATTTATTTATTTATTTATTTATTTATTTATCTATTTATTTATTATTTATCTATCTATCTTTTTTTTTTTTTTCGAACATTTAATAAACAGACTTACCCGTTCCATTTTGTTTTGATGTAGATCAGGACATTTAAATTTAAGTACATGTACTACACAGTTGCTTTTATAAAAATACAATGTCAGATATTTTGATCGTTATGCTCTTATTAGCAAAACGGTCAACTATCGACAAATAATCAAGAAACACATCTAAAAGCAATACACTAGTATTTTTACATTACCTATAAGAACTTTGTATTTTAGTATCGTTCGGATTCTGAATGTCCACATGGGACCCTTGAAGACATTTAACCGGGAAATACATAATTTAAGGACATTAGCACATTCCTTTTATGGTGCAACAAACGCGGAACCTTACAGTAGCACATCAGTAAAACGATTCCAGGATATCCCAGGCCCTCGTGGAATTTACAGCATTCCCTATAGTTGGATCTGCAGTTTTATTATGTAAGTCCACTTTTTTACCTTTCTATCTTATGATGTAGGACCACAATGGTTTATCGGACATTTGACCTTTTTGACGTACCAGATGTGATAGATACATTCAATTTTGTGTAATAGTCTAGCCAATCTACAGTTTGACCTCAAACTAATTGCAACAGAACAAATTTTGTTACTAATATACTCTCAAATACATGAAATGTTTATAGTAAAAAATCTTCTAAAATCTGACAAGAGGAAACAAGTTTTTGAGAAGATTAAATTTCTTATGGGATTTCCATGGACAAGGGAGATAACTCCTGTTAAACCGGTGGAGTTTTAGTCCAATTATCATTTGTTATTTGCTATTTTAACAAAAAGTAAAAGAAAGACCCTGGAATTTATCAATCATAATTGATTCCATATGAATATTCCACATTTCTGATGTCATTTAAAGTGAAATCATTGGCCCATTTTCATTCTATTTCATTTTATTTTTAGTCTTTCTCAATCTAATGTTTCTATAGTAATGAGGAATTAAATACTCAAAGTAATGAAGTAGAGGAATAGAAAAGTTATTTTTTCAACCTGAAATAAACCTGTTTTATCATTTTTGTGTATAACAAAATATATTTGAGGTGAATAAATCTTTTTTCCATCTCAACAACATGCCCTCAATTAGCGTCTTTCAACAAAATAATTTAATTTTTTTACATTCTATTTACATATTACATTCTATATTGTCTTAAATTATCTATTTTTAGTCTATGTATAAATTTCCATCTAATTTCTAGGTTATTCTTCATATAGTATCAGAGAAAACTTGAAGTTTTTGAAAATTTTTGTGTAAAATTTAGGATCACAATACAGAGTTATCTCCCTTCTCTATGGAAAATGCTATTGGTAACTTCAATTGGCAAAAACCCCAAATTCCACTGGATTGAAATTGGTAGATTTTTTATGGTGAATAAAAACACAATTCCTAAAAAACAATCACATAAAAATATTTTATGTTGCAATTACTTTGAGGTTTGACCCTATTTTTTCATAGATTGTCTAGACTATAATATTTTCAGTTAATAATAGTTTTATAATCAACTTGTCTGACTACAGATCATACATGCACATTTTATGTTTAAATACCGATGGTCTAGTGGTTAAAAGCGTCCAATTACAGCTTATCGTGTCTTTTAATGCCTAGGATCGAAACCTGTCAGAGCAGATCTTTGTGAAAGGTAGTCCATTCGCTACCCCGAAGTTAGTGGATCCCCCCCCCCCCCCCGAGTTCTTTCGCTTTCTTCTCCATTCCAAAACTGACCCCGGGATATAAGTTAGTATGATTGTTCTGGCTTGATCACCATTGAGCAAAGAAACCTTACCACAAGTGACTAGACTACCTACATCACTACCGGTTTAAGCTGTATTATAAAAGGATCAAATTAAGCACCACTTAATTTAAAAAATAATAGTAATAACAATTTTGTTAGTTTTGGGTCTTTGAATTAACAAACAGTTGTTAAAATTCATTTTTATTTACCTCATGCTACGTGCTTCTGAAAATACGATAAACAAGTGTCGAATTTGGTTAGATAAAAAATAGTGTACCATTACCACTACAATGAAATATCGTGATTAACGGACTTCAAGTGAAAAAAAAAAAAAAAAAAAAGGTTGAAAATGTATCACAAAGATTTCCTAAAAATATTAAACCATTAGTCAGATATCATGTATTTTCAATGAAATTAAAATTGAAAAATGACACAATTATTGATTGAAACATTCGAAAATGACACATTTGCAGACTCTTGCTTGAGTATTCAGGGGTTTTTAATTTGAGCGGGTAAAGTATGGTAAGCTTCGGTTTTTTTCCCTAAGGACAGAACAATTTTCTGAAAAGGTCAACGTTAATAGAAAGAAGTGTTTGTAAAAAGAATATTACACCTAGAAAAATATTAGATTTATCATCATTAAAACAGTATAAAAATCTAATATACAATAAACACAATTTAAAAAACTAATATTTATATATTTTTATATGATTTTGATTCCGGGCAAGTATATAAACGCTGAATAAAGTAAAATCCCATTAAAAATTTGTGAATATATCTGTAACAAAATTAATGACTGTCCATTAATATGCTTTCTTTCTTTATTTATTTATTTTTTTTTTTTTTTTTTTTTTTTTTTTTTTTTTTTTTTTTTTTTTTTTTTGATGAAAAAAAATATTTTAAAAAAAATGAAAAAGAATTAGACATTTTCATGTCCAATATATCTTTTTATTTCAGCAAAATATGGCTTTCCAAAAGCTTACTTGGTTTTCAGAGAACTTCACAAAAAGTATGGCAGAATTGTTAGAGTGAAAATGGGTTTTCAGTGGCATGTTATTCTGTTTGATCCGGAGTTTATCTACACCACAATATCTCACGAAGGAAAATATCCAGTCCGGATTGTGCCACCGATAATGACAGCATATGCAAAGAGACACGGTTTTGGAAAATCTTTCAGCAGTGCGTAAGTTTGCAACAATTGTTCTATGTTGGATTATTTTCGAAATTTTGAGATATTTTTTGTCGACATAATAAATGGTTGGTTGACAGCGATGTTATTTAACGTCGCATCAGCAATTTTTTCAGCTTTTTAAGACGAGAGCAATATTATTAAGTTTCTATATAAGGATTTATCTAAAACAAATTCGCGTATGTACGGTGGCACAGAGGTGACATGAAATATATTTTTATATTACGTGAGCACGTATTACCTATTACGTGCGCACGTAGTAACCAATACATGCGAACGTATAACATTAGGTTTATACGTATTGGTTACTACGTGCGCACGTAATAGGTAATACGTGCGCACGTATATGAAAAATATATTTCATGTCACCTCTGTGACACCGTACTATGCATGTGATGTACGTGTACAAATGTGTATTATGGTTTGTCTTGTACTAACGCGCACCCAAGGCATCTGTTTATTAAAATGCTAGCTCACAGAGTCGGTATGTCACTGAATTCGAAAAGTTATGATACTGATGTTGATATTTTTGTGACTGCTAAGCGTAAGATTATCGACATTATGCGATAATATTCATTTCAATTTTCAATGTCGTGTCGACTTTTTGTGATTTTAAGTCGACATGACAAGATAATTTAAAATCGATTAAATTTATTTCGATGTCGGATATAAGCCGTCATCTTGATGCATAAATGCAGGAATCTTTATACTTCTCTTTAGGGAACTCTGGTGGCCGAGTGTCTAAGGTGATAGCCATTAAATCGTTAATAGTATAATGGTCTCAATGGTTGTAGTCACAGCGATATTTATCTATGGCATGGACGCAATTGTACTTACATATGCATAAATATGTACTAGTGTAAAGCAGGTCTTAAACTATCGCTCAAAACCCTTGTTCTTTCAGAACCTGAAAATACCTGATGTAACAAAAACAGCATTAGACAAACTAACTTCGTTGTAGTTAGTTAACGCTGCCTTAATGTACAAAAATCTCTTCATTCATAACTGTGAACTGATATATATATATATATATATATATATATATATATATATATATATATATATATATATATATATATATATATATATAAGCCTTAAAAATATACCTATTCTGAGCAAGGGTCATTTCAGTTGCTTTTCACTCCCTCGAAATATACAATGATCTCATTTTTTCTTGGATGGCCATTCAATATCAATAAATATCCTGCCAATTCTTCAAATGATCGTTTTAAAAATTAATCAAAATTTGGATTAAAGTTGAAATTTCATTTCCTCAGACAAAAATTCAGATTTACACTAATCAGTTATTAATTGGTGGGCTGGACAATTCAATATTTATTTTTCTGATTAATGACATAACTCTAAGAAGGTGAATTTTAAGCGATTTAGTGCTAATCCGTAGTTCTGAAATAAGAGAAAAGTAGGCAATGACGGAAACATATCATTAGCAATAGTGTGATTCAATGAACAAAACAAATCAAACACCAATAAGAGCGATGGGTATTTGTAAAAGCCCTAAATAAAAGAGAGAGAGAGAGAGAGAGAGAGAGAGAGAGAGAGAGAGAGAGACTAGAATCATCAACTACTTATATAAAAAGTTTTGTTTGTTGACCAGGATACATTGGAGCAGTAAGCAGTATGAGAAGACCATTGTTTAATTATTACATGATTATTTTACTCATTAGTCAAGGCAAAGATTGGTCAAACTTGCGGGGAATAATACAACATAAACTTAAGCCTACTGAAATATCAAAGTATATACCGATCCAATCAGCATGTACAGATGATCTTGTTCATTGGCTTTCGATGAATAATGACGAAAAACTAGACGTGGAGGATACAATTAGACGGTTTGTATCTGACGGTAAGATTTTAGTTGCTTTAGTGTGTGTGTGTGTGTGTGTGTGTGTGTGTGTGTGTGTGTGATGCATTTTATAAGCATAAGCAATTAAAAAATTTTAAAACACCAATGTGAATTTTTTTCAATTATTGCCTGAAATATTTTGCACAATTAGGCTATGATACACTAGAAAGTCATATTTTTATTATTATTATTATTATTATTATATATATATATATATATATATATATATATATATATTAATTTTAGAACCACTTATGATTGCCCCCGCCAATAAAATTAATGGGAACACATGAAAGGAGGGGCTTTAGTTTTCGAAATAAAGTGTTTCAGAAATTTTACTATGGTACTGTTACCAAAAGAATACACAGAACTTGAAGAATCACTGTCTCAACACTTTTCTTTACAGCTACCGCAGCTGTTGGATTCAATGCCAAGATGGGATTTTTAAAAGATAAAGGAAAAAACGAAGAAAACGAAATATTCTTAAAATCGACAAGACAAATGATGCATATGATTGGAGAAAGTTTTTATAAATTTCCATTTTACTTATTCTTCAAAACAAACTTCTACAATAGATACGAAGAGGCGGCTAATTATGTTTATCGGTAATATAATTCAGATATGATATTCTTCTCTATATCACCTATTTTTCTTTTCATATGCTATCTTTTTAAAAAATGGAATTCGCTATTCAGAAAAATGTGAATACCATATACTTTCTGTGTGAAGATTTGATTTGATTAAGTGGGGTTTTACGTCCAAGTTAAGAATATTTTGAGAGAAAGAACAGTCACTACCAATTTTCTAGTCATGGTCAAACTGGGCCCAACCCCGACTTCAACCCCGACTACCAACATACGAAGCGAGCACTCTACTAACTGAGCATTTGAACAGAGAAGCTTCTTTTTGATTGTTAAAATTTGTTTCCTAGCAACTAACTAGCTTGACGCGTACAAAATCCAAACAAAACTTTTTATATAATTTTTTTCATTGCATACTCAGTTGTGAACAAAAAATTTATCAATGTTTTATTTCATGAAATTTTGTTTACTGTGAAAAAAAGAGATATTTGTTCTTGTTGTAAAAATCAAGCAGAATTTTACAAAGAATTTTGAAATACTCATACAGTTGTTATTGATAATCTTTACTCTGCCTTATTAGGTTATATATAATCATTTTTAAAGCAATATTGACTGTAGGTAAAATTCTAATTTTTTTTCAAGCCATGTATTGGTAGAATTAAAGATATTTAAAAAATTTAAACTTTCAGATGTATATGGTTTGAATATGAAATTAATGAAATTAAAAATAAATTTTTTTCTCCTCCGAGAAAAAAAAAACCCTTTGTTTTTATATTACAACTGCACCTATACTATGTTGAAGAAAATGCATATGATAGATATTGTATAAAAAAAAAACAACCAATAATACTCAATAAAAATTAATAAAGATGTCATATTATAAATTTTTGAATTTTCTGAATGAAATATTCAAAAATTTATAATATGACAAGTTGTCATATTACAAATTTTTGAATATTTCATTCAGAAAGTTCAAAAATTTATAATATGACAAAGACATCATTTTAATAAATCATAAAAGCAATAAATACTTGTCAGCGAATCTCGTTTCTCTATTTCAATAGGAAAACGCTCTCAAATTTTCAGACTTTAATGATAATATAAAAAACTACGATTAAATAACTTGCTCAAAAATGATTTAAGTGGACAATAATGCAAGTTTTTTCAATCACACACGTTGATCCATTTAGCCACAAGGAACCTTTTACTATGACGGAAATACATGTATGTGAATCTACTGGTTTAAATATTTCGTTGTTTAGTTCATCAAATTTTTTTTTAATAAGAGAAGAGAATTAACAAAACACGATACCGCAACATTATAGGCAAAAACAAATATTTTCTTTAAGCACTGGAGTCGATAAGGTTATACTATATATAGGAGGATCCTATACATCCAAACACAAGTTATCTGTAGTATATGTCTAGTATATTCAGTAAATGAGGCTCAAAGTTTTAACGGGTTATTGGTTAAGTGTTATCTATTAAACAAAAAAGCTTTGTTCAAATTGATACTCCCATTGTCAGCGTATCACTTATTTTCCGTCTTGCATTTTATTTATTATACAAAGGTAGATATAGTTTACAAAAATACCTGTTTAATTTTGATGTGTCGTATGTGCGTATTTTTAAAATTCGTTCCTTTTCAGTGACACTAGGAGCCAAATTGTTGAAAAATAAAAAGATAAGCCAATCATTTGAAAATTAATTATTCCAAAGTTCCAAAATTTTATGAATCTATATCTAGCTAAAGAATGCTTATCGCGAGGGAACAAACCTTAGTTTTAAATAAGTTTCAAAAATAAGACGTATGTAGGTAATGAAAAACAGATATACCTTTTTATCTGTTTGCAATTTAAAAACTGGCTGCTATTACATGCATGTAAGTGCAGACATATAATTTTGGTGTTTTATCGCACTGAGTTAACATTGATAGTATACTTATATATTAACTTCCTTGTCTAGTTAAAAAATTTAAAAGAGATATATTGTTTTACTAAAAATCCAATGAATTAATTTGCCGGACAAGGAAGTGAATAAAAGGATGTGCTGAAGATCTTTAGTGAGGACAATAAAGTAAAACTGTAAAATATAATTGACATATCTAATTCATTGAAGCTGTAACTGTAACTTAACTCCGGCCTGGTCTGACCAAGAATTGAAATTAGGAAGTGACTCTTATTTAGCCAAACACTCAACATTTAGAAATTAAAGTCACAGTGTTCTTCGTAATCGATGCCTCGTGTCACATCAGGCTGGCACGTTCAAGAACCCTCCTCCCTGCACATTGCCATTAGCGCACTGCAAAGGTTAAAATTTCTGCCACTTCACCTATAGCTGGTGACGTCTCTACATAACAGAAATATTCTTGACCGGAACGTTAAACCCCATTCAATCAATCAATCAATGTCATTATAACATTAAAATTTTACAATAAGATACCATTTGCTGCACACAGATCCAACCAAACTGTTTGGTAACACAGATACAGTTCAATATAAAACCGAAACCTTTATTACCAAAATCATGTGTTTTGAATTCTAAGTATTTAATATCCTTTTAAATTTGTTCATCTAAATCTTTTTTTTTTTAAAAAAAAAAAAAAAAAAAAAATAGGTATGGATTCAAACGAATAAAAGAATCAACTACTGGTTCGTCCGAAAACAAACAAGAACTTAACATTTTGAATTCATTGCTCACAGATAAATCAATGCCAGTAGATATTATACCATATGCCATTACAGGGATGGTGTTTTCAGGGTTAGAAACGGTAAGTAATACGTGAAACATACATTTCCATTTTCTGTTGTTGAGTTTTATTTATGTAACATGTATGTTATGTTTTACATCTACTTTTATCATACACCTCTACAAATGTTTTTGTCTTTTTTTCGGACATGGAAAATTTTGTTTGTGTTTGAATTTGTTGTATGCATTAATAACATGTAGCTCTTAATCAAATTGTTTTGGTTTATACTTCTAATAATCTTGCAAGGCGATTAATTGTTTGAGGGTCATACTTGTACCTTACCTTTTTTGCTGTTACTGATTTAATGATATTGAAATTCTCATATCAATATATTTGTGTTAATGAGTTTTATATAGGATCTTTCTTGAGGAGAGCTAACGTTGGTTACTAAGGTTGCGAAAGCAATTTTACACGAGTGTGTTTTGATTAATTTTTTAAATTACATGGCTTTGTTGGATTGACTACCAAGAAGATCAATAATAAATGTTCTGATATGTTTTCAATTAATAAACAGAAATATTAACTGTTATTGATTAAAACTTGTATGTTCTGAAAGCCTAAGTATCAAAACATCTACTTCTATTTCTTTGATAAGTGCTTTAAGTGACCTAAATGGACCAATATTCATAGCAGAAGTTGTATGATAAATACTGGTTTTCTTTCACGGTACATAATCCGATTTTCTTTGTGATCTTGTACCTATTTAATCAGAGATTATTTTATAGGATTTTACTTTTTCTGCCTATCCATAACTGTTTGTCTGTTTGTTATCTTTTTTCATTTTTTGTGAGTTCATTTAAAGGCGTAATTAAACAAAACAAAAGCAAATGTAGTAAAATTTTGTCTTTATTTTCTAAAAAACTATATTTCGATATATTTTAGACTACAAGGCCTATTTTGTGGACATTGTGGTTACTAGGTAGCCACAAGGAAAAACAGCAAAAAATATATGAAGAAATTACTACAAATGTACCCGATGGTGAGCTTACGTTTGATCGTCTTCGTCATTTGCCATACCTTAAAGCATGCATCAAGGAGTCTTTCAGGCAAGTGAAAGCTTTAATGCTATGAAATGTTTATTCAATTTACAGGTCCAATTCACAATTTTTTAAGGATCATTTGAAAAGCATGCATACAAAAATTTACAAATTTCTTCGATTTTGGAAATATTTTATATCTCTTCTTTAATAACCCTTCGACAGTCGCAATATTTTTGAAAAACCTCCTGTTTAAAAATTAAAATTCTCTGGCTTAACTCATAGAATAGAATCCAAACATCATTTGTCTTTTCTTGAGTGTTGATTTAGAACAAGTATCGTCATCTTTACGTAAACCGCAGCTTATTGTGATGATATTTCAATTTCATATAATCTGATTTAATTTGCCTTAACGCGCCTATCGATTTAATTAGATGTTGTTATCTACAATATTGGTCTTATTGCTGCAGATTGATATTTCCATCGTTAAATGGCACAGTAAGAGTGATACCTGATGATATGACCTTAGACAACTATCACATACCAAAAGGTGTAAGTATAGTTTTACTACTATTACTATAAAATATATAACACTCCCTTTCTCTATAAATATTTAACAAAATCACCTGTTTAACCTGGATGTGGTTTCGAAATTCATTCCTCATCAGTGATACTAGGAGCCGAAAAAATTAATAGATAAAAAAGGATAATGCATTAATTAATCCAAAGTTCCAAAATTATATAAAATATAATTATATTTATAGACAAGGTACCTTGACAAAATGTGAAATCCACCTCCTGCTACAAGTAAAACACAATGTATTTATTTGTGTGATAATTGGAACTGGTCTTCTTATAATATTTCAAACTTTCTATATATATACAATACAAATGCCAGTTAAATTTTTATGTGCCAGATGTGCACATTTCGGAAATTAATTCCTCATCAGTGACACTAAGACCGAAAAGTTTGATACATAAAAAATATATAACTATATACACTATTGCAATATGTTTTTTTCACCCTTTATTAGTGTGTTAAAAATATTGACTGTATATGAAAAAATGGAGAGGGAAAATTGAACTTATTAGTCAAATTTATTAACAAAAGGGTTAAAATGAATAAACTACCTTGAACTACTGATTATATCGAACCTAGGTGTTTTGATCCTCTAGTGCAAGCTTTAGACAACTTGGCAACCATGGTCCTACATTTCATACATTTTGAATTAAAAATAGAGACTTTTTCTCTGTTTTGATACTCAACATCATCCCTCAAGTTCCAAGTTCCAACAATCTTATTTTTCTGTGATATTAGCTGTCATTGTTTAATTGCGTGTAAATTATTGCAAATTTTTTTGTAAATATATAACACAAATACCAGTTGAATTTAGATGTGCCAGATGTGCACATTTCGAAAATTTATTCCTCATTAAACATTGTGCATCATACTTTATTGTAAATTCATTCCCTAAAAGACACATAATAGTGTATTCCATAGATAGGGACTGCCAATAGGTGGTGTGACTCGTATTGTAAATACATATTATGTTCTAGTCTGGTTGCTTGGACCTTTTTCTGTAATATGGAATACTGAATTTCGGGTAAAATGTATACCTGTTGTAAGATTTAAAAATTATATTTTCAGACACCAGTGCATTTTGGTCTAAACAGTTTGTGTAATAGTGAAGAATATTTTGTCTGTCCAGAGCAATTTATTCCTGAAAGATGGCTTCCAGAAGAGAAAGATCGAAATAAAATACGCCTGATGGCTATGTGTGTGCAACCATTTGGATTTGGTAAACGCAACTGTCCAGGTAGACGAATAGCCGAACAGTTAATCCACATTACATTGATTAAGGTAAATGTTTATGAAAAAGTTATTGAAATTGTAAGTACATAATGCAATCCAAAAAGCTGAAATTTTCGATTTTATAGTCCTTCACACACCAAAGTGTGTTTCGTCGCAAGCAACTAGGCGCTACTTGCTTGCAAGTTTTAATTTTATTTTAGCAAACTTTAAAAAGCTTCATTTACCACACGATATATATATAAAGTTTCAAGTACTATTAAAAATTTACATATTGAATACCGTTTTCACATTTTGTCTGGTGTCCGTTTTTAAGTCCGAGAGTACTGAAACCAGTGTTTGCCCTTCATCTTGTTTTTCTATTTCTTTCGTTTCTTATTAAATGCTTTGGTTGTAATACGGTTCAGCTCAAGATAAATATTGAACACGGTACATGTTTAATATATATTACATTACTGCGAAAACAATAGTCAATGTCATATTCGTTATTTCCGCAGAGCTAAGAAAAAACAAATATTGCGAACCTAAATGTCGGCGAACCGTGTGAGTGTGTGTGTGTGTGTGTGTGTGTGTGTGTGTGTGATCCATTTTTTATGATATAGACATGATACAACAGAGAAGAAGAAGCAGCAGCTGACAACTGTCGATGAAATAAACAAAAGCAACACTTGTGTAATATACAAGTATGCCTTTACTCTTTATAAAAAATTAAATCTTATTCCAGGTAAATCACAATCTCTTTAAGGACAAAAAAACGGTTTTAATCTTCCAACAGGTGAGAAGAGATTTTTAAGTACAAAATATTATATTTCATTTAATAATTTAATTCTTTTAATAATTGAAGATATTTTATTCATTTTGTAGATTCTGCAAAATTTCGAACTGTCTGTTCCTGATGAAGCACGAGATGTTGGCCTCTATTATCATACTCTTGCCTTTCCAGAAAAACCTATCAAAATTAACTTTACTAAAAGGAAACGTGATGTTCCTTAGAATACTTTCAAGAAAAGAATGACATATTTACAAATGTAATGTTTTAACCCTTAACATCCTATAATCTTGTATAAACTTGGTGCTCTGCCGACACTAGAGCAAAAGAGCAGGCATATACAACCAGAGTACTCCCCAAAGACGGAAGTGTGTTACCAGCGAAAATCAGATTCAATAGGTGTAAGATCTATGTTAGTTTGTACTCTTTATATCTTGAAAAAATTGACAAAATGCAAAACAGATAAAGAAAAAAGAATACAACTATAAATGAATGATTTTTTGTTTTGACTGTTTCTTATTTGCACATGAACAAAGTTTAAGTGAGGAACTGAAAATTAAGTCCATATCCTGAAAGATGGCAAGAATGCTTAATGACGTAAAATTACCGATTTAGATGGTTCATAAATCTACTTTTAAATTTGTATAAGAAAAACATTTTGAAAAATTTTAAAAAAAGATGTAATTCTGGGTTAAACAGAAACAATACTGTCAATGATATAATAAACTTTAGACAGAAGTAAATGGTAATTTATATAAAAATTGTGATGTTATAAGTCTCCAAAATGAAAAAACATTTATAACAGTTACCTATTTATTGTAGATAACAAACATCGTAGTTTTAATAATGCTTACTACCAGAGACATTTTAAAAAATTAATGAACTATAACACAGAAACTATTAATTAAAAATAGATATTTCGTATATATATATATATATATAACACAAATACCAAAGTTTTGATGTGACAGGTGTGCACATTTCGGAAATTCATTCCTCATCAGTAACAAAAATTTGATAGTTGAAAGCGTAAGCCAAACAGTTGAAAAAAATGAATAATGAATCTAAAGTTCCAAAATTATTTAAATCCAAATCCAGCTAAAGAATGATTTGCGTGAGGGAACAAACCTTACTTTTAAATAAATTTCAAAATTTAAGACGGCTGAAAATCTTGCTAAATGGTATAATTTCTGACGGCACAAACTACTGCCTACCGAGTTATGGATACCCTTGGGGAGTTTGCAGCTTTATAGGTTAAAACAAATGTTTTTCTTTTTGCACCATAATTAATGTCAACACCATGTAAGCATTGAGAAGGGACCAATCTTTTTTTCAAATGAACAATTATATAAGAATTTACCTTTTAGATAAGGATGCAGGAAGAGTTTGTTGGGTTTCAACAAAATGATACCGTTTTTAGAGCTGTCAATTTTTTGTTATAATTAGATAATATTACATATATATAATACAGTCACACACACACACACACATGCAAAATTTTACATTTTTACTGTTCTGTAGAATTTTTTAAAATCTATTTTTGAATGTCCTCTAAGAGGAATTATAATACCGACGTGTGGTGAATTTTTTGATATCTCTTCTAAAAAAATTGTTCTACATCCAATCTCCATTTGAAATTATAAGTTTCATTTAGGGTTGAAAAACTAACTCCACATCCAAACTCCATTTGAAATTATACGTTTCATTTAGGGTTGAAAAACTAACTCCACATCCAAACTGCATTTGAAATTATACGTTTCATTTAGGGTTGAAAAACTAACTCCACATCCAAACTCCATTTGGAATTATATTTTAGGTTATTTTACAGTTTAAAGAATTGGCTCCACATCTTAACAGTTGTAGGTTTTTTTAAGGATTAAAAAAATTGCTCCACATCGAAAATTAATGTTTTGTTGTAGGTCTTATTTGGTCTTATACATCTAGTGGTTTTTTTCTGTCTTCTTGTATGAAGCTATGTTACTATTCGGTGAGTTTCAAATAGAAGAACAGTTTTTGCAACTTAAAATTAAAATTTGCTATAGCAAGTGTCGTCAGAGACTAAAGACATAAAATTAAGGTAAATATATAATACAAATACCTCTTAAATTTTGACGTGCCAGATGAACACATTTTGGAAAACCATTTTTCATCAGTGACACTAGGGGCTGAAAAGATTGATGGATAAAAAGCATAAGCCAAACAGTTGAAAATTAATTAATCTAAAGTTCCAATATTAAATGAATCCATGAGGGAACAAACCTTAGTTTTGAATGAATTTCAAAAATAAGGACGGTTGAAAATTTTGCTAAACGGTACATGTTCTGACAGCACAAAGTACTGCCTACTGAGTTATGGATACCCTCGGGGAGTTTTACGCTACCAGCAGCGGTACCCGCTCAGGGGTAGTAAATATATAATACAAATACCTCTTAAATTTTGATGTGCACAATTATAAACATAAAAAAGAAAACGCAGTCACATTCCTTCAAAAATTGTTTCTTTGTTTAAATTTCGCGCAATATCGCTTGAATTAAAATACACAAAAACAAAAATTTAGTAACTAAATCATTTGTTTTGTTCAACAATTGTTTCTTTGTTTAAATTTCGCGCAATATTGCTTGAATGAAAATACACGAAAACAAAGAATTAGTAACAAAAACATTTTTTTCTGCAATGTCGCCATAAGACACGAAAACAAAACTTTTATATTGTAAATAGGTTACTTGTTCGCGCATTTTCGTTAAGGTATCATGACACAAAAATAAAACTTAGATATTTATTTATTTTGATATAACTCACAAGCATTTCTATTAATTACAATGCAAGGAACGCTAATAGGAGCTGCGTATATCTTGAAATTACTACTTCAGCGAAAATAACATTACGTTTTAAATTTCTAATCCACAGAATTTAAAAAACGTGTTTATTTCTAGATTTTTCTTTTTGAGTGTACTTTTAAACAACTATTGATTTATTTTGTGATGTAGGTTAACATCCAGACAAGATTTAAATCCGGATTTTAAGATCGGTTTCATACAATCAGTTGTGTACAAGTCATCTACATTACGCGAAATGTCAGTAAACTCAAACCAGGAAGTAATTTTCAAATGAGCGACTGTCAGAGATTTTCAGCGTAATGCCTATGGATTTAGATTGTTAATAACTGTTTTCTGATATAACTTTCCTTCAAAATGATATATTGAAAGCGGTAATGGTTCGTTTTAGGATAGGAGATTAAAAAACATTGTACCATTATTACATTAATAACATTATATAAGAAGGGTCAAACCAGTTCATCGTTGTCGTACTGTAAAGATGATTGTTAAGATACTTAAAACAAGAGATAAAAAGAAAACTCTTCAAGGAAGTGATTCATAAAACAACCTCCGAAATTTGAGTACACGAAATATTGTTTGCGCTCAAAACTATGATTAAAACAATAACTATAAAGATATTTTAATATTTTTTAAATGTTTTTGCAACAACTTCTATTTATAATAAATATTCGCTTATAAATTGATCAAACGTAGAGATATTTTGTTGGTGACGGTGAAACAAACAAGCTGAACAATTTACCGTTGATAATTTAAAAACAAACAAATGCAAAACTCTGATTAACTCTTATGTCTAAATGAAGCAATTGGGCTATTCTCCGAAAATGGATATTTTTTGCTAACCTATGAAATGAAGCTTATTGTAAAACTATCTTGTTGTTACCCGGCAAGTGAACCCAGTGGCCCCAACCCTGACACTTGCCTTCCCATAATATTGTCTGGGAAAATAAAATTATTAATAACGAAAACATAGATAAATAAATAATTTTTTACAAATATATATGAAATGAAAACAAGAATTATTGGATGCGCATAATTGCTCGCATGTACATAGTTGCAAGCTTATATGCAAAGTTGCAAGCTTCTTTTATTACTCGATTATTTCTTCACATATACATAGAAATCACTAAAACCAAAGAAACAGATAAAATCCGAAATCGTATATCAAGCAAACATGCCCACATATAAAGCAAATTCGCCAACTAGCATAAATACACAAAAAGGGAAGGGTGAAAGAGTTACTGTAAACAAACTTATAAAAACTAAATACGGAGATAACATGCTACAAGCTTGCAAGACTCGCCTAAGAAACACACGCCCTTTTATACACGTTTGAAATTAACATATCGTGCATACATTGTTGACTAATAATTGAAAATCGGTTTGTTAATACATAAAAAATGAGAAAAGTCCCGAGTAAATGAAAACCGAATAGAAAAGAAATATTACACAGTGTACACAGGGTCCAATATTAAGTGATAAAACAAGAGTCAACGCTTAAAATATTTTCCCTTTCAACCGATGAATTAGTTAGAAATTTGTTCACTGTAATTGTACAAATATACATGTATTTTTATCTTTTTTGAAGAATATATATTACACACATAAAAAATGCATAGAGAATATGTTTAAAATCTTTTAGAAGTCTTCCTTAAAATATGTTTGCATAATGCGTATTTAAAAATTATAATCTATAATGCTGACCATTTATCTAATAAAACATGGTCAATGTGGCAGCAATCTAAAATGTTGACCATTTATCTAAAAAAAAAAATATGGTCAATGTGGCAGCAATCTAAAATGTTGACCATTTATCTAGAAAAAACATATGGTCAATGTGGCAGCAATCTAAAATGTTGACCATTTATCTAGAAAAAACATATGGTCAATGTGACAGCAATCTAAAATGTTGACCATTTATCTAGAAAAAACATATGGTCAATGTGACAGCAATCCAAAATGTTGACCATTTATTCAATGTGACAGCAATCTAAAATGTTGACCATTTATCTAGAAAAACATATGGTCAATGTGACAGCAATCTAAAATGCTTACCATTTATCTAGAAAAACATACGGTCGATGTGACAGCAATCTAAAATGCTGACCATTTATCTAGAAAATCATATGGTCGATGTGGCAGCAATCTAAAATGTTGACCATTTATCTAGAAAAACATATGGTCAAAGTGACAGCAATCCAAACTGTTGACCATTTATCTAGAAAAACATATGGTGAATGTGACAGCAATCTAAAATGTTGACCATTTATCTAGAAAAAACATATGGTCAATGTGACAGCAATCTAAAATGCTGACCATTTATCTAGAAGAACATATGGTCGATGTGGCAGCAATCTTAAATGTTGACCATTTATCTAGAAAAACATTAGGTCAATGTGGCAGCAATCTAAAATGCTGACCATAACTCTAGAAAAACATGGTCAATGTGGTAGCACAAAATTCTCATCATCAAGCTCATACACAAAAGCTGAAACACTTAAACTTAGTTGGCAACATTTCAAGACTTACAACCGCGTCTTATTATTAAAGTGATGACAATATACCCATGTACACTAAAACCACACCACTGGACTAAAGTAATTATTGTAACTATGTTTTTGGGGGTTTTTTTTCTTGTGCCGTTACTGTTTGAAAATGCTCTAAAAAATTTCAGCTATTCGCGAGGAGAGCAAGGTTATTAATCTCTATGGATTAATCTTAAAACAAGGTCGTGAATGGCTTGTGATGTGCAAGTGTATATTATGGTGTGTCGTGTACCTGCATGTACTTATGGAGAATTTTTGGAAAGGTGTTAGCTCATCAAGTCAGTATTCCGCAGACAGACACAACATTTCCTCAGTCTATTATCTTTGGCACCGGTCAGACCAGTCAATACACTGTCCTCTTAAAGCCAAGCGACAGGCGAGGAAGTGGTATCTCAAATTTTTAAGTCTTATGTCCAGTCGGGGTTTGAACCCTCAATTCCCGCTGTTGAGGTGGAAGCTGTACCACTGAGCAACCAAGTCGGATTGAGCAACCAATAGTTGAAAATAGGAAAAGTAGCAAGAACACGGAAGAAATAGGACACATGATAATTCCTTCCGGTAACTATTACAAGATGGCATCATATTGTATAATCAGATTTGATTCCGCTTCCGGTAAAAGATGGATGGATATTTCCTCAAGATGTAAAGTTTTTTTTAATCATTTAAAGATCAGGCGTACTTCTCATTTTAGTTCACCGATATTTCCACTTAATGGTCAAGGACGCGCCATACAGATAAACATCTATATATAAACGTGAGCTTCTTTTAATGATCAAATCTTATTATGATTTTAACTCTTGAAAGAGAATTTTATAATATTTATCTATTTCCTGCTGCTATATAATATTTATCTATTTCCTGCTGCTATATAATATTTATCTATTTCCTGCGGCTACATTAATCAAAGTTTTATGTTATTTTTATGACAAACCTAGAATCATCATTTAACGATGTTCTGTTTTGTAATTTTTTTTTCTTTCTTCTTGAAATCTTCTCGGGGCCTTGGTGGCTAAGTGGTCTAAAGCGCGCTTATGGATCACAGCGCCTTTTATTGCCTGGGTTCGAATCCCACTCCGGACAGATTCTAGTGTGAGAAAGTTTGTCAGTTCGCTTGCCAAAGGTCGGTGGTTTTCTCCGGGCACTCCGGTTTCCTCCACCATCCCAGAACTGACCGCCTCGAATTAAGTGAAAGAATCTTGACTGGGGTGTAAAACTCCATTACTCCACTCCACTCCACTCGAAAACTTCTCAATATTAGCAAATAAATTTTGCCAATGATTTTTTCCTAAATTTTCTGATCTGTCAAAGATGAAAAATTGATTTTTTGTCATGCGTTTTTTAGGGTCGACAAAGTTTAAATAAATATGACTGTCATGTGCACTTTTGAAATTTACAGTAAAACCTTGCAAAATGTCATAAATAACTTTTTCACCACACTTTTTGCTTAGTATTTTAGTTATTTTATGTTTTTCTTGAGAAGTCTCCCTAGATTTATAGCCAATCCTTTTTGGTAGCGCTAAACCTAATTGGTTGAATGGTATTAAACAAGAGATTTTGGACCACAGTGCTTCTCACTGCCTATGTTTGAATCCTGCTTGGACAGATTCCTTGTGCTATTGCTATTTTTTTTTTTTTTTTTTTTTTTTTTTTTTTTTTTTTTTTTTTTTTTTTTTTTTTTTTTTTTGTTGTTGTTGTTGTTGTTTTCAGCTACATTTGCCTCTCAGTGTCTAGGTTCAAATCATGCTCGGTGAAGATACTATTATGAAAGTTTGTTAGTTTTTCTTTTTTTCTTTTTTTTTTTTTTTTTCATTTTTTATTCTTTTTTTTTTTTTCGAGGGGGGAGGGATTCCAGTTTCCTCCACCATCCCTAAACAGATAGCTTTGATGGAAATGGATAGAATATTTACTTAGTCATTTAACGTTTTACACATTTATTCCACTACACTCTTTTATAAAAAAAAAACTTTAGTTGAACAAACAGCTTTGATGAATCGAAAATAAATCAATACATTATATTTAACATTATTAATTTATGTCTCAAGGGAGAGAACTGGAATGCATTAATGGATTTTCAGTAGTATTTACTTATTCTTTCACTTAAATTGAGACGGTAAGTGTTTAGGAATAACCCGTTGCTCTGACCATTACAAAATAACTTTTTGTTAATCTGTTATATTCCAAATCTCACATCATAAATGACTCTGACCAAGGTTTAATTCACAATCACTGTATCCGAGTGCAAGAAAGTTTGTTAGTTCTCTTTCCAAAGGTCACAGGTTTTTTCCAAGTACTAGTATTTCAATTTACATCATAAAAACACGCCAAAATATGAAATAATCAGATATAAAAAAAATAATTAATTTGAAAAAAAGCATATGTAACTCAGAAACACCAATGTATATACATGTATTATGTACATCTAACAAGTAACAAGTAATTAACTGTTTTATTTAAAAATAATTATGATTTACTTTCCATAACTTGAGAAAGTTGTAAGTTTGGTTTTCCAGTTCATGTCAATATCTTATATTTCCATAACACTGGAAAAGTCTTATTTTCCCGTTTTCCAGTTTATGTCAATTCTGCTTATATTAAACATTGTTTTTACAGTTATCCTAAACCATCATATTAGTCTCCATGATGTACTGGTAAGCAACATTATTTTCCCTATTGTTGGTATCAATTCAAACATGCTCGGCACATGTGAATATTTTCCACTATTTTCATTATGTTATTTCAAAATAACAAAAAGCTGTTCTGTACTTTCTCTACATTCGTTAAACCACTCGGGATTAAGATGTGGATCACATTAGCACCTATAAAATAAAAGAGTCAGTAGGCGAGTTATTACTTAAAGCCATATCAGTGTTATTGCAGCTATTTACCGCTAGAAAATGTTAATAATATTACTATATATATGTAAAACATTTAACCAATGTCAAATTAAATACAATAAGAATTTATTTTGTAAATAATAACTGATATAAATAATTTTTTTATTCAAAAATATTACGCATTTCTAAATACAAAAGTAATGCAAAATGACAGTATTAATTTTGGTGTGTTGCTTCGCTAGAAGCATAAAAAATGCATTACAATGACAAAATGTTACAATTTCACGTGAAAATATTTAACTTTATTAATAAGAAATGATCTTTTTTCAAAAATGTTGTGATCAAAACCTTAATGCTTTACATATTTTAAGTGAAGAAGACACTGATAAGCAGGATTCAAGCAAAACATTTTTTGAGACAGTAAGGTTTTTTAAAAAAATACAACTAATAACAATAACAACCCTTACAACATATGGACTACAGAAAAGAAACATCCATTGTTTTTTAATCATTTTAAGTTGGTTTGTTGTTGAGTACCAAACAACCTTTTAACAAATGTACCAGCTAAAGGATTTTCTTCTTCCTGAGCAATAGATCATTATATTTGCAGTTTCATTTTAATACCTCATATGTTCTATTAAATAAAAAATTTAAAACCTGTTTATAACACACTGAAGAAATGACATAAAATCTTACCAATTCTGTGTTTTTGTTTAACACATGGCTTGCATTATTGTTACTCTTTTTCCTTCTTTGGAAGTATCAAAATGAGAAGCCCTTCTTTTGATGGTCGGACCCATGTTCAGCACTAACACCAAGAACAGACATTACCTGAATGAAAATATCAGTATGTTTTACATAGCAGCATGTTTACCATAACATATTTTGATACTTAATTTGTATTACATGTACTAAAGATTTCAAGTGGAATAATCGTAAAAATGGTTAAAGCCCCAGTCAAGATTGTTTTCCTTATATTGAAGCAGGAAGTTTCTGGGATAGTGGAGAAAACCAGAGTACCCAAAAAGCCATTGAATTCAGGCAAGTGAACTGACATCATTTTCCAGCCCTAGCATCTTAATAATAAATTTTTGTCGAGCCTGGCATTGCCATAAGGCGAGACAAAGGTGTTACTTTTCTGGTGTCGTCGCAGATGGCAGCATGTCAAAATGTGAAAGTTTGTGTGAAAGTAATGTACTTTCTACTCGGATCAAAAACTAACCAGGTGAGTACATTTAAATCCATGGAATTCTTGTTTTGAAAAGGTTCTTAAAATTCATGTTAACTGTTCCAAGAGCAAACTTGAAAAATCAATTTTTATTCCAAGTATTTCTAAGAACTCCTTAGTGAGCATAATTTTGATAATACACAGTAAAAAAACACAAGACCTCACATTGGATCAGGGGACATAATAATGACATACAAAATCTTATTTCAACAATGGATTCTATATAATATCAAAATTGATGATCATAGAGATGCTCATTTAAAGAGTTGAGAGTTGAGTTGAGTAATGGTGTTTAATGTCCCAGTCAAGAATATTTCACTTATATTGAGACGTCGCCAGCTATAGGTGAAAGTGCAAAATTTTGCCTGTGTGTTGCGCTGATGGTATTATACAGCAGGGTTCTTTATCGTGCCATGCCTGCCATGACAAGGGACTTCGTTTATTTTAAGTTCCCATCCGAAAGAACCATGACTTTCATTTCGTAATGCCAAGTGCTTGGTGAAAGAACAGTCACTACCAACTTTCAAGTCTTGGGTCAGACCCGGCCAGGGTTCGAACCCACGACCTTCCACTTACGGAATGAGCACTCTACCACTGAGGTACCGTAGTGGTGCTGTCATTTAAAGAGTAGTGACTGTAATTTGCAGGTAATTAATTAGAAACAATTAACCAGATAATTAATATAGTGAGTAAAATTGAAATTGACTTTACTTGGCGTATAATTTTCACACATGGGACTTTTTAACTTGTATATTTTGCCTAAAACCTGTGCTATTTTATAGTTTAAGGTTCCTACCTGTTTAAATTTAGCTCGGATTTTCTCCAACTGTTCAAAAAGTTGTTGATTTGTTGGTTCAGACACTGGGAACTCTTCTATCATCTTCAAAAGGATCTTCAGAGACTTTTACAGCCCTGCAAAACAACAATTAATACAGTAAACAAGAAATAAATGCTTGCACAATGTACATAGTTTCACATGCTAAAAAATACCAACTTTTGTTTCCAATCATGTTACCAAAGTATTTTGCAAATAGAAATTTAAGATTAGTAATATGGACAGAAGCAAGGTTCTGTGCTTAGTTTGTATTTTTCGGATTCTGAAATCCTTCTATTTCGTTTCTTTATTTGGATTGACACACTTTTCTAAGTCAACAAAGTATTCGTCAGAACCTAAATTTTGTTACTATAAACCTTTTTCAAAAATCGGAATTGGGGACATTGATGATGCCCAGAACAACTTCTTGTTAACTGTCAAGCTTTATTATTAGCTTTTCACTGGTTCTAGAAAACCTGTAAAAACTGATTTCTTCATAATGTTTAATATTAAACATCATAAATATGTTTATCAACTAAATGTATTGATTTTACTCCAGGCTGTATTTTGCAATGCAGACCAGAGGCTTCAGTACGTATCATGTTTGCTTAAGTCACGATAATCTTGGATGACGTAACATTACACTAACTAAAAGTACATCTTAACCTGAATAGTTTAATCAGTGGATTATCACAAAAACCGCAACTATAATACATAAACAATCATTGTCTGAAAGGATCTAATTGATTTCAAAATCATGCTGGTACAGTCTAACCTGTGTTAATGGTCACCTGTCCATAATGGTTACCTCCGTTTAGCGGCCAGTTTTCGCCGGTCCTGTGTCATTTTATTACATAAAACACACTTCCATAGCGGTCACCTGTCTAATGTGGTTAGTGGCCACTATTTTCTGTCCCGTTTAAACTCAATTTCTGTGTATAACTGCCAGCAACGTTAAACTTGAAGTCGAGTTATTTCCCTTGGAAATGTGTTATTTCACTTCCTGGTCATGAAGAAAT
Organism: Tegillarca granosa; assembly: GCA_029721355.1. NCBI lineage: Eukaryota > Metazoa > Mollusca > Bivalvia > Arcoida > Arcidae > Tegillarca > Tegillarca granosa. Next base: position 28,426,302 of record CM056596.1, read on the forward strand.
GTTTAAATGTGATATATCTAAGCCAAGGCATGGCTTCTCGGTGACAGGTTTAATACGTTGATTAATTTAATCAAAACAATGGTGGACGGCTTATCAATGGTACCGACAAAGGAGTATAAGTCAAATTCTCCACATCAACAATTACCGCTAGTTAATTGCTGGTAATTATCCATGGCACGTGGGAGTCACAATGGAGTACTAAAGTCTTTTAAAATAAGACTAATGATGGTAGATTGTATTACTTTCATCATGTCAGTGCCAAAGAGAAAAGCATTAACTTTGAAAAACAGGGTAGAGGTCATTAGATAAGAAAATAAACATGTGTTAATAATATCCGAAATTTGGCAATTGATGAGTTGATCAAATTGACATTTTTTTTTTTTTTTTTTAATTTGGCAGTGAGATATATAGAATAAAATCTCTCTCTCTCTCTCTCTCTCTCTCTCTCTCTCTCTCTCTCTCTCTCTCTCTCTCTCTCTCATTTTTCTTATTTTTTTCACTTATAATTAAATTCATTTAAAATATTTTTTTTTTCAAATGCAATTTTTTTTTCTACCTCTAAAATTTTCAAATTTATAGAAAAAAAAAAACACACAAACACGTGTTTTTAAATCAATCTGTCAATCTTTCGTGCATGGAGAGATAATTTGCCAAAATATTGCAAACCTGTCCATAGTGGTCACCTGTCTATGGTGGCCACTTTGGCCTGGTCCGACAGCTGACCACTAGAGACAGGTTTGACTGTATCTCTTTTAAGATCATGTCCATTTGATATAACATAACAAATATTTCATGGACTGGATAGGTACCCAAAAATACCATATTTGCATCATATTTTTTGGGTGCCTATCCAGTCAATTCACTGAGATATAGCCAGCAACTCCATGAAATATTTTGTTAAATATATTATTTAGTAACTTGGTAACTGGTAACTTGTCTAACCTGAACACCTTTCCAATCTAAACAAATCGTCATTCTGGGTAGAGTTTAGTTTAGACTGGTTCCACTGTATTTTACAAAAGAAACTTGATCTATAATACATACCTCTCTTTGACTTCCAGTCCATTTTCTATCTTTGCAATTAATGTCTCAGGCAAACCCAGCATAAAAACCAACCTATATGAAGTGTATATGGTAGTATTAGATAGCACTTGTACAATACCAAGTTCAATTTCCTAAAACACCTAACTCAAAAATCAGTATGTTTAATAAGTGTTAGTAGGTCAACAAAAATAAAAAATTCTTTTTATTTGACAAATTTTAATGGAGGCAATATCAGTATTTTTTTTTCAATTCAACATTGAAAATTTAGGTCCATGCAATATAAAATGTAGGTTTTTAGGTGAAATAAAATACATCTGTTCAAAATGATATAAGACACTCTGCTGTCACTTAATTAAAAAAAAATATGTTAAGTTGATTTAATGGGGTTTTATGTTTCTGTCAAGAATATTTCACTTATATCGAGACATCATCATCTATTGGTGAAGTAATAAATTTTGACCTTTGAAGTGCACTTAGGGCAATGTGCAGGGATGGTACTTTAATGTATCATGCCTGCTGTGACACAGGGCATCAGTTTTTGAGGTCTTCTCTACTGAGTGCTTGGCGAAAGAACAGTAACTACCAATTTTCAAATCTTGGTCAGACCCAGCCAGGATTTGAACCTCAAACATACAAAGCAATCACTCTAACAACTATGCTAACTTAGTGGTCTAAATATGTAAAGTGGCTACTCACATAAGCATTTAACAGTCAAATGCATCACTGACTAAGGAGTGGAGTAAAGTAATATTGTTTTATGACCTAGTCAAGATCCAATTACTTACATTAATTAAGGCAATCAGTTCTGGAACTGTTGAAGGGAAACCAGATGGAATGCATGGAAAAATCCACCAATCTTTGGCAAGCCGACTCAGGGTTTTACGGGACGCGCAATTCTGCGTTTTTTATGCCAAAAAAAATTATGTTGGATGCAAAAAAAATATTGTATGCATCCAGATGGATGCAAAAAATTTGAAAACCAATTTGAATTAAATGGGAAAATGTGTTTGAAATTCTGCTAATATAAACAAGGATTTTTAGAAAACCTTCTAAATGTTAGGAATTCCCCGAGTACTAAAAATACATCAGTGTGTAAAAATAGCATTAGTAAATTATCTGGCAAAATTTTGATTGGCCCGTAGTGAAATTCGCTTTAAATCGGATAGATACCCTGATACCGATGTCCTTGACATGAACTGCCATAATGGCTAAACGTCAAAGTAACATCGGGCATACATTAAAACTTTTAACTAATTCAGCTATGATACTCACATTTGTACGTTTGGACCCCATTTATTTTTTCATTAGAGTCCCAAACACCCACATTTTTGAAAGCTGTGTAAAACCCTGCTGACTGATAAACTTTCTTACACATACTAGGATTTGCCATATTGGGGTTCAAACCCTGGTCATGAGAGGCATTGTGATATGTAGGCATACACTACAGACCACTCTGCCAATGGGCCCGATTACAAATTGCATGGTAAATATAACTATTTGGAATATGTGGGCAAAAGAGTTAGTTACCTCAGAACCTATGGAGGCTCCTTTTTCCCAACCAAGACAAAATCCTTCTTCATATCCCTGCTGCTTCCCAACTTTTACTCCCTCATCAAATCCAGATGACTTTGACCTAAAGGCATACAAATATAAAACATTTTTAAATAAATGGACAGGCCCTGGTTTCACAGTCATTCCTGAACTAAGATTTTCCTTAACTTAAATCTGGCAAAATTTGAAAACTTTATAATTTGGTTAATTTTTCAGATTTTAAAAAATTTAGGGTGTCATTTTGAAGATCACTTTAAGCTTATAACATCTGTATTTAGTTTTATTGCAAATGCTTATTTGTAATTTTAAAAGACAGTCACCAAAATTTGCTAAATTTAAGTTAAGGAAAATCTTAGTATAGGAATAATTGTGAAACCTGGGACCTGCTTAAATTATGATATAGATATACACACATCATTAATAATAATGGTTCGAAATCTAGGGAAATGATATGAAAATGTATACGTTATACATTATAATTCAGAATTAAATGTATTTCATGGTGAGCTAGAAATGACATTTACTAATTCCCAGCCTTTAATAGACAGTAATCAATTGTGTGGTCAAATATTCTGTGAACACTGTGCGTAGTCTTAAAAAAAAGTCAATTCTTACTATGTATGAATTCTTATAGTAAGGATTTTAACTTAGCATTTACGCCTAAAGTCCCGTTTGGAAATTAATTAAATTTAAAAACTATAAAGGTTGTAAAACAGAGAGAGGGGATAATGGTTTCAAAAAACAAAATTTGAAGAATTACGTTTCTTCAATCATAACAACATCGTGAAATATGTCATCACTGTCCATTTTTGCAACGCGTATCCATGTATTAACTTACCATACAAAAATGTACCAGATTTAGAGTTTTCGATTTTTAAGGTATAAATATATGGCATTTTTGACAGTTTAAGCTTGTTTGATCATTTCATTTGACTTGCAAAAATTATTTTTAATGTATATTTATTCTAAATGACGGAAATTTATGAAAGTTCGCTTCATAAAGGAATGCATTTTGTATTGGTCCGTTTTTACTGGCAATGGGTAATGGTTCGTTTGTATGTATCAGCGTCGCTTAAGACATGTACACAGTTATGCAAAATGAACCGAACCGTAAGTAAATACGCCAATCCTAGACAAAACAGAAATTGCTCGATATTGTTTAGGTAGCAGTACACAGTCGAGACCAAACGCGGCGTCAAAGTAGTGCATTTCAAGTTAAAAACCTAAAGGTCTTTATCTAGCCGTTGCTCATTCAAATTTCTTCTTATGGAATCTAACTGAATCCAGCGCCGTTTATAAGCAGCACTCATCAGCTCTCATCAGCTGCTCATAGGCAGCTATCATGTACATTGTCGTACTTCACCTGTACAACGATCTACAGTTAAGTGTCTTACGATCGGTATAAGGAAATATAGAACAGGTGTACAGTTTTTATTCTGTTAAAAAGAAACAAAAAAACGATATAAAAATTGTCCACGTATATTAAAGTTCCTTATGAAATCCCGGTTATTTCAATATTTTTTTGTAAAATTTTAGGACGTCGGGAAGTTTCGTCCATTTTAAGTTGTAAATATAGCAGTTTTATCCCAACTATATCTTAATAGTTGTATATATGTGACAAACGACCGTTAGTTATTGGCTGCTTTTTCTTGCTAAAGTGATTATTTTCAAAATGTCCACGTCTACAGTGTTAGAGCACACTTTTATAAAGATAAAAACGTAACAATCAAATGTTAGTTTTGACGACAAATTACGTCCAATTTCATTTAAAGATAGGGTAATTCGTCAATTTTCATCCGGTAGTAAAGAAATATCCAATATGGCCGACATCTGGGACTTTATCATATATTATGTTATTTGTTATTTTATTTTCTTCACTAATTAAAATGTAACAAATTGAGAGGTTTTATTTTCTTTCAATTCAATTAAATAAGAAAGATATACATAAAAAGGCAAAAATAAATAAATAATAAACTTAACAATGAATTAAATAAAGAATTAAACTTAACCATCAATTAAACAAAGAAATAAATAAAAATTAATGAAAATTAAATAAAAAATTAATGAAAATTTAATTATCGCATACAGAAATAAATGAAAAAAATACTTAACAATAGAATCAATCAATAAATAAATAAATTCAAAAAGATTGTCGAAGAAAATGCACCATTAAGGTAAAAAAATGTTCAAAAGTAATTATCGAATATGAAAATGAAAAGATAAAAAGTAAGATATCTATAAAAAGCAAAAATAAATAAATAAATAAATAGATAAACTTATGTGGCAAATAAGTTGCAAAAAATGTTTTCACTCTTGCAATAATATTGAGAAACTGATGGTAATTAATGAAAATATTTCTAAATTGCAAGTGTCAAAAGTTTGTCTGATGCAAACTTGGACACTTGCAAATTTAGAAATATTTTCAGGTTTTTGATGTAGTTAATTACCGAGTACACTCATTAGCAAATTAATAGTTTGCGGGACAGTTTGGTTATTTCCTTTCAACAAATTGTCAACAAACTTACCTGTTAATACTAGAACCAATCTTATCATCAATGAATGCGTGAGTGAATAATATACACTAAATGAAAAAGAAACCGTAGGAAAATCAGTAATCAGTTTCCAATAAAGGAACTTTTTTTTCTTTTCTTTTTTTTTTTTACAATTTAATTTCGAAGTAACTGTAGCTTAGACACTTGACTTTTCACGGTTTCACTTTTCTTCTTATAATAATAATAATAATTATTATTATTATTATCAGAAGTCCATGAATTACTTGAAGTGTGTAAGTCTCTATATACCCCTTTACATCGCGTTGCTTCCTTTTTTGTGTCGATTTTAGAATGATGTGACGTATAGGGTATCTAGATAGCGCCCTCCCACGGCAAATTTCTGAACTAATTTTCTTCACTGGAGAACTGCATTGTGGGTAATTCTAATATATTCTGAACGCCTGGGGCATTTAAACACCTCGGGCAGATAAACTCCAAAGAAGTTCCGGGTGTCAATATCGGCTGTAAACTGTCAAATATACGATTAGAGTAATTTAGGCGTACTTTTCAAAATGGAAAAATTTACTAGAAGCACACAGTTTATTTATTTCTTCTCAACCGAACAAAGTTGAAATAAAAGGGAGTTAATTGTAGCCTGACAAATAACTTGAGAACAAAACAGGAAGATGTTCAAATGTTGGAACTCAATGCGGTGGTTTTTCTGACCTGAAACTTGCAAATTTTTTCTTCTCAAATCTGTTGAGAATAAAATGTTGGTAATGGTCACAAATTGATCCCCATTTCTTTCTCAATCTCATACTGTCAATATTTCCCTGTTTATCGTGAACACAATTTATTTATTTATTTATTGAGGCGTATTATGTCTATATGTTACTTTGTTTATGATTTTGTAATGTATTTTTCTTTTTGATATTAAAAAATCACTTTATAAAAAAGAAGTAGTACATTCAAGTTTTGAGATACATTCTAAAGCTGAAATGTCTCTTAATTTAACATTGCAATTTTTAACAAGAAATTAGATATTGAAATTTCCTTGCATGGTCATTGTTCAGTTCAATAATATTTATTTAGATTATTTGCAAGTTGATAAATTCTGTTTTATTTTAAAAAATCTCATCTTCACTGCTCTCTCTCACAAAATACAAAAATTATCAAAAATCAAAAATCAATTGTTTGAACTGGGTTTTACGTACCAGTCATTAATTTTTAACTTATATCAAAAATCATTCACCACATTTTCATATTAAAATAAAAGGTGTTAATCTGAAGCAGTTTTTCTTTCTTAATATTTTAAGATGTGGAGTGACAGAAATTTATAACTTTTCAGTGTGATTAGGTCGAATTATATTCATTTAATTTTTTTGCAAACATATTTCTTTTTTTTTTTTTTTATTAAAACTAAAATGATTAAATTATAGTTCTCACAATAAATTATGAGATTATTTATTGGGTTATTTGTCTTTGCCAAAAAGTTGAGAGAGAGAGAGAGAGAGAGACTGGGAGAGAGAGAGAGAGAGAGAGAGAGAGAGAGAGAGAGAGAGATCTTGTTATTTACTAACAAAAACAAATGCAGACTATCCCTTTTTCTTTATTTTTTATTATTTATTTATATTTATATTTTTTTAAAATCTTTAATCCCAATAATATCAATAACAGTTTGGCAATGGTAAAGTAAACTTAAGTTCTTCTTTTTTTATGAGTGAAGTTGTTAAAATGAATTCTTAGTTAATTAGTTATATCTTTAACAAATTCTCAGGCCGTAAGTTGACACCTTTGAAGTTCATAAACTCCTAGTCGGTAAGGAATTCATATCTTTGACTTTAATAAATTCTCAGGTAAAAAGTTGGCACCTTTGAATTTACATATTTTCTAGATTATGTTGATCAGGTGTATATTCCCAATTAATTAGTTTTCTCTGGGAATTTGCAACTTATAATTACATTTACATACTAATATTATTTTCACATCTAGCATACAAAAGGAAGTTGTTTTATTATCCTTGATGATAATTTTAATTATTTTTAATATACAACTGAAAAGTGATAGACTTTCAATCTCAATCGTCCTACTCCACAGGTATTTTACCAACTACAAGTGATAACTTTTTAATTTACAATATTAAAAGTAACAATGAACTGGTATAGTCATCGAGAAAATCAGCTGATAACGATGAATATCCATAATTTACACAAAACCTGGTATAATACAAAGGCTTGTGCCATTATGTCACAATTCGTCACATTAACAGTTGAAATTACCGTAATTCTTCTATGTATCCAGACAGATTTTAATAATTTCATTTTCAAGTGTCCGAGAATTTAGAGGAAATTTGAAAATTAAATATCTTGAAAATTGGGGGTGTCCAAATATTTAGAGTGTCCGAAAAATTAGAGACATTTTTGAGAGCAGATTTTGGGTCCCGGTTCCCTCTCGATATTTTTAGACATTATCAACAGCGATATCCACGCATATATCAATGCTAAAGTAAAGTTTTAAATAAAATACAAGTAAAAGTTACTTTTGTGTTGTTTAATTTTTTATTTATTATTATTTTTTAAAGTGTTTATTGGTCAATAATCATGATTCTGTAAGTAATACACATCGAGTTTACAAGTAAACAACGTGATTTTTTTTTTTATTAAATCCCACCGTTTGAGGTGCACCAACATGCCGCTTTCTATTTGTAATTGTCTGCAGTCAAATTATTATTCATCGTGTGTTGCAATAATTGTGGATCAAGTTCAGAGAATTTCGTTCCAATCAAATACTCAATATTTACCACGCGTAGGCCTCCGTGTATGTGTGTACATTTTAAGAAATGGCAATGCAAAGATGGAAAAAGTCCCGACTTCCGCAAATAAAATGTTACAAATTAAATTATTTTAAATCATATTTCAGCATATTTTAATGTAATTCTCATCTTGGAAAACAGTTTTTTACAGGGTCGTTTCGGAAATTCCCATAACAAACACAAAATGAGAGTAAGTGAAAAACGTCACTGCCTGCTTTCATCAGAAAAAAATGTGTTTGATGTTGAATTAGTGTACCGACAAGATTCTGTCTTACACGATTTTCTCGGCAGTGAAATCATTGTAATGCGTCCCGGTCGCCATTTTGAAATTACTGATATACCCAGAATGCAACAGTTCATTCTGAAAAGATGCTGGATACAAGTATGTGACGTCACATTTTATTTTTAGTAGCGGTCACGCTAAGGTAAGCAATGCGATGTTAAGACCCATATCGCTTACACACTTCAAGTAATTATGGACTTCTGTTATTATTAATAGTTTCTTTATAAGAAGTTCTTATTTGTAAAATATATAACAATTTCTTTGCAAAGATAGAAGTATGTGTCTATGTCTTTTTAGTAACGGTAAATCAACACTCTTCCACAATAAATATATAAAAATTATTGAATGTAATATGTCATAAACGTTTTACTTATTTATTTTAATCTAATCTATAGCGTGTAAAATTCTTTGATTTTGTGAGAAATGTGTATTTATAATTTATATATATTTTTAACCTGTATTTCTGTGCATTGATACTCTGATATCACTAACATTTGCCTGTGATAGAGTAAAATAGAGTATGGTGTTTTATATACATACAAGTCAAACACTTAAATCAAGGTAGTCACATCTGTGATGGTGGAGAAGACTTGAGTACCCCTAAAAAACCTGATATTCATCAAGAAAACTGACAAAACTTTCTGAAGCTAGGCAGTGAGAGGCACTGTGATTTGTAAAAATGTGTTTTCGGAACACTTGGCTATGGAGATGCAGTTGAATAAATGGCCATTTACTTAATGGGTACCCAAACTTTTGTGCACCTGTATTGTCATCTCACTATACCTGTGATACAGAAGAATGAACAAAGACAACATGCTCTCTATGTCCTACAAATCTGAGGTACGGTTTGAGTAATCTCCGGATTTTGGACCAGTAAAGCTGAGGTAGGGGTTCTTTGTTGCCTACGTCTCCAGTAAGGTTGAGTAGGTCCTGTAAAGCTAATCCTCCTTGTGAAGCTGCCAGTAAACACAATGTCTGAAATGTACACAGTAAAAGCTGCTAGTCATCACCTCTATATAAAGACCACCTGTCTATACAGTTAAACCTGTAATTATCACAATCAATCCATTTAGATCAGTATTATTCAGGCAAAACCTTCTAAAGCAATTACTTTCATATAAAGACCATCTGCCCAGTAAGACATCCAGTCAGTGGCCGTTATATACTTTATTTACAGTATATAATTTAGTATATAATTAAATTTATAATTTTATCATTTTAAAATAACTTGGGGACATTTTGAATGACCAAAATTTTTTATGCTTTCAGAAAATAATATTCTATTCTTCTTACAAGTGCCAAAACCAAGCATTGCTTATGATGTAGCACATACAAGTATAAAAATTGGTTAATGAAAGTTATTTTACTTCCTGTAAAACTTCTAAATCTTGGTTTGTAAATTGGTTGTTATTTCAAAATGTTCTAAAAAAATATTTACATTTGTAAATCAAAAAATTTTCAAATTTCATACCAATAATGCATTCAAGCTCGAAGATGCAAATTTTTTTTTACTCATACAAATAAGCTGAAATATTTTAATCCTAAATCTTGTGTTAGAGTATTTAGCTATAAAGGATGTATATTTGTAATACAAACTATAGCTCAGTGTCATAATGTTCTGAACATGCTATATGCTCACTTGAATTGCAAGGCTTAAAAGTTACAGAATCAGAATCATCCACAATGGTGCAATCTCTTTAGTTAAAAACCACTACGGTAGCTCAGTTAGTAGAGTGCTCGCTCCGTAAGTGGAAGGTCATGGGTTCGAACCCAGGCCGAGTCTTACCCAGACTTGAAACTGGGTAGTGACTGTTCTTTACCAAGCACTCGGCATTACAAAATGAAAGTCATGGTTCTTTTGGATGGGAACTTAAAATAAACGAGGTCCCGTGTCATGGCAGGCATGGCACAATAAAGAACCATGCTGTATAATGCCATCAGCGCAATGCACAGGCAAAATTTCTGCACTTTCTTCTATAGCTGGCGACGTCTCGATATAAATGAAATATTCTTGACTGGGACATTAAACACCATTACTCAACTCAACTCATTAGTTAAAAGTGTTTGATAATTGATGAAACTGTACTTTTCAGGGGAGACTAGTGATGTGCGGATCTCTCGTTTTTTCTTATGTTTCTTACAATATACCTTCTTAATCAGCTTTGTCTCATCCTCTTTAATCAATCTGTTGATAATATCAGACAAAAGGTTTTCCACGGAATCGGAAATATTGCTGATTTTCTCCGCTAGCATCCTGTAATCCCCAAATATCCTCAGTTCCTCCATGAGCAGCCATAACCAAATAGGATTCTGGGAACATGGCCGGGAAACAATCATATCTATCTGCTCAGTCTCCAGTCTCTATAATCAAATGAAATTCAGTAAATAATCACCACCATTTGTTTAGAGAAATTTTGGCATCAAAATTAGTTATTATGATAAATTGAGTAGGTTAGTAAACAAACCCAAACAAAAACAGACTTTATGACTCACTATAGTGGACTATAAGTAAGGTGCCAAAAATATGGAAGTGAGGGTACTATAATAAGGTTTACTGTATATTAACATGGAGAAGTCGACACAGACTTTGTAGTTTATCTGAACATATTGTTCACTAAAGTTTTTTAATCAAGCAATCTCGTTTGTTTCTATCATAATAATGTCACCAAAGTTTCATAATTGGATGCCTGTTTTTATTGTTTTTACAAACCTCAAGAGTATGAGATATATTTATATTCTGTATCCTTGAAATTAAGTCTAAGGAAAGTTAACACAAACCTTATTATATTGTTGGAAGTACATCCTGATCATTTCTTTCGCCGTTTCTGTATCAATAGGTCCTACATCTAATATATAACTTTTATGCTCTTGTATTCTGTTAATGGTAGGTGGGTGGTTGTTTGCTGTACTGACGATACACCTGACTCTACCAGGAAATCTGGGAGGCAACCAGGCTAGATGATTACAGTTTTCATATTCTGCAAGCTGCAAGAAAAAAGATTTATCAATAATGATATCTAGGCAAAGGTTTCACAACTTCAAAAGCATCACTGGCTTACATGATAAAAGGTGTTTAAACTGAACCACTAGTTATTGGCACACTTACGGATCACAGAACCTCTCTTTAACACCATCTATAACCAATAAATTACCTCTTTAACATCATTTATAACCAGTAGTTATTACTTCATTAACAACATCTATAACAGTATATTACCTCATTAACACCATCTATAACCAGAAGTTACTACTTCATTAACACCATCTATAACCAGTATATTACCTCATTATCACCATCTTAAACCAGTAGTTATTACTTCATTAACACCATCTATAACCAGTATATAACCTCATAAACACCATCTATAACCAGTGGTTATTACTTCATTAACACCATCTATAACCAGTACATTACCTCATTAACACCATCTATAACCAATAGTCATACTTCATTAACACCATCTATAACCAGTATATTACCTCATTCATCATCCATAACCAGGAGATTATTACCTCACTAACACCATCTATAAACAGTATATTACCTCATTCACCATCTATAACCAGTATACTACTTCATTAACACCATCTATAACCAGTCATTAGTACTTTATTAACACCATCTATAACCAGTATACTACTTCATTAACACCATCTATAACCAGTATTTTACCTCATTAACACCATCTGTAACCAGTATATTACCTCATTAACACCATCTATAACCAGTAGTTATTACTTCATTAACACAATCTATAACCAGTTTATTACCTCATTAACACCATCTTTAACCAGTAGTTATTACTTGATTAACACCATCTATAACCAGTATATTACCTCATTAACACCATCTATAACCAGTAGTTATTACTTCATTAACACCATCTATAACCAGTATATTACTTCATTAACACCATCTATAACCAGTATACTACTTCATTAACACCATCTATAAACAGTATAGTACCTCATTAACACCATCTATAACCAGTATATTAACTCATTAACACCATCTATAACCAGTGGTTATTACTTCATTAACACCATCTATAACAAGTATACTACCTCATTAACACCATCTATAACCAGTTTTTTACCTCATTAACACCATCTATAACCTGCATATTACCTCATTCACCATCTATAACCAGGAGATTATTACCTCATTAACACCATCTATAACCAGTATATTACCTCATTTACACCATCTATAACCAGTATATTACCTCATTAACACCATCTATAACCAGTAGATATTCCAGATTCTTTTCTCTGAGTTTTGGTAATTCATTCCTGAGTAATTTCATATAAGCTTCCAGAGGATTATCAGTGCCATCTTCACCTGACTTATCTATCAAACAAGATGAAAGTATGTTAAGTTTCCAAGATGAGATAAATTCAATTTAGTCCAAGATAACTTTTACTTTCAGTAATTCAAACTTTAATTAAAAACAATCTGACAGACACTGACTTGAAGTGCTTTTTTTCATATTTTTATCTAAGCATTTTGACCACACCTCTTGACTTCATAAAACAAACGACTTTTTTTTCTTTAAAGCTCAAAGTATGCTTATTGCACAAAACTTTTTCACAAGAACACATAATTTTAATGTTATAATTATAAATGAAAACCTGTCGAAACTGAACAACTAACAGGCTGTTTTGATTTGGTTAAATTGGGTTTTACTTCCCAGTCAAAAATATTTTACTTATATTGAGACATCACCAGCTGTAGGTGAAATGGCAGAAATTTGGACCTTTACAGTGCGCTTAGGTCATTGTGCAGGAAGGGTTCTTTAAAGTGCCATGCCTGCCGTGACACGGAGCATCAGTTTTTAAGGTCTCTGCTGAAGGACTCCTTTTTTTCAAGTTTCCGTCAGACTTGGACTGGGTTTGAGCCCAAAACTCCCACAGACAAAGTGAGCATTCTACAAACTGAGCAACTGAAGCGGTCCATTAATTAAATGTTATAATTGAAAAGGAGAATCACATACACTAAAACCTGTCAAAACTGAACAACTTACAGGCTGAAGATTTTGTTTAGATTGGACAGGTATTCAGTCTACACAGATTAATTTCCCGAACAATTTAAACAATATGTACCGAAAAGTAATTAAGTTTAGAAAAATTATTGGTTTATTCAGTTTTGGTTTCAGAGTCTTCGTTGAGTTTAGAATGAATTTTGGTTTCTAAGGTTTGGTTTTCTCAGTCTTCATTGAGTTTAGAAAGATTTTTTTTTTTTTCAGGTTTGATTTTTAGTCTTTCTTGAGTTAAGAATGATTTTTGGTTAATTCAGATTTGGTTCTCAGTCTTTGGTTTCACTGTCTTTATTAAGTTTTGAAAGACTTTTGGTTCATTCAGATTTTGTTTTCACAGTCTTTATTAAGTTAAGAAAGATTCTGGTTTATTCAGATTTGGTTTTCACAGTCTTTATTAAGTTAAGAAAGATTTTGGTTTATTCAGATTTGGTTTTCAGTCTTTGGTTTTCACAATCTTTATTAATTTTTGAAAGACTTTTGGTTCATTTAGATTTGGTTTTCACAGTCTTTATTATGTTTAGAAAGATTCTAGTTTATTCAGATTTGGTTTTCAGTCTTTGGTTTTCAAAATCTTTATTAAGTTTAGAAAGATTTTGGTTCATTCAGATTAGGTTTACAGTCTCTATTGTATTTTTATATTAGTACCTGGAGTACATCCTGTAAGTGTGTGTACCAGCCTCTGTACCAGGACATCTGTCTGTCTACCATTACCAGTACATCCCACAAAGTGATAAAATACAGGAATACCTGTCTATATAAGATAGAAAATAGTATGTTTATTTGCAATTAAGATTTTTCCTTCATAAAGGCCTTATTACTATAGAATGATTTCTGTAGTGTCCCAATTTCCATTTTTTGTGGATATCCTTAACCCTGGAATTTATGGGTCACTAAAGTAGCATATATACATGTACATGTATATTGTAAACTTATCACAAATGAAAATCACAAAACATAAATATACCACCCAACAAAATGATTTTTTTCATTCTTAAAAAAATGAGCATTGGACACCATGAAAATTAAAGTAATTATATTCATAGTAAATATATAAAACAAATACCAGTTAAATTTTGATGTGCCAGATGTGCACATTTCGGAAATTCATTCCTCATCAGTGACACTAAGACCAAAAAGTTTGATAGATAAAAAACATAAGCCAAACAGTTGAAAATAATAAATCTAAAGTTTCAAAATTATATAAATCCAAATCCAGCTAAGGAATGCTTTGCATGGGGGAACAAACCTTGGTTTTAAATAAATTTCAAATTTTAGACAGCTGGAAATTTTGCTTAATGGTACATTTTCTGACAGCACAAAGTACTGCTGTATTAGTTTCTTTATCAGATGTACTGATAAAATTGATCCTGACTATGTTGTCTCTGTTATGCAACCACTAAACAATACTGAAGGGTTAAAACAATTAAACTGGCACCCAAGGTCCTGAAGTTATTTCCCCAAGCAAAGCAATATTGGTTATATGAAACAAGAGTCAATGATAACTAGATCTCAGATAGACAGTGATAGTTCTTAGGAAAACTTGCAACAGAAATTTTGATAAGTTAAGATATGGGAAGTGTGGGAGATGACAATAGCTTCATAAATTTTGAGCAGTGAGCTAAAAAAGTCAATATCATGCATGTTCTTAGGATATTCTTGCTACAAACTTTTATACAAATATACATGTAATTACTTTCAGGGCTTCTCTGACAACTTTTGCCATTACAGAAGTTTTTCCATGTCCAACAGCACCTGTCACACACATTATCATGTTGGCTTCTTCAGAAACTTTCCAAAACTCAGAATCTCCTGTAATAAATATATATATATATATATATATTAGTCAAAACAAATTCATTTAAAAGATCAAGTAACAAAATAAATCTACAAAGCTACATAGATAAAACATATATAATTTAGTTTCTTTCATAGACAATAATTACAACAAATATACAAAATTTTTATTTTACTGCAAAATACTTGCCATATTAAGTCCATGTTTAAACTTTCATAGAATAACAGAGAGAGAGAGAGAGAGAGAGAGAGAGAGAGAGAGAGAGAGAGAGAGAGAGAGAGAGAGAGAGAGAATTTCTTCGATTTTAAAACAAATTAATTGTAATAATAATTAAAATTGTAATAATAATTAAAATTTAAAATATTTTTTTCTTTTTGTCTTCCTTGCATTCGGTATACGCTTTCCCTTATGCATCAGTCTAAAGTTTAATCTTCTACACACACCCTCTTGCAAGTTCATATTATTACAGACAGTAACGACAACTCTGAATAGCACAGGTAAACTATGATCAGAGTTACGCTGTCTGATCATAGTACGTGTTAGCTGAAGAGGCTATCCGAAGTTAGTCCGTGATTCGAATTTTTTTTTAAATATCAATCTTCTCAAACTGAACTAATGGCTAAATTTGACGAAACTTGGTGATCATGGATGCCTTATTTCGGCTATCAAAAAAATAAATAAATAAATAAATAAATAAAACTTTGCCCGCGGTATTTGAACAAACTACTGAGTAATTGGGCTGGGATCACCAATATCAGTAAACATTATGTTGATTTACATCATCGTTATTGATATGCAAAGAAAAGGGACAAGAAACAAGAAGTTTAGATTGTAAATGTCTTAATAATCCTTATAGTACACATAATAAACAAGAAACATTGAAAGTTGACATTGATTTCACTTTGATCGGGAAAAATTCTTTTGGTATAGTTTTACATAGGAAACGTTTACATAATGCAAACATTTCTCGATTTTTCATTGCCGTAAGTGGCATAAATTTTAGGAAAGTGTGACTGCTTGATACATTGTACACTGTGTTCTGGTAATCATGAGTGGAGAGCCTGAAGTGAAACCAAATGATGCAGATAACAATAAGGATGAAAGTGAAGAAATGAAAAATGTATGATGATTGACATATTTGTTAACAGCATGAACACGAAATGGGGTTGAAAACTAGAGCTTATTTTCATTTTTCCGGTCTCCGGCTTATCAAATAGTAGCACCAAAGTGACTTACTGTACATAATGAAAAAAAATTCTCTTATATCTCGTCAATTTACCATCTCTTAGATTTTAGTCTAATAGCTTTTTTATCCCGTAAATTTGGTATTATTCTCCTAATCAGAACATGATCCTAGTAATTATAATAGCATTTTTCATTTATCTGCTTAAAACGGTAACACGTTAAAATTTACAGTTTGGATCCTGTGTCTATTTTAATGTATAAAACTTGGTTTCAGTGATCAGGCAGGGGCTCCATCATGGTATTGATTGAAGCATTTCAATGATCAGTCAGGGGCTCCATCATGGTATTGATTGAAGCATGAGTATTGTTTTGAGTTAAACCCATAATGATTATATTAATTTATAAACATGTATACATCAGATACAAGTGAGATGTGACAGGTATGAAAATTGTATACGTATCTGTCACATGGTCATGAAAAATGGCAGATCAATTTTGAGTCTCGGGTTAAAATTTTATACCAGAGTATACAATTATTATCTGTAAATGTAAATAACAAAATTTTAAAAACAGTACCAACACCAGGTTTTCCTGCACCTATGGGTAAAATTGCCAATAGACATGATGAACGAACTTGTCCTTTGTTCCTCTTTAGAATGTAATATTCTTCTTAACACTAGTGCTTTTTCTATTATATAGAGTCAAAGGAAGAAAGATAATTCTAGTCTCATACATAAGATTTATTTCAAGTACTATAATGAAAATATATTGCTCAAGAATGTGTCCCTTGTGAGAGTCAACAATCTATTAACGCATTTTGCATTGCTGGATATTGTTTTGACTTCTGCATCTACAGTACAAGGGATACTACCGATGCAGGGTGTTTTTAACAATCAGTTCGCATCAAATTTTAAATTTTTTTTGAAATAAACTTGTCCAAAATATACAATATTTTATCATATATCATCTACTGTTTTATTTATCACTTATCTGTGATATTCCTGAATCTTATCAGTTTAGAAATAGTTTTAACATCTATTGTATTAAGTTTTACATGAATTTAATGTTTTTATTGATACTGTTGTATCTTTGATATTCTCTAGCCACAAATAGCTACAATAATGATGATGTGGCTTAAAACAATAACTCACTCACTCTCCACTTTTCAAAGTCCATACATATATATTTTTGCAATTGTTTCAAAAATACATTTTGATGTTAATTTTGTTCATACTTTAAGCAATTGATGTAAATATGTTTGAGCAGTAAAGATCATCACCTTATGATTGTAATTATGATTATTATGTTATTATTTTTATTATTAGTAATATTATTATTATAATACTGAGAGAACTTTAAATATTTAAAATTATTAGTAGTTGTTTTTAACATGTATTTTTATCATATTTTTCAGGTTCATTCTGCTAACAGTTGGGAAAAAGCTGATCTTGGAGACACAGATAGGAAAAATAAATTTTTACGTTTGATGGGAGCTGGAAAGGTGTGAATAAAATTTTTTGTTGGAATTCATGGCAGAATGTATTATGTTCCTTCAAGTTATACATGGCATATATAATTTTGTTTAGCAGTTGGTCAATTGACAGTCTTTCTCTTGGTTCAAAGCCAGGATGTCTATCTCAAGAGGTCTTGGGGTTCAAATCCCTACCATGTCATACATTTGACTTTAAAATTTGACATATTGCTGCCTGGTCTGGCACTTGACATTTAGAAGACAAAGTATCAACTAGTTGACCAAGTTTTAGGATAATGTGACTTTGGGGGCAATGCAGCATATTGTCTCAGTGAGCTAGCATGATAAGGCCATCATCCTGAGTGCTTGCTTGTATATAGCACACCATAGAACAACACACTGGTAGATCTCACTCATACATGCTTGTAGATTAACTCCATGACATAAATAAACTTGTTCTTGAATCAAGTGGTAATTTCATCTATTATTATTTATAATAAATAATATTTAAAATTTTGCAAAACAATGAACTCTTTTTCACTAAAACTTTTATCAGATATAAATAGTCATGTCATCTGTATGTATTACAGATACATCCTTTATATTTCTTTGATTGAATCTGCTACAAATGACAATATTATGCTAAACACAAATGGAATGTGTGTTTACGCCCTAGTTATAAACAGGTCATTGACATTTATTGTTACCCATGTCCATACATACATCTGTTCAATGTCCACTCATAACTTTTGAATGATGTACTAACAACCTTTATCTTACTTAAAGTGGAATTTTAACCTAGAGGCTGGAAGTTGCTGCAATCCACAGGCATGTGCTTTTGAATGGGAAGAAATATCAAAGTGATTATAGCATAATACAGTATAAGAAAACAATGTTCTGCGTACCATATTTATGATAGCAGGGTGAAAGCCAAGATCTCTTTTATAAAAACCAACTCAGAAATATAATTTTAGAGCTGTTACTCATGTTCACTCCTAACTTAATAAAAAAGTGTAATAATGTTAGTTTGGTAGAGCAATGGTGTTTTACACCCTAATTATTCTTTTACTTTCATCAAGACGATCAATTCTGATATAGTGGAGGATACAGGAGTGTCTGAAAAAAAAATCTACTGCAATCTTTTGCAATAGATGGGATATCAAACCAAATTAACCCCATAGATTTAGTATGTAAAAGATGAGATGTCACATACTGATATGTGCTATCGTGATGAAAGTCACAGAAAAATTTTGAAAACTACACTAATTTACTGAATCTGTGTGTGCTTCATAGTTCTTTAATGGCAAGGTTCACATAATGGATTCAGTTTTAGGCAGATACCAAATTTTGTTCATTAGAGTCATGCTCACAGATTCACATAATAAAAAATTCATAAATGATATTTGAACAGAGGAATCACTCTGACACTTTGCATTTTTTCCTGATGTATATACCAGTATATTATAGGCAGGAAATTAAATGAAAAATCAGCCATTGTAACAACACACCCCCCCCCCCCCTCAATTGAAAAAATTGAAATCTTGTGTCCATTTTGCCTAGACACACTACATTAAATATTAATGAGATATTAGTTCAGCTTTATTATATCATTATCATCTTTATGTGCTTATATTTACAGAAAGAACATCATGGCAGATTTGTTATTGGTGACCAGAAAGGTGTACCTGCAAGAAAAGGTTAGTAATTGAGAACATCCATTCATTAATACAATGGCTAATATTGTACTTTGCTAATAAGTACACATTGACTGATAACACGCTAGGGACAACGTTGAAATATACTAGCTGCTTCACATCCATATGGAATAACTTAAACAAGGAAGAAAATGCTCCCCCAAAGCATTTAGACAAAATTTGATTTTACAACATTTGTGGTGAACAACTCCTGTACTAAAGATTTTGTTTTTGGCTTTGGTATATGATAGGCTAAGAAAGGGTTAGGCTAAGGCAGAAATAGGCTAAGACATGGATAGGCTTAGGCAGGGTAAGACTAAAAAAGGATAAGGCTTAGACAGTATAAGGCTAAGACGGGTTAGACTAAGATAGGGTTAGGCTAAAACAGGGTTAGGCTAAGGCTGGTAAAGACTAAAATAGGGATAGGCTAAGGCAGGGTTAGACTTAGAGTAAGACTTACCGTAGACAAAATTAAACTTAAGAAGGGGGTTAGACTAGGAGTATGGCACATCTTGTTACACTGATTAAGTTATCAAACAGACATAATGGTTTCTTCTAACAAATAATATGTACACTGGCTCAGTTTTCATAGGTTGTACTGTTTTGATTGTATACAGAATTTAACAAATTCTGATTGTTTATATTTTTTGTCAGATTTATGTTTCAACATTTTAAAATTACATTACAACATTTATCATCTATGTGTTTTTAGCTCACCTGAGCTAAAAGCTCAGATGAGCTTTTGTGATCCATCTTTGTTAGTTGTGCTTCATCTGCCATCCATCATGCCTGGGTGAAGGCCTTCGGATCAGATTTGCACAAATAAAGGAGTTATATATATTCCCATGGGGCAAAGTAATATATAAAATGTAAGTACTTTGCAAACAATTAGGGACATATCCTCAGGTTAGCGTTAAGACTCATGGGTCCTCTTGTTTAAAGATATCAGCAAACAGAAAAACTGTTTGTGACTTTTTGATCCATTGTGATTTTAATTTTTTTTTTTCTGACTTTTGTTTCAATTACATTATCTTAAAGGTTGGTAACCATAATAGTCAAGACGATTACCACTTTGAATGTTATATTCATGCCAGTCCTACTACTTAGGACCCTTGATGATTAAGATTACAGCACATCTTATTGTCTAGATTCTGGATTTTTATTTGGGCAGATCTTAGTGCGAGAATGTTTGTGAGTTCACTTGCAGAAATTATTGGTTTTCTGCTTTCTTCCACCAATCCTGACCATATCGGTAGAAATGAAATGCTCTTGACCAGTCCATTAAACACCATGACTCCATTCCACTTCACTCTCAATTGATGAACGTGGTAGATGGTAGATGATATTTGCCTTGTCTGAAAGGCTGAGAACTTCATGTAGTTGTCATTGGTAATTTCATCATCAAGTCACCTTGTGTTAAAAGTTTTTGACTTTGGGAGTTTGGGATCTATAGATCTTTATTATATTACAAGTATATGTGCTTTTTTTTCTGATAGTCCTAATATACTTGATCTCAAATTATCGAATTACAGTTGAAGATACAGAAACAGTTTCCAAGGAATTGGAAAACCAATATAATCAGGGTATGGAGCACAGATTAACAGGTGGTAGAAAGGGACATATAGGACTGGGATTCCATGAAGAAGAGGAGCCAAAAGAACCAGATTCCTCTGAGGGAGCAGAGGCTAAAAGTGAACTTAAAACTGACCAAAGTGAAATTAGAGGTGGAGGCATTGATGACATAGAAAGTGTGACAGGTGATAGTGACGATAAAAACAAAAGTGAAAGTAAAACGGAATCTTCAAATAAGCACAAACTACCTGACGATAGCAAAAATGAAGTAGAGAGTCCCACTGCAATTAAGAAAATGAAATTTGTTAAAAGCAGCTCATAATTCATAATTATAACAATTTAAATCGTATCACTACACATTTAACATTTATCAGTCATTGAAAACATTATAGTTGAGGGAATGTTAAAGGAATCCTATGCATTCAAGTTAATTTTTTCAACCCAGAATCTGTACATCAATCGCATAATATTTACAAGTCTCTGGAAAAAAAAAAACCAACATATTTCAATATTTGTTCTTTAAAAATGCTCTAAAACAAATTTTAAAAGACTTATAACCTGAATTCTTTTAATATTAGTATTAATACTGTGTCCAAGGACCACTTCAAATGTAAAAAGGTCACTAAAATTTTAACAAGGGCTATCCTGTTCCTGAAGATCATTTTTTTATTCCCCATTTTTATGATCCTTAAAAATACAATTTCATGGCTGAACCTTCTGACCAGCTTTCTTATTTGGTCTTTACATATTCAAATAATTCATTTAAAATAATTTTTTCTGTTTCCGTTTCAACAAAAATTGATCTAATCAAGTGGTTCATATGTTCGTTCTTTAAAATGCTATGGTTCCAATATGTAATGGGAGATTGTAGTTGATCAATGATTAACAGAACCTTGACCTCAAACAGAACCTTGATCCAAAGGTCAAGTTCAAGGTCATCAGCACTGTATCTTCTGTAGTAATGACTGATGTTGATTTTCTTTCACAAGACAAAGGTGTTAAAATTTAAATTCTTACCTGTATAACTTTAGTGCTACTTAGTAGTTTAAAGCATTTCGTTGTCAAGGTAAAACTTGACCTTTGACCTTTAAGAGCCATGTAATTTGTTTATTAATGACTATCAAATAATGTTGTACTGTCGTATGTAGTAAGTTGATGTATAAAATACATTTAATGTCATCATTTTAACGAAAATAAAATGCATTTTGTTTTACAGTTTATAGAAAATTTGAAATAATTTTTTTAAGATATTATTTACAATATTTGAATATAAAACAAAATAGTTCGCTGGCATAACATGTCTATTCACTATTGATATACAAATGATTTAGTTTTTCATTCCTCTAGATGTGTGGTTCGTGGAATGGAATTTTACAACCCAGTCAAGATTATTTTTTAACTATAGCCAGGTGGTCAGTTTTGGAATGCTGGAGAAAACACGAGTACCCAAAGAATATAATATCACTTACCTTTGTTAAGACAATTTTTGAGCTTTTGAGTGGGATTCAAACCTGAGACTGTGTTCAAGTTACTGGTTGCTTTCCACTGTGCTCATGAATACAATTTTTATGTCTATTGAACGGGACGCGAGTACTCATGTTGAAAGTAAGTCATCATAATCATCTTGATGTTTAAAAATAACCTCCCTTAGATTTGGACACCTGCACTCGACTGGAGAGAAAGTCAAAATATAAATTAAATCGGACAACTGTACATAAGTTTTAACTAATTCTATCATTTAAATCCCTTCTAGAAAGAAACCATACCCTTGGAATGAAATATAAATTGAAATGCATGTTGGTTTCAGAATTTATTTAAGCCATTTCTTACAAACTTTGTCCGAGGGATGCCATCTTGAATCTAAGGCGAAGAACCTTAAAATATTGATAGCGGTCATTTGCTTGCGCTCGCACGAACATACATTCCTGAATATCTTGAAGTCAATGCATACATACACTATCATGACTCTGACTGATGAGAAGCATTCTGATGCCTAAGTCTGGCCTTTCAAATCACTCGGCCTCCAAGTTCCACATTTTTATGCTCCAAGAGCGAAATAAACATATAAAAGTATTATTTGTAGGGTAGAATTCTTCATATGAATGGAAGAGGTCCTTTTGTATATATATATATATATATATAAATATATACATTTTTATCTTCAACTTTACAACACAACACCGTAATCTGAAAAATTCTGTTTAGATGCAAGAAAATTGGATAAAACTTGTACATTTGTTATGTGCTTGTGCAATGCCTAACCTTACAAAGGCAATAGAATTCAAGCTGTTGTCAAAGAATTTCCCATCCTACTTGAGATTGACTCTTGTTTTGTATAAAAGAATTAAATTGTTGTATGTAAGTACAGTCAAACCCGTTTTAAAGCCTACAACCATACCAGGACCACATAACTACATCGTGTGTAATCGTTATTGATTGAAAGATGGAAGAACAATCAATAATTAACAGTTTAATCTGACGGTTAATCAGTGCATATTAAAAATCATTATGACAGAATTTCAGGTTTTCTAAATAGATCCGTGATTTTTTTTTTTTTTTTTTCTTTTTTTTTCTCGCTTCAAAGTGAAATTATAATGATCAGGTTTTCTCAGGTAATTTTATTAAGAATTTGATCATATTTCACTGAAAAAGACGGCCAGTATTCAAAATTCACAGGATTCATTTATCAAGGTTGGTTTAACAAAGAATAGAGAAGGAAAAATTCAGGACCCACAAGATCGGTCGGTTTTTACAGCATTTCGATTTTCACAGGGATCAGTTTGCAGGGTTTTCACTGTATAATGATTACTTTTAACTTCCATGTATAGGGCAAAGTTGGCAACTTGAGCATTTAAAATGCAGTGAAGTCTGGATTCTAGGATTTGTATATCATTATATGTAAAACAAAATCAAAATGTAGAAACATTAACATGCAAAAAGATCACCCTGTCCATTCATATAGTTTTTGGTCCATTTGTGTTGCCGGTATACTGTCAAACTTCGATTGCTCGAACATCATTACCTCGAATACCCTGGATAACTCGAAAACATCTGTCAGTTCTGATCAATTTCATTCTGTAATGTTTTTTTCAATACCTGGCCTTGTTTAGTCTTACATTTATTTGCAATTAAGTAAGTTTATTTTGTACCATCAGTTGTTGAAATTAAAATAAAGGTTCCAGTTCAACATTTTTGTTTGAAAACATTACCGAGATATCATGATGAATAATGAATTTTGTATTTTTAAAATGGGACATTTCATTCTGTTTAAATTTTTAATTTTTTCGTGATGAATAATGAGATTTTAATATGGACATTTTATTATGACTTTTGCAATTCATTTTAATTCATTCAATTATAAAGATTCTTAGTCCATCAATATTCATGAGAACCTGAACCTCTGCATCATATCTTGATGTTGGATTGCTTGAACCCCCTAAGGCTCAAATATTTGGCCGAAGTCCCTTGGACTTTGAGCCATCAAAGTTCTTCTGTATTTCAATCTAATGTTTTGCTGATATTGCTTCTTTGAGTGTGTATGCACTGGCTTGTGATGAATGAAACTAGAATGCTTGGAGAAAACACCTACCATACTTTTTGGCAAGAGAAACATTTTCCAGACAAGTGCCTAAGATTCCAATCCAGGCATTGAGAGACACTTTGATCCGTAAAAGCTCAGTTTATAAAACTCAAATGCTCCATCAATACACTGACACCTACCATGTTTGCAAAATTTGTCTCTTCATAAAAGTGGTGCTGTTTGAAATATACATAGCACACAAGGGGATGGATTAATGGTTTTTCTCCCCACTCGGGAATTATTTCACTTAAAAGAATATTGAGGCAAGCTGGAAGTGAAGAGACAGAGGATCTGTTCAAGTGGGATTCAAACCAAGATGTACTGTGAAAAAGGATCTGCACAAGTGGGATTTGAACCTTAGACACACTGTGGTCCATCACATGCTTTAGACTACTCGGCCACCAAGACCCCTCACTCGAGAGAGGCAATACTGGCCAATTATCGGTAACCTCATTTTTTTTTTTACTCATCTAGCGAAACTCAAAAGAATCAGCATAACTTGTCAGCCTTTCTTGATTCAACACAAGTTTGACTAGAATCTGTAACACCTTATATTCTGACATTAACCAATCTTGTTTCTACAGAATGATGAATCGGGTCATTTTGGATTGGATTATGTTGACAAAGAATAAAAAAAAAACAAATTTCTTGAAAGACCTTAATTTTTAATTAACATAGGAATGTAACTTACAATTTATATAAATTATAGCAATACGCTTGCTATTCCATATTTTATAATGTAATTTATATAATATTTAGCAAGCTTGCTTTTTCTCAGATCTCATGCTACCTGATAAGATAGCTATTCAAGACCTCACATCTATTTAGCATGCTTACTATTCCAGTCCTCATATTTAGCATGCTTGGTATTTTAGACTTCATACTTATATATAGCAAGCTTGCTTTTTTTTAAACTTCATAAATTTAACTATATATAGCAAACTTGCTATTTAAGATTTCATATTTATTCAAAAGGATTGTTATTCCAAACTTTATATATAGCAAGCTTGCTATTTTAGACTTCATACTCATTCAGCAAGCTTGCTATTCCAAATCATAAAGCAGCAAGCTTGCTATTTTAGACTTCATACTTTTTCAGCAAGCTTGCTATTTCAAACTTCACATATTAGCAAGCTTGCTATTTTAAAATTTATTAATTTAACTATAATTAGCAAGCTTGCTATTCAAGACTTAATAAAACAAAGACGTGTAAAAACAAAGGAAATAAATAAATAATGACAATGACAACGGTGATCAAAAAATAAGTCTAGATCTTGGGTTAACTTGATACAAAGATTAAGTAAACCATTATTTCCATTCACTTCAACCATCAATAAAAATAAACACAAGAACAACCTAATTTAAAATGTAATCAACTGTAGTTATCCAATTTAAAATATCAATGCTGTTACGGGAAAAAAGTAAATTGTACCATGTATTTTGAAGCTACTTATATGGACAATTTAATTACGAGACCCTCGGACAACAAAACAAGAGTCCAGAGTGTGAATTATATTGGTGTTTCTTTATTCAAAATGAAATGCAAATGCAGTGAATCTTTGGTAACTTGAACTGCACTGGACTTCCAATTTTTACTTAAATGGATGGAATGAAAATTTAAAGGGATGAAAGAAAAACTTTTTGGGACCATGATATTTGACAATAGGTTTGTGATATCAGAAGTTAAAATACAATTCATGAAACAAAAAAAAAAAATGATTTGTGAAATGAACATAAGAATACCAAAAATTTATTAGCGGCACAATTGAAAATGAATAAAAATTTTGTATTAAATTATATTCACAAAATTCTATTCTATCAATTTTTTTAAAGAATATGTATCTTACAATATTGGGAAGGAAAAAGAGACATACATGCACAATGTATAACAAATGGACATTGACTCCTACATATCTCAATTTCATGGGACAATTTAAATGCATATATTTTTACACAATGTTCAATATTCAAAATTTCTCATAATTCCGAAACACTCGAAAAATGAAATTGTAAAAATAAGTCCAAACACTTAGTAGAATTATGGTAATGAAAAATCATTAGGACCAATTAAAAAAATAGCACATGAAAATATAACACTGAAAATTGAGATTATAAAAAGATAAGAGCTAACAAAAGTTAAAAGATAGTCAAAACAATAGATGGGAACAATTAAGTCTACATGTATCTATAATACTCTTTAATGAAATGATTTTTATTTTAAAATAAAAATTGAACCTCCCCCCCCCCCACACACACACTTTTTAAGTATTAAATTTTTGTAAAAAAATTAGGTATGTGGTGACATTTAGACTAAGATGGGGTTGGTGGCATTCCTTCGATCAATATTCCATAATATTTGTGTTAAATAATATGGAAAGAGTGTATGATGCAACTTTTCCAAATAATGTTGTTGTCTAAGAAAAAAACATTAACATCATGTGCAATTCCATATCCCAAGGAAATTATTGTTCCACACAAACCCTATGGGGTACCCCACAGTAAATCTGAAAAATTCCAATGTGACAAAAAAAAAAATTGTTGCATTTTTGTGTTGACAACTTTGATTTTTGGAGATTACACAATAAAAGATTTTTAATGAAAAAAAAAAAAATAAATAAATGTTTTTTTAAAGAATTTTACAAAAATAACAATGAAAATCTGGCATAACCTTTCCTTTTATCATCATCAAAAAATATATAACAAAACGACCATTCTTGTTTGAAGTCTCCATCTTTAAACTCATAAAGTTAATTTAATTCAACAACAATAAGTTGAGGCACATAGGACTATAATTTAGACTCTAAACATTTTAAAATGAATGTGCTGTAAACTATTGAAATTAAAATTTGTGTTGTGTTATCAAATGATTTCAAGAAAACGATATTTCAAGTATTCAAAAACTCTATAGT
Organism: Tegillarca granosa; assembly: GCA_029721355.1. NCBI lineage: Eukaryota > Metazoa > Mollusca > Bivalvia > Arcoida > Arcidae > Tegillarca > Tegillarca granosa. Next base: position 28,453,729 of record CM056596.1, read on the forward strand.
AGGTCGAGTCTTGCATCATAATTTCATGCTAAGGCATTCTTAGCGCACACTGTTATACAGTAAATTTAAAAAAAAAAAAAAAAAAAAAAAAAAAAAAAAAAAAAAAAAACTAAAAATTTACCAGCAATGGAAGACAACAAGGCAGGTATGAATGTTGCATTTGTAAATCTAAAAAATTTAATTTTTCTAGAATGAAAAATATATTCACAGAGAAAACAATTATAATATCTTGTAATGTTGGCCTTTTATATTTGCTAATTAATAAAAAACTAAGCATGATAAGTTAATTGGGATCGGGAGGTTTACCACGTATCAGTGGCTAAAAACATTTGTATAGAAAATTTTCGCATTTCAAATTAAAATAATCACATCAAATTTACAGCAAAGTATCAATTTTATGCAACTCCATGTGCACTTAAAACAATAATTACACACATATAATTCTGTAGGATATGAAGGACTTCACATGGTCTGCTGACTAATCCCATAATCAAATCTGATGACCAATTTGATTATTAACCAGTACGAAAAATTTTCGGTTTTTCAAATAGTTACAGAACTAGGTTTTCTGAATTAGAGGAAACAAAATGTTACAAAGCAAAGTTTTACGGTAAAATGATCTGGTGGTATTATTGTCCATTTCTGTAAGGCAATATAATTCATTCCTCAATTTATTTTTTTTTTTTTTTTTTTTTTTTTCCAAAATTTTTAACAACTACATGTCCGTGCAGTGCCATAAAAGTTATTTTATTTTTTTTTATTTTTTCACAATGGAGAAAGCCATTTTTCCTGTTTATCAGATAAGAACTGGCTGCATTTTCAAACCAGATCTTCGAAACATGAAATGGAAAGAACTAAGGCAGGCTAAAACTATTTTCAGGATCACCAAATTTTTGACAGTGAATTATGGCAAATCTTAACAGAAATTACACAAAACTTGAATAAAGTTTGGTATTTTTCACTGACTTCAGCTTAGTTTTTTTTCCCAAGAAAGTGCAATGCACATAAAAATTACCATAAAATATCTCCACACATTGTATGACATGGCTACTCAGGGAGATTAATGTGTTGAAAAAAAATCTTTGTAATGCGTCACCAAAGAATCCTTTCTGGTCTATACCAGTAAATCACCATTTTTGCATGTAAAATCTTTATGATTGCAGTTTTTTTCCCCTGCAGAAATATTTTATGGTAATCAAAAATGCACTTAATGATTTTCGGTTATGACAATTGGCTTATTATAGGTAAGTAAGTAAACAATATAATTCATTATTTAAATTTATTGGATTTTCTATAAAAAATTTGGGATAGGTCACCATTACAAGCAAAGTGACTCCAAGGGCAGATAAGCAGTCAAGGGGGAAAAACTGTTTACCTAAAGGTTATGTCCCTTTACAGGATCTTGTTCATCAACTCAAAAATATGAAAACATGTCCAGGTTGTTCTGTATTATGTATGTATGCCAGGAAAATATTTTTTTTAAAAAAAGTATTTCATAAGCCAAAAAAGCACAGCAAAAATAAAAATGGGAGTGATAAATGATAATGAAACTCATAAACATATGATATTTTTAATTTTATTTTTGCAAATGGAATATGTCAAGAAGTACTTTTTCTGTAATTTTTTTTTCTAGTAAAACGATATTTACACAGTTGATTCATGATATTAAATCTACATGTAAAACTATAAACATTTACATAAATTTACAATTATAATAATAGCACTTTAAACACCAATGGTTTCCATGGAAATATGAAATTGATTCATACAAAACGACTAAAATATGTGTCAATTAAATAAAAATATTTGATGGACAATTTTATCTTAGTATATGCAGTACTAGGAATTATCATGATAATTTATCTAAACCTAACTAAGTTTTTTTTTCACTAGAGAAATTGCATACAAAAATTTGATCTCAAATTTTGTCCTTACTACCAATATTCAAAATATCTACATGTACATGAAAAAAGATCAATTACCATTTTTTTTAATGGCTAAAACATATAAAATTGAATATTTAAACACTCATATATGAAATACCAAACATTTTAATCGAAATAAAAAATGCATGTAACAATCAATAAATGCCCTTCAGACATGTTTAAACTTTTGACATTTTTCCTTTTTCTTTTTTTTTTTCTTTTTAATGCAAAGCTTTTGACATCACCAACACTATGACAAAAATTATCTCCTTATGGAGGAAAAAAAATTATTGGACGGAATGTTTCAGGAAAATTAAATTTAGTTTAGTAGTTACATAGGGAGTTATCTCCCTTGGCACAAAAAATTTGGACGGAAACTTTTTCAGCAGTAAGTTACCATATATACCAGTAAAGTTACAATCACAGACAAAAAAAAATGATCAATGCAAAAATAATTTTTCAAAAATAAAACAAATCACATTTTTTTCCTCTTCAGCAAACAAAAGAATTAATGTATATATATATATGCTATATAACATATAACAATTTGAATTTCTAACACTTAATTGGCACAATGAAATGGTAATGAATGAAACTACTTGTATTTCAACAAATATAAATAAAAATATTTTGTTATTAGCAGAAAAATGTTAAACTTATGAAAATATAATCGTCCCTATTTTAAATTGAATGAAAAAAGTCCTAATCAGTAATTTCAAAAATATCAATATCATTTAAGCTCCTTCTCAAATCATTAAATGTTACAAACTTTTTAAGATTTTAATTTTTTTCCTTAAACAAATGGACCTAAATGTCCTTTTTAACATTTTTAAAAATAAGATAAAAAAATAAGATAAATTATTACATAAAACATAAATATACAGCAGTTTGATAATACATGTAATTTTCATAAATATTGTTTAAACTATTTTTCATACAGCATTTTGTTTATGTTCATAAGTCATTTTCTTTCTAAACTTTTAATTGGATTTCTATCTATTAGCAATCAGTACAAAAAATAAATATCCAAAAATATGCTTAATTACTTTAGATACAATCAGCAGTTTAATTAATATAATCATAGTTTCAATGCACACAACTTCCAAAAAAATGTAATTCTTAACTGATGCACTTATTTCTATAGTTCCAGCTGTACAAAACTACCAAGTGAACAGATCAAGTAACATTCATAGCTAAAAATAAAAAAGCTTAAAAAAAATTCTTTTTTTTAAATCACGATAAATCCAAAAATATAAAAATCATGGCACTGCATTCAAATTTGCTCTATATTTTGCAGAGATTTTTCTGTATAAAAAATATTTGAATTTTAGCACAAAAATTACATGTATGTCATTTTTTTGGTTTTTCAGTTGAAAAAAAATTCATTTGTGTATATATATCATTTTGATAATTTTTTTTTTTTTGGTAGAAAAAATATTCGAATGATGTCCTTTCAGAAAATATGTTATGATTAAAAATATACCAGATCAAGAGATACAAAAAAAAAAAAAAAAAAAAAAAAAAAAAAAGTACTATTCTATAAATACATTAAATCTATATCTTAATTATATCTATTTTGTCACCTAAGGCATTTTCTTGGTGCAAAGACCACCCTAAAGAATCTCCTTTTCTAACAAACTATAATTTATATATTATAATCATTTAGACTTACATTTTTTATATTATTTTGGCACAAAAAAACCTCTCAACAGCTTTATTGACAAAAGTATAATTTAGTTGAGCCTGACAAGCTTGGCAAATTCAAAAAAAAAAAAAAAAATAATAAAGACTTTTAATGCTTTGAGAGGACAAGATACTCAAGGGTTTACATACATTACAGAGTTTTCGAGTTCGATTATTCTTGGGTTTGACTGAATGAATTGGATTAATGGTGTTTTACACACAAGTCAAGTATCTTTTACTTATTCTGAGGTCGCCAGTTTAGGAATGATGTGGGAAACCACCCCAAGAATCAATCACTGACACTGAGGCAATGATGGAGGAAACGGAGTGCCAGGAGAAATCACTGACCTTCAGCAAGCAAATTGACAAACTTTCTCATATTAGAATATGCATGAGTGGGATTCAATCATAGGCAGTGGAAGGTACTGTAATTGGTAAGCCTGCACTTGGCCACCATTTCCTCCCTTTCTAGGGTTAGAGGTAAATATAACAAGATTACATGATTTAATGATTTAAGGCATGGCAAACAAGATCTTACATAATGCTTTGTTGAAAAATTGTAAAAAGTTCAAATTTATATTACTATAAACAGAAATATGTGTATAATTATTAGCATGTTGGTTCATTTAAATAGGTTTAATTTGATTTTATTGCATGCAATATTCAATGTGATTAATTTTTCAATATCAACAATGGATCAGCCAGGGATTGTAAATTCACACCACATGGTTGTTCTCATTTCACTTTCATTACAATTGAAAAAAAAAAAATACTTAGTGAAAATTTGAATAAAAGTTGTCTATTTCTAATGATTATATGTCTTAATTAATTACATTTTCGTTATTTTGCTTTTTACTAAAATATTAACATAACAATATTATGAACTTAGAAAATCATGTGGTAAGTTGGATAATTTCTTAACAAAAAAATACACTGCCATCCATAAATTATTTTCCTTGTTTTACCTTACATGTAAGTTAAAAAACTTAAGAAATCTGCTTTTAAACCAAAATTAAAATACTTGATTTTATATGTCTAAGAGACATCTAACAAAAAAAAAAAAAAAAAAAAAAAAAAAAAAAAAAAAAAAAAACCCAGAATATATCTGTAATACAGACCTCAGACCATGATTTAAAGAGCAATGCAAAAAGATGGGGTACAAGGAGGGGCAATTTACAAGACTTCATGAGTATCTTGTCTTCTTCAAACTAAAAAAAAATCAATTTGTAAAATTTATTAAATGAACATGAATTTAGAACTCAACATCAAATGATTTGCACATAAAAGGCACATACCAAATCTAATTCCCCCTTGAATTTCTACAGATACACCTCTAGTGTGGAAGTCATGTACAAAAAATTTTGACTGTTAGGTGATACAGTTTTCTCCTCTTAGCTGCAGTAACTGTAGGCTGTTTTAGCAATTCAGAAATTTTCAGCAATTGAAATTACAAAAGATGAGATGATGATGATGATGATGAAAAAAAATTTAACAAATGAAAGATGAAAAATAATTTTTTTCCCTACACGTGTGACAATACCCCATCTACAAAATAATCCTTCTGTAAGTAATCAGCATAATAAAATTATGGCATGTAGTTTATATTTTATATATATATATATATATATATATATAAAAAAAAAAAAAAAACAAACAAACCTAAGATGTAAAAATATTAAAACCATAAAAGTATTTTAAAAACTTTTACGCCATTTATATTTTTATATTTTTTATGTATCAAATTACAGTACTATTTAATTCATAATCTCAAAATCTAAGTTCCGTTTCACTAACCTATTAAAGTTTTTTTTTCTGTTGTTCTATTTCTCTAAAAAAAATAAATAATGATAAACTTTTGCCATAATTAATATTAAATTAAATTGAATAATACTTTGATTCGTTGTGATAAAAAAAAGTTCAAACAAAAAATGATACTGTAAAAATCACAAATGTTCATTGGGAATTAAAATTCACAATTTTTGTGGGTAAATGAAAAGCACAAAATTTTATGTCGATGAAAATTTAAAATTATCAAGACCCATATGGGATTTATTTTCACAAAATTCAATTCCAAAAAATTTTCTCCCAACAGAATGTATTTAAATGGCAAAACCATGAAATTTTAACTCAACAAATATTATTGATTCTACAATAATGCTAGCTTTTAACAAAATCTGAAAATCAATGTTTTACATTGTTTAAAATTATAAGAGTTTTAATTAAAGAAATTTGAATGTTTGTGCTCAATGTTGTAAAAAACAGTAATTTCATTGTTGTTTAATCTAATATGAAATCAATTTTCAAATTGGAAATCTGTCGGTGTACATGCACATCTGAAGAAGATGTGAACACGACATAAAGAACTGATTCAAAATCTTTTTCCCTTGATCTGAATGAACGCTTTTTGCTAACAACTCATTGAACTAATGAGACAATGAAATGAAACACAAGTTCTTCGAATCGACACAACCAAAGTAATACAGTACTGTTCATTTTTTAACATATTAGACATTTATTTAATTACAGAACTTTATTTTTCAACATACATCAATTTTTTAACCATTCACTGTTCATTTTTAAACATACACCAAATTAATGACGGTCCTGTACATTTTTTAAAAATATGTCTAATTAATGACAGTCCTGTACATTTTTTAAAAATACCTTTAATTGATAACAGTACTGTTCATTTTTCCACATAAATTTAATAGTGACAGTACTGTATATTTCAACATATATGTAATTCATGAGAGTACTGTTCATTTTCAACATATAATATGTTAAATTTACAAAGGTACTGTTCATTCTTCAACATATGTTTAATTCATGACAATACTGTTCATTTTTCAACATATATGAAATTAACGACAAGTCATTTCTTTGTTGTTGTTGCTTTTCCTTTTTGTACGGTACTATGTTTGGTTATATTTGGCGATGTTTTTCCAACTGTGTTGTTATTTGTGGAGGTATGTAATTTATTTGGTCCTGGTGATCGGGAACCCATTGACCTTTGACCTGGAGGATTTAAACTTGTTTTATTTGAGCTACCAGTGCTCAATCTATTTGCTGCCTACAAAAATAGAAGTATAAACATTAAATGAAATTTTAAGTAAAAAAAATTATGGAGCTTGATAGGTTTATAACTTATTGTTCAGTAGTAGAGTTTAGTAATGGAGTTTTACACCCCAATCAAAATATTTCCATAGACATCAAGGTGGTCAGTTTATGGATGGTGGAGGAAACCAGAGTACCCAAAGAAAACTAACTGATTTTAGCAAGTAAACTTTTTGGCACTGATTTGTCTAAGTTGAATTCGAATTTTTATGAGCGACAACATTCGTAATTATTTCAAGTTCTATCACTTTTGTTTTTGTTTTTTTTTTTTTTTAATGTTGGGTAACAACATTTTTTTTTAAAAGATAAAACTTGAAACTTGTTATTTAAGATGAAACTCAAATATTTTTATTATTGCTTTTGTTGTTTGCACAAGAAAAGAAAATCGCGCCCCAAATACATAGCCAGTTTGGTAAATTAAAAAAGTCAGTTTTACGTCCTGGGAAATCCTGTATAGATGACTTACCCCTGATTTCCCGCCAGATCCTGGTTTCTTTGTGCCACCTGATCCTTTCCTTGTTTCTGTCTGGTAACAAGAATTACATAAATCAAAATTAGCATATGGGTAGATTGGTTGGTTGTTTGGTTTTAATGTTGTTTAACACTGCATGCATGGATATAAAATGATTGAAAGCATTAGAGTCCTCACTCAATCCTTCTCACCTAACAAAATCTCCAAAATAAACAGCTTTTAAAAAGGTTGTTATAGCTCATCTGAACATCTTATCCACTAGACTTTTATTCTAGTTCCCACTTCAAATTACAATTGCACACAAAATCCTTCATTCTGTACAGGTCATCTGAAAGTTTGTTAGACAGACTTGTAAAATTTAAGGTGGAATGTCAGACTTTGATCAAAATAATATTAACAGTGTTGTACTTAGCATGCAGACAAAATTAAATACCATTCAGCTACCAAAACTAACGTTTTTGTTAAAAAAAATTGATTTTATTTTATTTAATGGGGTTTAACGTCCCAGTAAATAATATTTCACTTATAATGAGACACCACCAGCTAAAAAAAAAAAAAAAAAGAAAGAAAAAACAAAAGAAAAAAAAAAAGAATGTCTACAAGAATTATTAGCGCTGTACCTTATTACTTGAAGTGTCCTTGACCTTGTTATTTTCTTTGTTCGTCGATGAATTGTCAGTACCATTGTGTTTATTAGAACTACAAGAACTATCATCTATATTAATTTGAACATTGTCCCCAGTTATATCCCCATTTGACATTGCACTATTTTGTCCCTCTTCCTCCTCGTTATTTTTATTAATCTCTCCTTCTTCATTTTTTAATTCGTCCTTCCATAACTTCATCATTTCTAAAACATTTGTAGGTTCCGAGCTTTCTCTATGTTCACCCTAAAAACACAAAAATTAAATTAAGAAGCAATCCATAAATTAAACAAGACAGTTTAAACATATGACAAAAACAAATAAGGGAATAAGAATTCATTGCCCGTGAAATCAAAGTAATACTTTCACTTAATCACAAAAACATAGTCAAAGTTTACCATGCAATTGAAACAAGCAAAAACATTGCCATTGTCACCGAATTGGCTGAAAGAGGCAATCCTCTTGAAAAAGTCATGAAAAGCACCCTCTCCAAGGAAGAAACTAAACACATCTTTCCAGAAAGCGTCACCGCTATGGCCCACTGCCACAGTCAAAACATTGTCCATTGTAACCTCAAATTAAAAAGTCCTTTTGGGAAAAGATGGTAAAGTAAAAGTATCTGATTTTGAATTCGCTTGAAAAATCGAAAATGCTCAATTTGAGTAACACCTTCTGTGAAAATGCCTCAAACTGCCCACCAAAAGTCTTGCAGCAATAAGCAAACATACTTTACTTACAAGTTGTTTCATCATCCATCAAATTTTATCAGGGCATAACACTTGAGACAAAAAACAAAAAATTATCATAAAAACACATATATACCACCTTAAATCACACATACTAGATACTGTTTTGTCATTAAATCTTATGTTGCTAGGAAGTTTTTGAATTCAGTACCCCCAGCACAAGGGGGGGGGAGGAAGAGAGAGAAGGAGAGAGAGAGAGAGAGCGCAAAGGGGTAATAAAATATTCCTGACTTTAATCAATGAACTTTGAGCTATCTAAAGCACATTGAATACTGGTAGAACAAAATCTACCAATATTGAAACACCATAAGATGGTTGGGTCTGATAATAAAATACAAAGTTACCGTAATCCAGGGATGGTTCAGAACTTCACTTGCGGCTAATCTATGTGCAGGGTCTATCTTTAACATTCCCTGTATACAATTCTTAGCTAAAGATAATAAAATAAAACAAAAATTTCAAATAACAATCACAGATGGAACAGAACAGTTGTCTGAAAATAACTCCATAGTTTGCTTGAATTATAGTCTGACAAGACAGTTTAACTAAATCTTTAAAACAATGAACAACAAATGCATAAAAGAAAGTCAATTCTGCAGGTCCAATACCTGTACCTTTACAGTATGACCCCAGTTTCACAATCATTGACTCAATTGAGTGTGCACCTAACTCAAATTGGGGAATATTTCAAAACATTAAACATTAAAATGGAATATCTAATGTTATGCGTTAAAATTGTTTGGTGTAGGTTTGTTGGGCCAAAACAAAACATTGTCTCATAAAGCTTTTTTTTTAATAATAAAGAGAGAAAATTGAGAATATTTGAGTTGAGTGCACACTCAGTTGATGATTTTAAAACTGGGACCAGGCACCGGTTTCACAATCATTCCTTAACTAAGATTTTCCTTACCTTAAATCTGACAAATTTGAAATACTTAATAATTTTGTTAATTGTTGAGATATTTAGTACTTTAAGTTGTCATTTTGAAGAATACTGCAAGTTTGTGGCATCTGTATTTAGTTTTATCATAAATGATTATTTGTAACTAAGAAAGAGATTGCTAAAATTTGCTAAATTTAAGTTAAGGAAAATCTTAGTTAGGAAATGATTGTGAAACCAGGACTAGTTCTGTTACTAGTTTATTGTTAATTCTTTAAAAGCTCTTTTAGAGAGCATTCATTTTTTTTTATTTGGACTGGCCTTATTTTGGACACCTGATATTAAATTATGCATTTGTACTCAAACCAGAGGGGTTTTTTTTAATAAAAATTTTCTGTATTGAAAAATCATGTCATTTAGTATTGAGTTTTGGGAAAATTTTAATCAGCTCTGATTGTACAAGTAACGTATATATAGTCTTGTTCTGGTCCGAATATTTGGACCTGGACTAAATGCATAATTTGGCTCAATATCAGAATGAAGCATACAATCTACTGTAATCCTTCTAATTTTTTGCCACCTTTTTTCATACCAGCAATTTTATTAGTTTTTAAACTGAATGGCACTTACCTGTATAATAAACTGACACTCTTAATTTCCTCTAAATTCCAATTCACTTGAAAATGATTTGATTAGAATAGATTGGATTAATGGTGTTTTATGCCCCAGTCAAGATTTTGTTTTATATCAAGGTAGTCAGTTTAGGAGTGGAGTGGAGTGGGGTAGAGTAATGTTGTTTTAAGCCCTAGTCAAGAATCTTTCACTTATTTTGAGGCAGTCAGTTCTGGGATGGTGGAGACCTGAGTGCCCGGGGAAAACCACCGACCTTCGGCAAGCAAACTGACAAACTTTCTCACACTAGGATCTGTTTTGAGTGGGACTCGAATCCAGGCGGTGAGAGGCACTGTGATCCGTAAGCGTGCGCTTCATACCACTTGGCCACTGAGGCCCCCAGTCAGTTCAGGGATTTGAAAATAAAATTATTTTAAAAATCTGTCTAAAACCTTAGGATAATGATATTTCTTACAGCTAACTCTTAGAGTTCCTAATACATAATATGTTTTACTTCTAAAATACTTGAAAAGTAAATAAGCCACAAAGCCCCACATACCATTTTCGCTTATTTCGCTCCAAACTGAACCAGAAAAATCTATCTCTCCTTTCTTTATCAAGTCATATAATGTTTCTTCATCTTTAGATTTAAATGGAGGAGATCCACTTAACCTAAAATTTAAAAATAAAATCATTTAAAAACACTAATTTCCTTGTATTGAACAAATGAGTATCTGTAATAAACTTGCAAAATCATTTGAGAAATGTTGACAAGTTAAAAAAAAAAATTAAGCAGGGCATTAGGAATTTGGACTTTAAAAACAGAGGTATTGCAAAAGCAGGTTTAACATATGAACATATTTTATCAGCAGTAAGTTCCTCTGCAAATTTCAATATAAGTCAAAGTTTGAACATAAACCAAGCATTACAATTTCATTGAGCATAGTTAAGAAAAACTGTGCCTTTTTGTATTTCGCATAGGAAAACTAACGCAGATTTAAAATTGACTTACAACATATACACTATGACACCCATTGCCCATACATCACATTGTTGACTGTAAGATTTATTATCTATTATTTCTGGAGCTGAAATAAAAATAGAAAAACTTTCTTAATAAAGAAAAACAATTTAAACAACTTTTTGGGGGAAAAAAACTTATTTGTTAAACCCATTCTTCATTTCTGATGTATAATGTTTACACAAATTCCAGTTAAAACTTTTGAAATTCAAAAAGTTATTTTCTTTGATTCTGTGAGTGTTACAATCTGTTATAGATTGATTTAGTTTACACTAATGCTGTCTTGATTTTTTTTCCAGTGATTATGTGTCTAGTAAAAACTTCTAAACCTACAGGCAGTGGTGTTCTAAAACAAACTCTTATAGATCAAAATGTCTATCACTGCCTTGGTTACAATTCCAATCGGGGCAGAATCCTATGGTCAGAAAAATTGTCCTTTTGCTTTGCAAAGGTCAGCAGTTTCTCTCTCTCTCTCTCTCTCTCTCTCTCTCTCTCTCTCTCTCTCTCTCTCTCTCTCTCTCTCTCTCTCTCTCTCTCTCTCGCTCCTCTCTCTCTCTCTCTCTCTCTCTCTCTCTCTCTCCTCTCTCTCTCTCTCTCTCTCCTCTCTCTCTCTCTCTCTCTCTCTCTCTCTCTCTACTCTCTTGGGCAATCTGGTTTCCTCCACCATCCCAAAACTGACCAATAGATATCAGTGAAAACACCATTATGCCACTCCTTCAATAATGAAGAAGTTAGCCTTTATAAGAAGTATTGCTTCCAAAAATTAATAATTTCTAGACCATATTTGGTTGTTTTAAAATTTCTAAATATACTTTCATCCACAAGTCTACAAGTTTATACTTACACATATATATAGGAGTACCACAAAAATCTTGCATCATATTATCATGACCAACACCACCTTTAACTACAGATAATCCGAAATCTGTTACCTGTAATTATACAATAATTAATTATAATTAGGGTTATACAATAGATATACAGCAGATTACTTATGTAAAAAACTATACTGTGCTATCCTTATCTTTCTTAGTTTTCAGATCTTCTATATTTTCGGACCTCCTAATTTTGAAATTTCAATAATTTTTACATTTGTCTCATTCTGGACATTATATTTTTGTTTCTAAATCCAGACAAGATTTTGCCAAAACTCATCTAGAGATTGTTATATAAAGTGATGAAAATAAAAATTAAAAATTCTTCTTTTTCTTTTCTTTTTTCTTTCTTTCTTTTCTTTTCTTTTCTTTTTTCTTTCTTTCTTTTTTTTCTTTTCTTTTTTCTTTTGTTTTTTTTTTTCTTTTTCCTTTTCCTTTTTTGTTTTGTTTTGTTTTTTGGGGTATTTTTACTTATTTACAAGTAATTTACTTTACATCTGTGTTTGTTTCCTTGTATATTGGCATGATGGACTGTTACCACATAAATCAAGAAAACTAAGGATATCTCATTTTTACATCCTAATGTGCAAATGGCTCAACTGTACAGAGCATAATACCTGTAACTTCCAATCAGCCTAAATTTCAGAATTAACAACTCATAGAAGCGTTATAGTAGAACTTACCTTTATATGTAATTTATCATCAGGATCATCTGGATTTTGACTTAGGAGAATATTTTCTAACTTCAAATCTCTATGAACTATATCTGTAAATAAATATCAATCAAACAATCAATCAATAAAGTTTCCAGTAATAACAATTTGTACACTTATTAATCGATAAGCTAGTATGAAGTCACTGTATTCAAACTTGTATTGGATACATTTGACTTCCCATAGTTCCTTTTTCCTTTCATTTTGTATTTGTATGTTACAGGTGTAGCTAGCTAGACAGTAGGTGCTTACTCTTCTGGAGTACCCAGTCTCACTACCTTGATTGTATAACTGCATTGGCCAGTTTTTAATATTTTTTTTAAATTTGATTGTGATTTGGACATGGATTGGTATGTTTGTGTTTTATTACATATTTGCGAATAGACAGATTATGTACACAGAACAGAGGGGGTGCATTCGCATCCCCCTTTGAAAACCATTCAGCACTGTTAAAGCCTCATTAAAAATCCTTTACCACTTTAAAACCCTTAAAATTGTTTTGAAAAAATTAATTTTGCCGATGATTAATTTCAAACATTTAGATGCATTATATCTGACTGTTAATTGTTCATGACCTTGAAATTGTATGCTGAACTTGGCAAAACCAAACCAGATGGTAGCTAGGTCATTTGTTGCATATATCATTTTACAAAGGTTGCTTCATGACCTTAAAATTGTATGCTGAACTTGGCAAAACCAAACCAGATGGTAGCGAGGTCATTTGTTGCACATATCATTTTACAAAGGTTGCTTCATAACCTTGAAATTGTATGCTGATCTTGACAAAACCAAACCAGATGGTAGCTAGGTCATTTGTTGCATGTATCTTTTACAAAGGTTGTTCATGACCTTGAAATTGTATGCTGACCTTGACCGTAACTATTTTTGCAATTTATGCAGGTGAGCTGAAAAAATTATAACCAACAACTTTGGTACTGAAAAATAATGCTTAAATGTAAGTTGCGATGTCAACTATAGTTTAAAACAAGAAAACCAGATGTTGTTTCACAAACGGGCTCTCACAGCTCATTTTGGGAATGGGGCCGGGCCCTTGGAATTGGGAAAATTAGTGTCATTTTGACTGATTTTGGAAAAAATCAAATAAGAGTTTAAAAACTATTTAATAATTGCTTTAATAACTATATTTATTTATTACGTTAAAGATTAGTTTATATAATAACTATCTTTCTGATGTTTTAACCCGCTATATGTAAGAATGTTAACAAATCTATATGATGTCACAACAATTTTTTTTTTTTTTTTTGGAAATGGGTAAAAAATAAGTTCCAATCAGGAAAAAAAACAGCCTTTTTTGCATTGGAAATGAAGCTGAAGTCAAGCCCAGTGTGAGCCCTGACAGAATGTGTATAGTTAAAACAATACCAAGTTACCGTTGACTGAATGCAAATACTATCAATTCAGGAATAAAAAACAGTTTCAATTCAGAAATAAATTTAGGAATTAAACAATTAACGATTCTTACCAAGTTTATGTAAATATTTAATTGCACTGGCCAATTTTCTAACAATGGTTAATGTTTCAGACTCTGTATATATAGATTTATCTAACCCATCCTTTAACTCTCCACCTTCACAGTACTCCATCATTAGGTACATCCTCTGATAGAAAAAGAAAAAAACATGCCATTACTATTTTATATAAAATATACAAGACATTAACCATATTCAGAGGAAGAAGAGAGAAAAAAAAAAAAAATAAAAAAAAACATTAATATTAAACCAAAACTATAGAAGCCATAAGTTGTATTCCACTGGTAATTTTCTGTTTATCAAGAGGCACTTCCATTAAACAATTTTTTCCCACCTTTTTGCAACCAATCAGATCAATTCTTATGTCATTCCACTTGTAAAGTGCTCAACAGACTGCCACTTCTAAAAAGACTGTTGTTCATGAAGTGTGAGCTGAGAATTTTTTATCAGTCGAATTACAGATGTAAAGTTGTTACGTGTTATTTCATCTAATTGGTTAAAATTGTTAAATGAAAAGTATCCAGTCAAACCAGTCAATTATGACTAGGAGTCATTAAATACTTGTAGAACATACAATAAAACCTGTATATAAAGACCATCCATGTGACCTAAGAAAAGTGAACTTTAAAGACAGGTGGTTTTTGTTAATTATTTCTTTTAATTGAAATATTGAGCAGAGGAATTTTTAAACACTGGTGTTTGTGATCTCTAAGGTTTTCACTAAAACAGGTTTTACAAAACCAGTCATAGTAATGACTGCCTATATAACAAAGGATAATTAAACACAGGTTAAAATGCTTAAAAAAAACAGCTGAAAAATTGCTGTATGTGGGAGTGTTCTATGTCATGTACTAGCACACACTTAACCTCACTGCCTTAGGGCCTTTTTAACATGCTAGTTCACGGAGTCAGTATGTTTGTAACAATCAAGCATACAACCCTAGTCACACAAGTCCTGACACTAGTTAAAAAGTCTTCGTCTTTTTAAGCCAAGCACCAGGAAAAGAAGTATTATCTCAAGTTAATTGCAGTGGAGTAATGGTGTTTTACACCCCACTCAAAATTTTTTCACTTATATCAAGGCGGTCAGTTCTGGGATGGTTGAGGAAACCGGAATGCCCAGAGAAAACCACCAACCTTTAGAAAGTGAACTTGACAAACTTTCTCACATTAGGATCTGTTCAAGTGGGATTTGAACCCAGATGGTGAGAGGTGCTGTTTTCCATAAGCACAGGCTTTAGGCCACTCGACCACTGAGGTCCCTTACTGCATACTGGGGGCATCTTTAATGTGCTAGCTCACACAGATAATAAGACTACAAAGAAGCATATCACTCCCCTAGTCACATTATTCTGACAGCCTAATGCTTAGCATGGAAGCATTATTTCAAATTGGATCTGGCCATGGCTAGGGTTCAAACAAACGACCTTAAGCTCTCCAGGCAGATGCTCAACCTCTAAGCCACTGAGTTGGTCTACTGAAAGCAAAGGGACTTAAATGATATATATAATACAATCTTTAATTTGACTTTGACAATTCCGATCAAACCAACCCCTTTTTATATAATACGATAAAGTCTCAGCTTATATGAATATCACAAAATGAAAATTGTAAAACATAAAAAAAATCATACAGCTAACATCAAAACATAAGATCTCTACAAGGTCAAACAGAGTTAAAATCAGATTAATAGGTTTATAGATTAAAACTTTTTGATAATCTGATCAAGATAATCCATTGTAAACCGGGAAATAAATTCTCCAAGCAAAAATTAACTTGCATTTTCTTTAGTGGATGAAAATTACATTTCGAGCATTTTATTTCAACTTCTATTGTCAAGTTTTAATGGAGCATATTTAACAATATCTCTAGCACACAATAAAACCATTATTTCTAAATTGTCCAAGTCATAATGTTGTGAATGAGACCACTTAAAATAGATCAATATTTTTTATGATCGTTAAGAATCTTAGATCGCCAGTGAAGATTAGCTGCTGGTTTATCCATAATAAATAAAGCAATATTCTATAAATTCTAAAGGAGAATTAATTTGTCCAAAAAAAAAATTCAATTTGTGTGTCTGCATTTTCCAATTACTAAAATAATTTATTTCTGATAATTGAAAACAATCAAACTGATAAATAATTTTAATGAAATATTGTGAGAAAGAGTATAATGTGTGAAAAACAATTTATCTATATTGTATTTTAAGTGATCGATTTCCATTAGGACTGATTCTATTTAGATATTTTTTTTTTTTACTTGGGTTACATTTTAATAAATTTTTAATGATTTATGAGGTAATACATTAAAAATTAAATCAAGATTCCATAAAATGTTTCAATACTCATATATTTACTGAAAATCTCCGATGAATTGGCAACATTTACAATTTGTATCTCCCAAAGAAAAAATAATAATTAATTTCATAAAAAAAATAAAAAAAAAAAGAAAATTTAAAAATTAAAAAAAAAAATTGTGTAGTATTAAAAACTCATATGCTTATATACAACTGTAAATCTCTTATGAAATGGAAACATTTAGAATTTCCAGCTCCATAAAAACAAAAATTATGAAATATTAAAAATTCATAATGCGAGTGAGCAATTAATAAAGGACAGAACCAATAGTAACAAAGGTTACACCTCATAAAAATTACATGCATCGAAAAAGTGATTGGTACAAATTATGGAAAAGGTATTGCATAGTTTATCTGTGTACTGATTGGGTTTCTTTAAACATTGTTTTTTAACTTTCCTCCTTCAAATATTGTATTTTTTTTTTTTTTATTATAAGATCCAACTTTTTCCGCAAAAAAAATTAATAAAATAAAAATATAAATCTTGTATGTTCCCTTCAAATTTGTTCGTAAACACATGCTTTAGACCACTCTGTCACAAATACCCTACATCAAGTTGAATGGGACAGCACAGTTTGTTCTCCGACACCAATATGGGGATACAGGTTTAGAATCATAGATTTCAAGTAAAAATTAATTAATTTAATGAAGGTTAAAAATAGTCCTAAACAGAATTGTGTTTGTAGGATTCTATTCTTACCTTTGGAGACTCATACACCTCATTAAGGGCTATAATATTTTCATGTTGGACCCGTTTTAAAATGGTTACTTCTCTCTCTAATAATTTTATTCCTTGACCTCCAGCCTAAAATGGAAATAAAACAACTTGATTACAACAAGAAAAAAAATCAACTTAATGTAAACAAGTAGAAAAATCATTACAGATTCAGTCCTATGCCTTTTGGATCTATATCTTCTCGCACAGATAAAATGAAAATACCCTACCTGGGCAAGTAAAAAAACATTTACATCAATTGTTCAGACTGAAAATCTAAACCTAACTAAGAAGAACAGTATCCACACATGTAATGGCTCAACCTCTTATCAGTTTAACAAAGTAATTAAAGAAAAGAAAACCTTAATTAGATGTGCCCCTTTATTAAAAATTTCCATAAAGTCTTAAACAATACCCATAATTACATAATACCCACCTCTATCCAGGGAACTATAATACCCATTCCTATCTAAAACCCAGCAGGGAACAAGAATATGAACCCCTACTAAGGGAACAATATACAACCCTAGTACATGTATTCCCTACCAAGACCTAAGGGACAACAATACAAATTCCTACCCTGGGAACAAAAATAATAACTATTCCTACCAAGACCAAGTAAAAAAAAAACAACACCACTCCACTAAAATAATCCACCAATACAGAGACCCAAAACAACTTTATCAGGGGAGCTACAATACCCATCCCTACCAAGACCCAAGGAACTACAGTACCAATCCACACCCTGCCATATATATATATATATCATGAATGGAGCAAAAGGTTGTAAAATATTTATTTTAAAAATTATACCATAATCCATCTGTACCATGGAAGTTTTGCCTTTTTAGGCAAATAGACTTCAAAAATTTTTTTTCCAATTGTTTTTATAATGGATGTTGGAATATAATATAGAGTTCACAAGACCTAATATTCATTAACAAAGTACCTACTTAATCAAAGCAATTAGGATTTTTATAGCTGTCACACAGAAATAAATTGAGGCAATTTAATTTTGTTTGCAGTGAAAACAGATAAATTTCAAAACTCAAATATAACGAAAACGAAATACTCTTTAAATAATGCCATCATTTTTTTTTTAATGTCACTTTTAAAAAAATCAAACATTCTATGCAAATATTTAAACAATCGAACATATCAATATCTAAAACAAGATGTTTCTTTTGAATTAAAAAAAAAATCAAATGAATTACAGCACACACTGGTACTTATCGATTTTTAGATCAATATCAAAATTTAAACCACACGAAGATATGACAAAATTTCGTTGTTTTTATTTAATGAGGAAATATTTTTTGTCAAATGAGAGTGTAAACTCTTAAAGAATACAATTATAAAATTTGGAAACATTGAAAGACTTTGGTATTGAATCTGAATATATATGACAAACTTTTACTTATTACGATTTAAATTTAGAAACATTCAAATGTATTATTTTGAAACCAAGTGGACATTTCTTATATCGGATTTGTTTATCTAAACAAAAAAAAAAAAAAAGTTTGAAATTTCAAATATTGACAGAAATTTTCAACCAGATGTCACTTTTTTTTTGGAGTAGTTAGTTTTAAATATATAGAATAACTATTCAAATAAAAAGTGTAAATTTGTAATTTAACTAAACTTTATATGATAAAAACAGTCATTAGAAAAACCCAATTGACTTAAAATTTGGGTCAAATATGCAAAGTGGATGACATATTGAATTGTTTTAAAAACTTTTTTCTTCTGAATTACAAATATATAGCTTAAAATACAGGCTTTTTTGAAAAACCCGAGTAATATAAGTAATTGTTAAGTTGTAACTTTCCTTAACATCGCTACTTTACTTACAGTTGGTAATGTCTCAATATATGTGAAGTATTTTGGGGTTCCCTCATGCAAAGCCTTCCGTAGCTGGATTTGGATTCATATAATTTTGGAACTTTTGATTCATTTACTTTCAACAGTTTGGCTTAGGTTTTTTTAATCTATCAAACTTTTCGGCCCCTAGTGTCACTAAGGAGGAATGATTTTCAGAAATGTGCATATATGGCACATCAAAATTTAACAGGTATTTTTGTTATATATTTATTAAGACACTTGTATGCAATGTTATGCACATATCACTTTAAAAACTTACTAACTGTAAGAAGCCAAGAAGGTATTGATTGCAATTGGGAGGTAAACCCCATTAAGTTGATCAAATCAATTCAACCGCGCTTAACATCCCAACAGCAATTTTTTTCAGCTATTTACGGTACATCAAAGACAGGTTATTTATCTTATAGGATAATCTTAAGGAAAAGTTTGGGTACGCGTTAGATGTGCAGGAGGGTGTGTTATGGTCTGCCCGGTACTATTGGGCACTCTGGGTGACTTTTTAATAAGGTGCTAGCTCACTGAGTCAGTATGCCACAGACAAACATACCACTCCCATAGTCACATTCTCCTGAACCATCTGATACTTTAAGTCCTACAAATGCCAAGCACCAGGCAAGGAAGTGGTATCTCAAGTTTTAAATTCTTATGTATGACCTAGCTAGGGTTTAATTCTCCCCAATCTCTTGCTCTTGAGGTGGATACCCTACCACTGATCCATTGAATCAGTCAATCTATATTAATTATATTGTATCACCAAGGGGCCATAACTTTGGAAAAATTGTCCTAGATATTGTGTATGGGAACCAGGCAAGAAAAAAGGTAACCAAATGAAAATTCTGAATCCTACACTGAGAATGTTAATTATAAATTATAATTAAAACAATTAATAAGAAAAATCATGAATTTATTGAATGCTTTAAAAGCAATAAAATGCAGGTTTTGTGTACTGTGTTAATTATATAAGCCATCAATATTGCAAATGAAACTTCAAAAACTTCCTTTAAAATTTTGATCAATGTAAAAACATTTTTAAACAAGTCAATCAATTTCTTAGCAATCCAATGACAGCCAGAAAATTTCCGCTTTTTCATTGTCAGAAAAAAAAAATTCTGGTTCGATTTTCATAAAATTTCTGAATAATCATGATTATATTTACTTTGTGTAAGAATTTATTGCAACAGGGAAAATGTATTACTTTGTAGATTTATCAATAATCAATTTAACCATCTAATAGTGCAAGCAAATACTTCAAAATCTGAAGTTCATATTTCAGGGTCTAGAAATCATGTGCAGAGTTGCAGACCTTCGTTCAAGAGTTTCTATAAATAATTCACTCTCTTAGTTATACAAATACGATAAACCTTTTTCTTAAACGAGCGTCTTCATATTAGTTTTCAAGCGACTTCAGCGATAACAAAAAATTCACATGGGTGATGTTTACATAGCATTGATATTTGTTCAATGACCTAATATATGCACTTTTTGTATTGATTTTCGTAATTGAAAATGAAAGCTTTAAAGACTACGATTTTAACAACTTAAACATCTTTGCACTATTTTAACTCTACAAGTTTCCGTTGTCAAAACTAAGGATTTCAAGGGGTTTTTTTTTCTACACTACTTTAAATTGTATAAGACAGGTCACAGGAGATGGTTCAATATATTTTAAATAAAGGTACAATTTGTTGATAAGACAAGTATAGGTGTTAGAAAACGTATGAATTATTACTATTTGAATCCCTGTGTTTGTGACAGCGAATTATGTACAATTTTCATATAAAAAACAAATAAACTTGAATAATGTTTGACACTGTTCACTTATTTGAGCCTGAGTCATTACTGAAAATGGCAATGCATAAACATGTATCCGTGAATTCATTAAAATACTTTTGTAGAAAAGTAATACTCCTGCTAAGAGGATGTTACATTTTTTTTTTAAATGGTGATGTTTACACTAGGGTGGAGTGAAGTTATGATGCTTTATGCTCTAAGTCAAGATTCTTTAACTAGTATCATAGCCGTCACTTCAAGGGACTGTGGAGAAAACCAAAGTACCAGGAAAAACATCGACCTTCAGAAAGGGAACTGACAAACTTTCTTACACTAGGATCTGTCAAGTGGGATTCCATCCTTGGCAGTGAGAGGCACTGTGATCAGTATCTTGAGTAAGAACACACTTAAGACCACTTAGCCAACAAAGCTCTGGTCCAAGTTTAACAATCATTCCTTAACTAAGATTTCGCTTAACTTAAGCAAATTTTGATATCTTCTAGAATTACAATTAAAGATTTTGGTTAAAATTAAATACAGATATAATAAAGCTTCAAGTGATCTGCAAATTGACAACTACGTTTTCTGAATAACTTGACAATTCATAAAATTATTAGGATTTCAAATTTGCTGGATTTTAGTTAAGGAAAATCTTAGTTAAGAAATGATTGTGAAACCAGGGCCTGTTTACATTTAAAGTTATGTATTAGGTAACATACTATATTATATGTGCAAATGGATCAGTCATTCAATTTTTTTTTTTTTTTTACTTGCGAAATATCAATAACAACAACGATTTTCTTTATGCAGAGTTACTTAATGGTAATTTGAATAAATGGTTCTTTGAATAAAGTCTACTGGACTTTTTAAAAATGAATCATAATTTACTGTTGCAAAGATAATGACCCCACAGGAAAGCAATTCCATTCACCATCCCAGAAATGAAAGTCTTGATTTAAAAGAATCTTGACTAGGGCATAAAACACCATTACTCCCCTCCACTACTATGGTAGAAACACTACAGCCAATCTACAAAATAGTTAACCATTACAAACTCAAATTTGATTCCAATTTTTTTTTTTAACAAAATACCTTGATGCTTGCTTTTGGCCAGGTGTGCTTAAAGGAAAAATCTTGATGAAAATAATTTTCTACTTACCTTTTCTTTATTGATAACTTTCATTGCCCAGTCTACACCAGTTTCTTTGTGTCTAACTTTGAACACTTTTCCGAATGTTCCTTGTCCGATTAATTCCCCTTCCTCATAATTATCCCATAAATACTTCTCGTCCGTAATCCGTATATGTGGTACAGATTTCTCCTCGCCACCTCTTCGATTTGCTGGGGTTGCCATGTTGAATGGTTTTCATTTACATTCATTTATATATCTACAAAATAGAATTTTAAAAATCATTAAGTGTTTAAGGCTTGCTTGTTGTACATAGCAACAGTGTATTAATGCATCTTCCAATAATCACAAATACATCTAAAACTTTTATATCTTTTCAATATGTACAATATGTTCAATATGTACAAATTACCCTGTTATCTTTCTATAATCAGAATAAGATTTTAAATGTATATTGTAAATACGACCATACTGATGTCATGAAACTGTATTACTGTTATGGACCGAATAGCTCCAATTTAAACTTGACCTAAGTTTTATCCTTAACTTTGTAACATCAATGGAATTGGCATATCTTGAATTAACCCTTGACCTAACATTGTTAAAGGAATATCTCAAAGGCCATTTTAAAAATGAGTACATATACTGCTAGTGACTCAAAATGAACTAAATCTATTAAAATGGCACCTGAAAAAACCAAACCTTTGAAAAAACTAAAAGCCTGTATAAAATGAATCCCTAAAAAAGGACATGCCATTCTAATGCACCAACCACAAGGGTTGAATACACGTTTCTGACTTTGGTCCAGAAGATATTCATGTTTAGAATTTTCAGAATGTATATTTGGGTTTAAATTTTGCACCAATCTGCCATCCTGAGTAATGAAATGACACAGTTTTATATCCAAATCAAACTTATAACAAGACAATCAGTTCTGGGATGGTGGAGGGAACCAGAGTACCCAGACAAAATAACCAGCATTGGACAAGCAAGCTGACAAACAAACTTTTTCATAATCATATCTGCCCAAGCAGTATTCAAACCTTAGGCAGTAAAAGTCACTGTTCTGTAAGCACGCTTTATCTCGATCACCAAGCATGAGGCCCGTGTTATTACCAGACCGTGACCTACATTTTTACAGTCAAGACCTTTTATAAATTGTAAACTCAGTCACCAGTATACGACTTTTTACATTAAAGATTCTGGTGTGTCAGAATTTCAACCCAATTGTACATAATGCTACATATCCTCAGTCAATAAAGCCATATTTGTTTTATAAATAGTAGACTGAGAGAGGCCATGGTATTGCTTTACCGCTCAATTGTCTGTTTTTGTAAGAACTATTTGATCTATATATATTACTTACAATAGTACTATAAGAATAATGTATTAAAATTGAGTTACACGTGTTATTACATATTTTTACAATGAAGAAATTTCATATGTCAACCAATAATAATTATTAATCATTTCAGATCTATATAAACAAATATTGTATTCCATATTTTATAAACTTTGATACTTAAGTTACATATATTTTAGTGTCAATGTCCTTTGCAGGGTAGCTACATAAAAAGCATAATGCAATGTCATCATGAACAAGATGAAATCGATTATACGTTTATATATATTTCATTGAAATATACAAAAAGTTATAATATATTTTTGGCACTCAATGTTTAGATTTGTTTTTAAAAAAATGGAGATTGAACTGCCAAAACTGTACACCTACAAGACTGAAGATTATGATAAGAATAGATTGAACTGGGGTAATGTTTCATGCCCTTGTTATGATTCATTCACTCATATCCAGATGGTCAGTTCTAGGCTGATTGGGAAAACTCCTAGATCAACCTGTCGAAACTCATAACTGAGGACTCTGGTGAGAAAAGATTAGACTGGAATAATGATTTGTGCCCTAGCTACGATTCATTCACTTATATCCAGATGGTCAGGTCTAGAATTATGGGGAAACTCCTCGATCGACCTGTCAAAACTGAGCTACAAAACTGCAGGTTGTGATCAGGTAAGACAAGAGTGGATTGGAATAACTTTGTTTTATGCCCCAGTTACAAGTCTTTCACTTTATGACATCCAGGCAGTCAGTTTTCTAGGGATAATATAGAAGTTTCATAGAGACACTGACAATGAAACTCAAAACAAAAATTATACTTAGTAACCCCTAAATATCTACAAAAACAACATTTTTTGTTTCAAATTAATACATGGAATAAATTTTTTTTTTAATTTTTTCTTTAAGATCGTGAAAACTTAAAAGACTTATTTATGATAGGACTTCCTTTTGTAACCACCCACTTCAATTCCATCTCATCCCACTTTACTATCAAATTCTCTGTAAAAAAAAATTAAAAATCCATTTTGAAAGAAATGTTCAAAACAGCTTTATTCAATTTTTAAAGCTTAAATTTGATTTGAAAAAAAAAAAAAAAAAAAAAAAAAACCAACTATTTTTGAGGTGTTACAATTGAAGTCCTTACCTGATTACTTATCTATATACTGTACATTCTAAAGATAGAAAATGACGAAAATTAAAACTATAAAAAAAAAAAAATAATAATAAAAAAAAAGAGGAATCTTGATCAAGGTTTCAATTTAACATACAGTCTATAACTGATTCAAAGAGTCAACATTTAAGGCCAATACTCTCAAAAGTTCTCTTCTTTATGCAAAAAAACATGGTCTATATATGAAATTACATTCAATACCTTGTAAATTGAACATATTGAATGTAAGGTGAAGTAATGATCCAACTTAAATAAAAACTTTAATGATTCAAACTGGTACTAAAATATTATCTCCATGTTATTAAAAATCTAAATAGTCTGTGAAGTTTTCATCATAAGGCCAAGCAAACCTTGTTTTTTGTTATTAACAGTATAGTTATATGGTAAGACCAACATTTTTTTTTTTTTGTTAAGACCTCTTAACAACATGTTAAGTATCAATGGTAAGGCCAAACAAAGTAATTTTTGTTTCTGTTCATATTATCTTTACCATGGAGATTGTATAAAAACTGAAAATGTATTGACAATTAGGCCAAACAAACTTTATTTTTGGTTTCTGTGATGTCAATAACTGGTTTTTGGAAGTCTACATTATTTTTATGTTACTAAAAAACTTAAGTTTTAATTCGAGTGCTCTGATACAAAGTTTTTAAAAAATTTCTTGGTTAGGCAGCAATTTTTTTTCTGATACGGATATAACACACAAATGTCAAATCAAAACAAATAATTTTTGTTTTGGTCCTATGGTAAGGCCAAACAAACAATATTTTGATTTTGCTAAAACTTGCTGTTTCTGGCTTCAATGTTCTGGTTTAAGCATATGCTCCATCTAGAAAACACTTCATTTTTTTTTTGTCACATGCTACTTTTTACATGACAATTACCATACTGTCATGTGCTACTTTTCATACAAATTTTAAACTATCAATTACAATATATTTATAATTTTATCAGTTTTCTTTCTCAATATTTCCTCTCACTTTACAAAATATTTGCAAAGTAAATGACAAAAAATTTTCAACAATTATATAAAATATCTACCAACCCAAGTATTTTTAAAGAGTGAAACCTGAAACATTATATTTTTGTTTTTGTTTGGCCTAAAACATTATATTTTTGTTTTGTTTGGCCTAAAGGTGCATGAATAACATGTATCTTCCGATTGTGTAGGCTATCGTCATATCAATTCAATATTGCAAAAGAGCAAATAAAATTAGAACATTTCTAAACAATTAAAATTCCATTAAATTATCTATTTAAAAAGAAAAAAAAACACACAAATTAGTTTAGAATGATCAAATTGATTTTCTCCTTTCTTTTTTTTTTTATTATTTTTTATTATTATAATGAATTTATTTTATTAATTTTATCTTCTTTTTACAAAACTAAATATGTTGGTATAATTTCAGGTCAACCTTTAATAAGAAGGTAAATTTAAAGACTACTTTTTCAATCAGTTATAATGAGGATCTTCCAATGTATTCCAAAAGATAAACTGTATCCCTTTGACAACATTGTTAAAAAAGATCTGCAAGGCTTTTCCAATTTGTTTTACCAGGTAATTGAAATTTTCCAACTTGGAGTTCAATGCCGATGTGAAATGAAAACGTGTTTGTCTTCATTAGATTACCGGTATTTCATTTAAAATCACTTCTTGTCCCAATAAATATCCCACTTTTGTTTTGTTTTTTCTTTTTTTTAATTATAAGCTTTTTTCGCTGTTGTGGTGCAATTAAACCCTGTTTGTTTGTGTTGTAGAACTTCTAACTGAAATTCTTTTTGACAATTAATGTCAGAGAAATTTAGAAAAAATGTACTAATGTTTTTAATGCCAAGTTGCAATTAAATCTTGTTTATTTTTACTCATTAAAGCTTCAAAATGAAACTTCATTTACCAAGATCGGACTAAATATTCCTAACAAGTCTGAAATTTTAAAAATGCCAATATGCAATTAAATCTTGTTCAATGGTACTCATTAATGCTTTAAATTGAAACTCAATCTTAATTACGGTAGTCAAAAAAAAAAGTCGCTATAGATATGAAAAAAAATTGGAAAAAATTTAGGTTTTAAATGCTGAGATTTAATTAAAGCTTGTTTATCTGTTACCCTTAGTGCTCAAAACTGAAACTCCATCTAGTCAAAATAAGATTTGAGCCTTGAGAACCGAAGTCCAAAATTTGTTTTGCTTGAAAAAAGTTACAATTTGAATCTGCATCAAAATAAATACAAGTATTCTATGGTTGTTTTGATAATAAAAGAACCTTTACGTTTGTCCTGAAGGTAATTAAACCAGCTTTATGACATGATAAACATCATTAATTAATTAATTATAGATGTATGTGGTTAGTGTTTGAAATCAAGGTGTGCCATAGGTAATTAATTATCTATGTATATTGATGGTTTTCTGAATCCAGGTGAGATAATCATTGATCATCCATAATCCATCTCACTGGCTAGTGTATTAAATAATTTATTATATCATTTAAACATCAAAGGAAATATATATATATATATATATATCACCATATTCTCTATGAAATGAAATATTTATTTGGATGATCACCATATTCTCTATGAAATGAAATATTTATTTGCATCCATAGAGTTTCAAAATACTGCTGTATATACTTACATACACATATATACGACATATATATATATATATATATATATACATATGTATAAATATTTGAATAAATTATCAATGCAATAAAATGTACTGTTTTTATTGTTGACAAACACAACTTTGACACATAAAAATCACCTACAAATTTTCTAGTATTTGCATTCCAACAGGAAAACACGTTCGTACAAAATACTTGAATGCCATGTTCAATCTGAAAGAGGCTCTTTGTCCCATAAAATTTATTTCTGTGGGCCAGGGTTGGCCTTATTTTAAAATTTTGTTTCTGAAACAATATGGTTCTATATCCTTCTCATTCATTTTATATTTTTCTTTGATGATTGACATATTCCACAAAATATAATTTGACATGCAGAAAATGAAGATGAGTAAATTTTGGAATATGGATCATTTCAAATAAAATGGCTTGAGTTTTTATGATGATCCCATTTTAGAAAACATGGCCACTGTTTTTTCAAGGTCTTAGGGTAACGCCAATTACCAGTACCACAGTTCTGAATTAATACTGGGATGACTTGACCTAATACTTTTTGTCAGTTTGTCAATGCCTGGCAAAAGCCAAATTATCTACATACAACACTTGTAAGTTTAATTCTAATTTCTAATTTTGTTGTAGTTTGATTTTTTCATTCTGACTATTAAATTGCCAATCATATGTAACTCAGCATTCTGAAACTAGAGTCAACTTAGGTCCATTTATTGGACCATCAACAATACGGTCATTTCTAGGAAAAAGAATAATAAGCACTATATAAAAATTTCATCCAATGACATCACAGCACAATTGATCATTTTGTTGTTGCCAATGGCAACATCTATTCTAATGTTAAAAAGCAGTGACCATTTTGAAAATTTTACTTCTCTGTACACAAACTAAAAGATTTCTAATTATATTATTAACTCACATAACTCACAATATCACCATTACTGATAATAACACACCTTTTTAATAATGATAATGATCAATTGAAGCTGGGGGCCTTGGTGGCCAAGTGGTCTAAAGCACAAGCTTACCTATCACCACGCCTTTCACCGCCTGGGTTCCATTTCCACTCAGGACAGATCCAAGTGCAATGACAGGATATTGTAGATATCGTCATGATTGATGATAACACACGTTTTTATAATTATAATGATCAATTCAAGCATAAACTTTATATTGACAATCTACATCTATAAATCATAAAGATGAACATTTTTTAAGTCAAGAATTGTGGAAATATTGATTACCATTAATTTCTAGTGTTGCATACCATGAATACAAATAAAAACATGCAATTCAATATAACAATTCGTTACAGTAATTTTAATAGTTTGCTAGGTTATTCCCAATAAATTACTTCAGCTATTAAAATTATATAATATTATAAGGTAAAAAAAATTCAAAAATAGATAAAATCAACACATGTATTGTTTTTGCATCATGTATACAGCTATATTTTAAAGCTGCATTAAGTTTTCCAAAGAAAAAAATAAAACGGTACTAATCTAATTAATGATGTTCCTAATGATCAATGTTACATTCGGTTCAATGATAAAAGCTCGAATAAATACAGAAATTGCCATATTTACCCAGTGAGATGCAGCATTTGGGATCTGGTCATTTAAACACAACTTTCAAAACGGTGAAATACGATAAATTAAACACAGAACTTCGTTGAATTTGTCATTTGTGACTTAGTAAGGGATACATAACACCATTTCAAATACATCTAGATATTAATGAAGGACAATAAATGCAATCTGTCATGTTTCACCTTCGATTCTAGGGTTTTTCCATACGTCCGTGCACATGCTCGAAGCTCATAATTACCATCAGTAAAACACTGACCAACCGGTCAGAGGATTCCCTTTATTTACAGCTAAAAGAAATGAAATTTTAGAAAATGAATGTCACGGATCGTGGTTAGAAGATATCTATTTTTAAAAATATATATTTTTAGAAAATCAAAAAAATTCAGAAAATTGAAAAACTTAATGCAGCTTTAACTTGACTGAAGAAAAGGAGTGAAAACACACTCAATGATTTCTATAATATAATAATACCAAACTATACCAACTATCTTCAACATTTTTCCTGAGAAAAAAATTTGTTTTGGACACAATATATTTTCGTTTTGTTCCCAATATCTCCAGCTGTTAATAAAAGCATAAATTACATATTAATAGTTATATTCTGGCTTTTTAAAAAATTAAGTTTATAAGGACTGAAACCCATATCAACAGTGTTTTGAAATTGACACCAATTAATTTCCTTCAATACCTAACTTACTACAATCAATTTCAATGGATTTAAAATTTCAAGATTACAACAGAATGTATATCTTTAGAACTAAAGTATGTAGGTATATATACAGTATATGTACATATATATATATATATAAACAAACTAATCTATATAACAATACTGAAAGGCTTAGAACAGTTTAAAACTTTAAAATCAATATTTAAAAACAAAAAAAAAATATTTTAATTAATTATATATTTTATAACTTAAATTATAATAATCAATTACTTGAAACACGTTAATTTCTTCAACTCATTACCTGTTCATAGGTTGAACAATGCACTATAGGGGGGTTGTAAATTTATTATTTTTAAAAGCTCTGCCAATTATCTGGAGAATATCTTAAGTATTAGTATTTAAATACAAGGTCAAAATTTAGTCTTGTTTCAGATAATGGTCAAAATTTCTTACCTCTATTGAATATATTTTACAAAGCTATCAATATATATATATATATACCTGAACCACAATAATAGTTTCTACCTTTAAAATGTAATCTAGTATGTTTAAATATACCATATAAATACACTATTTACCTGCATTAAGTCAGCCAATCCCAATACACAAATGAGCAAGCAGAATTTACTCTTCAGAAATAAAAATCTTTTTATGAAATAAATTTCCATTTCAGTACCATGTACTCACTATATTACCAGTGACAATACTTAAACAAAATAGACTCAGCAGGTTGTGTGTGTGTGTGTGTGTGTGTGTGTGTGTGTGTGTGTGTGCATATATACTGTAGTGTATACTGACTTTTATTTGCCTGCTATTAGGCCTAAAATAAAATTAACTTTGTTTGCCGTTGACCGCCTGACCCACTTGAAATGCCCTACCCAAAAAATTTTATTGCCATCATTCCAATTTCTTTCTTTCTTTTTTTTTTTTACTTCTCATACAACATAAGAAACAGTATTAAAGGAAAGTAACCCTTGAAAGCAAGACGACCTGTGAGTTTATACAGTAGTAAGGAAATTCCGCTGTAGGGTTCTCCGTGATAGAATACACAAGGAGGAACAAAGAAGACTTAAGTTAGCAAAACATTTGTAAACACGTTTTAAAAGAGACAATATGAAACAAATTTAACCTTTTTAAAAAGTGTAACAGATTAAATTTTCAAACTTTAAAATAAAAAAAATTTCCTACCTACCTACCCACATGTGGATAGCATGGGTCGGAAAACAGCAAACAAAGAATTTTTTAAGTTAGGCCTTACCTTTTGCACATTTAGCTATTAACTTTTGCATACTTTGCAAGGACAAAATAATTGTGAAAGTTAATCATCGCGAACTTGTTTCCGAAAATGGTATTATCCAAATAAAAACCGTTAGTGACATAATACTATATTCTTTTCTCCAAGCAGACTTTACTCTTTTGAAGGAAAAATCATTTTGTTTTTTGTTTGTTTTCTTGACAAAATTCCCATTCAGCTTTCTATAGTTACAATAGATCGCCTTGACTGCTCAGTGGTTAGAGCGTTCATTTTAGTTCCCTTTTAGAGCAGGAGGTTGGGGTTTAAACCCAGGTTGGGTCATACATAAGACTTAAAAATTTGAGATACTGCTACCTCACTTAGCACTCAGAACTAATGAAGAGTAATGACACTGCCAGGACTGGGAGAGTGGCATGTTTGTCTGTGGAATACTAAGCTTAGCACCTTTACAAAAAGTTGCTTTAAATGCATAAATACACAGCAGATAATAATTCACACTAGTACATCTCATATATACACAAAATTGTTGATTAATCCATAGGAATAAGTTATCTTGCTTTCAACAGAAATAGTTCTAAGTTAAACTTACTCTTGAAGGAAATCATAATTTTTGCTTTAGTTTTGAAAAAAAAGATTTCCATTTTAGTGCTAAATAGCACATTTCAAAATCAGATTATCATTTTTCTAACAGGCATGTTTATTTATTTATTTTTATTTTATTACCGGTATCTTGTAATTTTTTTTAAATTTTTTCTTTTTCTTTTTTTAAGTCAGTTTACAGTATATATATGCACACACACACACACACACACACACACACACACACACACACACACACACACAACCTGCTGTGTCTATTTTGTTTGAGTATTGTCACTGGCTAAAAATGGCTAAAAAGTTTACTCTTGAGCAAATTCTATATTTAAGTTTCCGAATTGGAAAAATATCCATACTGTTACCAAATAATTCCCGTGAATTAACAATCTCTGTTAAAAAAAAAATATATATATATATAATAAAAACAGTTCTAGATATTCTTTTACAGATTTTATTCTTGAAAAAAAAAATCTTTCATTTCTTTTCTTTTCTCTCTTGAAAGGACTTCAATTTTGGTGCCTGATAGTTCCTGATATTGAACTAACAATAGAAATTAACAAAAAGAATAAATACGGTAGAGATTGTATTAGATACATGAGCAAAATTTGCTTTTGAAAAAAAAAAATCTTTTATTTTGGTTTAAAATCCATATATAAATTGCCAGATACTTTTTTATGGTAACAATTACTTTCAACAAAAGAATAAAATAGACAAGGTTATAAAAGCTCTCAATTAATAAATCCTTTGGTGTTCATTAAACAATCCTTGCTTTTGACATTTTTTTTTCTAAAAAGGTAAACAGTTGACGTATCCTGATACTGGGGCAAATAATATATGAAAAGGTTCTTTTGATAAAAATATAAAAAAATAATAAAATATATCAAACTTAAAGCTTAAATAAGTAAGGTTAGATGGCTGTATTCAAATTATACCTATAAAAGTGGGTACCAGTTAATAAATATATACATTTATATGTATAAATATTAATATTTAAGTATGTGTTGTCGTATATTTCATCATTGTTCATTTCATGGCAGTATGAAATATGATTTCACATAAATCAGATTTATAGGCAAAAATTTCACTGTATGATACAAAAATCTAAATGCTGTAATAATTTATATGTAACACTTAATGTGACATTATGTAATGTTCTATTTCTGTCAGGATTACATAAAAATTGTTATGATCAATTTATACACAGGTAACTTTTAATGTGCTATTACAGGGTATATCCAGGGGATCAATGCTCTGATATTCGCCAATTCAGCCAACTGCTAATTATTATAATTTCTGGTTCCAAGATATTGGTATTGACTGAAATATTTGCTCAAAAATTTTCATCAGTTTCATAATGAGCTTTTAGTTTCTGATGTTAACTGAAACTACAGTATATCATATAAACTGTTTCCAAATTTTTCGCATGACTATGGTAATTTTTTGGCTCCTACTTTTTATGAGGCAGAGGCAACCCTGACCTAATTTAAACAGGGATAAAACAAATCTAAAAACAGATCAATTAGTTGGTTTGTCATCAAAATGAAGTAACCAGTCAATCAATGACTGTAAAAAGAACCAAATTTTTAGATCTAAAAGGAATAAAAAGGAATAAATGCATAAGATTTTGCATGCAAATTAGCAAAAAAAAAAAAAAAAATAGATATATATATATATAGAGAGAGAGAGAGAGAGAGAGAGAGAGAGAGAGAGAGAGAGAGAAATAAATATAAAAAAAATAATAAAATAAAATAAATATATGAATAAAACAATTAAATGTACATGTAATAAGCACTGAAGGTGACACACACCAAATCAGATTCCAAAAAGAACTTTTAAGTTAATAAAATATTATTTGATGTATCACATGATTATAACCAATTCAAATCACAATTTTCAAACTGCATATAAGTATCTAAGCCAAAGATAAAGAAGATTTTGAAAAGACATGAACACAAGAAGACTAAATGAAGCAAAGCAATTTGAACAATGAACCAAATATCAAAGTAAAATTGAAGGATCTGATTAAAAAAAACTAAATGTAAATGCAATCAAACCAACATAAAAATACTCACAATTTTTAGATTACGATGCTAGTGCCAGATTTAATAATAAATTCCAAAAGAAAAACATTCACCTTCTAGAAACAGGTCAACATTTACACTGAAATTTACTTATTTATACATGGTAAAATTCTTAATTTATTGCCAGCATTGAAACTGTCAGATTTTGGAGTTATATTTTTTTTTTTTACTTTTGCATTATTTCAAATTTATTGAGAAAAAAAATATTGAAAATGTTGCAAGTGTGAATATCACACTACAGGAAAAAACCTGATATTCATCACCACAACTGTTAGATTTAGGTGTTATAAAGGGGTTTATTTTGGATAAATCCATGGAAAACTTAAAAAAAAAAGCATAAAAGAAATTGACCTTTGATCTTTAAAATACTGGAGGATAAGCGGACATATTTCTCAGATGAAAATTTTAAAAACATGTTGTATTACTTTTCAGGCAAATTTTTTTTACTCTTTTGGTAAATTTAATATGTTACTTTTCTGACAATTTTATAGGCAAAAATGTTTACCCTAAAGATACCATTTTAAAACCCAAAAAATCAGAAGCACATCAACTCTTTGTTCGAGTCAAGAGGCAGTCTGGGGATATTACACGTTAACTAGCTTCTATCAGAAATGCAATGCTTAAAATTGCCAGAATAGTAATGAAAACGTAAAAAATAATTGTTGGAAATGTTATGCAAATTGCCGGAAATGCTAAGCTTTACAATAAGCTAGACGGCAACGTTATTACCTGCCTTTACAATAAAGATTAATATACATGTACATGTGTTATTTTGTAAATTAAAGAGCACCTGAAATTTTTTTTTTTTTTTTAAAGATTTATATTTATTTTCAATTACCAGAAAATTAAAAGTATTTAAACATTTAAAATTGCAAATTTTTTAACAATGTCATTAATATGCTAATTGCTCTAATTTCACACTCAAATGATAGCTATAATTTTTTGGTCAACTTGAGCAAATTTGATGTATGGATAATTTTGTTTGTTTTTCTGATAAAAAAGATTGTATTGCCTTTTTCAAAAGATCACTTTTATCAAATGATGTGTTCTTTATTAAAAACATGGCAATTTTAAAATCTAATATTGAATTTCAACAAAAGATGACCAAAGTTTGCTTAACGTTCGGACAATCTTTGATAAGCCTTGTACCCCCTGAAACTTGAGCTCTGGTGACAAATATTTAATATATATACGAATCTATTTGATAATAAGGACTGTTATTTGTAAATCATACAGATTTGGTTTTTATCCTTAAAAATGACCTGGTTAAGCCTAAGGAAATAACTCACTTCATATGGAATAAAGTTAATTAATGGTGTTTTATTCCCCCCCCCCCCTTACAATTCTTTTACTTGTATTGAGGTAGTCAGTTCTAGGATGGTGGAAGAAACTAAAGGGTCTGGAGGAAGCCCGAAACATACAGCAAACTGATTTACATTTTAACACTAGGAGTGGAGTAATTGTCTTTTATGCCCCAGTCAAAATTCTTTCACTTATTTTGAGGTGGCCAGTTCTGGGTTGGTGAAGGAAACTGGAGTGCCCAGAGAAAACCACTTTCAGCAAGTGAACTGACAAACTTTCTCACACTAGGATCTGTCCTGAGTGGGATTCAAACCCAGGTGGTGAGATGTGCTGTAATCTGTAAAGTGCGCTTTAGACCACTTGGCCACTGAGGCCCCTTTCTAACATAAGATCTGCGAGAGCAAAGACTAGAACCTTAAAGATGAGTATCGCTGTTATTTATAAAACATGCACTTAAACACCACCTTATATGGCCTTACAATTCAAGAAAGATTTCAGGAACAGCAAAGTCTGCACATTTGCACATCTAGTCTATACAATAATATATAATAAACTTGTACAATGGTGCTTGCTAGTGACCTTCTATCTAATTTTTTTATCTTATATGGTATCAGATCAATTGATCAACTGACCAATTGATTGGGTTTTTTTTTATTATTTATTTTTTTTTTAAACATCTGTGAATTTGAGATGCAAATATATTCCATATATAAAAATGCAAAAACTTTGTACACTAATACCTGCTATAGTGACCAGCACTATATAATATAAAATACCTTCTGTCCATGAGATAAAACAATCAGAATTATGTGGCTAGTAGTAATACCTGCTATAGTGACCAGCACTATATAAAGGACCACCTGTCCACGAGATAAAACAATCAGAATTATGTGGCTAGTAGTAATACCTGCTATAGTGACCAGCACTATATAAAGGACCACCTGTTCATGAGATAAAACAATCAGCATTATGTGGCAAGTAGTAATACCTGCTATAGTGACCAGCACTATAAAAAGGACCACCTGTCCATGAGATAAAAAATCAGAATTATGTGGCTAGTAGTAATACCTGCTATAGTGACCAGCACTATATAAAGGACAACCTGTCCATGAGATAAAACAATCAGAATTATGTGGCTAGTAGTAATACCTGCTATAGTGACCAGCACTATATAAAGGACCACCTGTCCATGAGATAAAACAATCAGAATTATGTGGCTAGTAGTAATACCTGCTATAGTGACCACCTCAAATAAAGACCACCTGTCCATGAGATAAAACAATCAGAATTATGTGGCTAGTAGTAATACCTGCTATAGTGACCAGCACTATATAAAGGACCACCTGTCCACGAGATAAAACAATCAGAATTATGTGGCTAGTAGTAATACCTGCTATAGTGACCAGCACTATATAAAGGGCCACCTGTCCATGAGATAAAACAATCAGAATTATGTGGCTAGTAGTAATACCTGCTATAGTGACCAGCACTATATAAAGGACCACCTGTCCATGAGATAAAACAATCAGAATTATGTGGCTAGTAGTAATACCTGCTATAGTGACCAGCACTATATAAAGGACCACCTGTCCACGAGATAAAACAATCAGAATTATGTGGTAAGTAGTAATACCTGCTATAGTGACCAGCACTATATAAAAGACCAGGTGCCCATGAGATAAAACAATCAGAATTATGTGGCTAGTAGTAATACCTGCTATAGGGACCAGCACTATATAAAGGACCACCTGTCCACGAGATAAAACAATCAGAATTATGTGGCTAGTAGTAATACCTGCTATAGTGACCAGCACTATATAAAGGACCACCTGTCCATGAGATAAAACAATCAGAATTATGTGGCTAGTAGTAATACCTGCTATAGTGACCAGCACTATATAAAGGACCACCTGTCCATGAGATAAAACAATCAGAATTATGTGGCTAGTAGTAATACCTGCTATAGTGACCAGCACTATATAAAGGACCACCTGTCCACGAGATAAAACAATCAGAATTATGTGGCTAGTAGTAATACCTGCTAAAGTGACCAGCACTATATAAAGGACCACCTGTCCATGAGATAAAACAATCAGAATTATGTGGCTAGTAGTAATACCTGCTATAGTGACCAGCACTATATAAAGGACCACCTGTCCATGAGATAAAACAATCAGAATTATGTGGCTAGTAGTAATACCTGCTATAGTGACCAGCACTATATAAAGGACCACCTGTCCACGAGATAAAACAATCAGAATTATGTGGCTAGTAGTAATACCTGCTATAGGGACCAGCACTATATAAAGGACCACCTGTCCACGAGATAAAACAATCAGAATTATGTGGCTAGTAGTAATACCTGCTATAGTGACCACCTCAAATAAAGACCACCTGTCCATGAGATAAAACAATCAGAATTATGTGGCTAGTAGTAATACCTGCTATAGTGACCACCTCAAATAAAGACCACCTGTCCATGAGATAAAACAATCAGAATTATGTGGCTAGTAGTAATACCTGCTATAGTGACCACCTCAAATAAAGACCACCTGTCCTGTCCATGAGATAACACAATCAGAATTATGTGGCTAGTAGTAATACCTGCTATAGTGACCAGCACTATATAAAGGACCACCTGTCCACGAGATAAAACAATCAGAATTATGTGGTTAGTAGTAATACCTGCTATAGTGACCAGCACTATATAAAAGACCAGGTGCCCATGAGATAAAACAATCAGAATTATGTGGCTAGTAGTAATACCTGCTATAGTGACAAGCACTATATAAAGGACCACCTGTCCACGAGATAAAACAATCAGAATTATGTGGTTAGTAGTAATACCTGCTATAGTGACCAGCACTATATAAAAGACCAGGTGCCCATGAGATAAAACAATCAGAATTATGTGGCTAGTAGTTATACCTGCTATAGTGACCAGCACTATATAAAGGACCACCTGCCCATGAGATTAAACAATCAGAATTATGTGGCTAGTAGTAATACCTGCTATAGTGACCAGCACTATATAAAGGACCACCTGTCCATGAGATAAAACAATCAGAATTATGTGGCTAGTAGTAATACCTGCTATAGTGACCACCTCAAATAAAGACCACCTGCCCATGAGATAAAACAATCAGAATTATGTGGCTAGTAGTAATACCTGCTATAGTGACCACCTCAAATAAAGACCACCTGTCCATGAGATAAAACAATCAGAATTATGTGGCTAGTAGTAATACCTGCTATAGTGACCACCTCAAATAAAGACCACCTGCCCATGAGATAAAACAATCAGAATTATGTGGCTAGTAGTAATACCTGCTATAGTGACCACCTCAAATAAAGACCACCTGTCCATGAGATAAAACAATCAGAATTATGTGGCTAGTAGTAATACCTGCTATAGTGACCACCTCAAATAAAGACCACCTGTTCATGAGATAAAACAATCAGAATTATGTGGCTAGTAGTAATACCTGCTATAGTGACCACCTCAAATAAAGACCACCTGTCCTGTCCATGAGATAACACAATCAGAATTATGTGGTTAGTAGTAATACCTGCTATAGTGACCACCTCAAATAAAGACCACCTGTCCATGAGATAACACAATCAGAATTATGTGGCTAGTAGTAATACCTGCTATAGTGACCACCTCAAATAAAGACCATCTGTCCATGAGATAACACAATCAGAATTATGTGGTTAGTAATAAACCTGCTACAGTGGCCACCTCAATATAAAGACCACCGGTCCATGAGATAACAGAATCAGCATTATGTGGCTAGTAATAAACCTTCTATAGTGACCACCTCCAGCCCTCAATTTTGTCTACTAAAATGGTGGACAAATCGACCTGGAATTGTGTCTTGGCGACCTAAAATTTGTAAATGGTGGCCAGCTTGTCCACTTTATATTTGAACGTTTGTCACTAGAGAACAGATATTATTTCTTTGTTACAGAATTTTCATGGTACTGTTGCAATATAATGATACTGTTCAGGCAATATAATGGACACTTTACATCATCATTATTGTTATTAATAACACTAATGTAAGTGATTATAAGTCAATTTTAAAAATGTGCATTTTTGTTTTCCATAACTAAACGTTGCCTTAATTTTTCATCATTTGGAAGAAAAGTTTGCCTGTCCACTTGGAATTTTCACTGGCCACCAGAAAATTTAAATTGGTGGCCAGCTGGCCACTTAGTTTTGAAACCCACTTTGAGGGCTGCACCTCAATATAAAGACCATGTGTACATAAGATAACAGAATCAGCATTATGTGGATAGTAAATCCTGCTATTTGTGACCACCTCAATATTAAGACCTCTGTCCATGAGATAACACAATCCGAATTATGTGGCTAGTAGTAAAACCTGCTATTTGTGACCACCTCAATATAAAGACCACTGTCCATGAGATAACACAATCCGAATTATGTGGCTAGTAGTAAAACCTGCTATTTGTGACCACCTCAATATAAAGACCACTGTCCATGAGATAAAACAATCCGAATTATGTGGCTAGTAGTAAAACCTGCTATATTGATCACCTTTATATAAGGACCACCTGTCCAAAAGAACCAGTATTATACGTCTTATTTGGTCAATGTATATTATTGTGCAGTAAAACCTTCTAATTCTTACTAGTTCAAACTACAATTTTTAAAATTTATATATAAGTACTTATAAGTTGATTTACAAAATATTACAAGCCCGAATAAAAAGGACTAAGACTGGCAGATCAAGACCTATTATTTCTAAATCTTAGGAACCTAGCCTTCAGACTTATTAATTTAACATTTCTTCACCTATAACCATATTTTCTACATCAAACTGATAATTAAAAAGGTAGTTCTCATTAATTAGTATGCTTTTTTTAACTCAAATGTATGGCAGTTCTATCTTTAATATTCTTAAAATCATGGTACAACAGACCCCTGAATTAAAATCATTTTTTTAAAAAGTTTTATGATTTAACTTAAATCTGTCAAATTTGAAATCTAAATAATTCCGTCAATCTTTTAAGACATTCAGGAAATTCAGGGTGTCATTTTGGTTTTTGTTAAAATCGTTTATATTTCAGTTCCAAAAAAAAAAAAAAAAAAAATTGCCAAAATTTGCTTAGTTTAAATAAAGGAAAGTCATAGTTAAGAGACGATTAAGTACGAAACTAGGACCATTAATCAATATATATATACAATTATTCCTTTTAATTTTATTTTCAATGCATCTGAATATCATTTACATTCATTTACTTTTATACGTTAAAATTGTTAAATTAAGGTTTCATTATAATACATGTACTTAGGACAATAAAATTTTCTTATTAATTCTGATGTAATACTCAAGTCTTAAAAAAGCTAGTTATAATCCTATTCAAATGAATATTATGTGGGACAAAGGTATCATTCAAGCGTGATTATAAAACCGTATATTAATTTTGGAATAGACTGGTACCCATATCTATATCCAGTGGCTAAAATACCATTAATATCTGTTAATATCGGTGTGTGAATAACCATTAACACTTACTCCAGTTGCGTTAGTCCATACATGAGTAAAATATTATCTTGCTAAAATAATATTGGTTCAAAGATTTAAAATTTCGAATTCCTTGTTTGGAAATTTTTTTTAGAGTTTATGTGTACCAAGCAGCGGTATAATAATACTGGTCAACAACTTGTATAATAAACTTAGGTTTACTGTTCTAGTTTGTCCAGTGACATCATGACCTCCAAAAAAAAAAGGTTTTGCAGTAAATTGAGGATTTGATTTCATTTATGTCCAAGCCAAGAATATTGCAACTATACTGAGACGTCACCAGCTATAAGTGAAGTGACAGAAAATTTTACCTTTGCAGGGCACTTAGGTCAATAGGAAGGGTGGGTTCTTTAATGTGCCACACCTGACGGGGCATCGGTTCTTAAGGTGTCCTCAGAGGACCCCATGACTTTCATTTCTTAATGCCAATCAAGTGCTTGGTGAAAGAACAGTCACTACTAAGTTTGGGCAGACCCGGCCAGGGTTCAAACCCCCTACCTCCCACCTATGTAGCGAGCATTCTACCTACCGAGCTATCATAGTGGTACAGTAAATTAAGGAGACTACTACAAAGAATTGGAGTTATGGTATTTAACACTCCAGACTTAGGATTCTAGAAAGCTACAAACCCTCTGCAAAGGAACCACTTCTCTGATCCATCTATAATGAGTTTTAAACCTATGCAGTGAGAGTCGCCATGGTCACTGTGATACAAATCACTTGGCGCCTAAGGATCTCAAAAGACTGCTACAGAAACATATTGAAACAAAAAATGCCCAATTCATTGAAACCATTCAAAAAGTTTAGTTATACAGTAAAGCTGAATAAAATGTCCATCTCTATATAAAGACCATCTGTCCATCAAAATCAGTGTTAAAATATTTCTTTGCTTCACATTTCAACCAGATAGACCCTTTATGAAAAGAATATGTCTTTATATAAAGTCCATATATTTTTAGGTCCATGGGTGGTCTTTATATACAGGTTTTACTGAAGTTTCAAATTTTGCCAGGCACTTTGAACTTTGAAACCTTTCACACACATGAGTATATTCTTTAGCAAGTCACTAGACCACCCTTTCAGCTTTGCAAGTAAAAACGAAAAAACTACTTTGGACTTTTGATAGATATAGAAAAAACAGTCAAGGTGGAAAATTAATACAATGCATAGATAATGTTTAAGAAAATTTTTGAAAGATGAAACCTCTGTCAAAAATGTAAATGAATTGAACAAGTTGAAACCTCTGTCAAAGATTCAAAGGATTATTAAAAAAAATCACACTGTATTAAAATGTTGAACAGAGCATGTCACCTCTTTTATTAAAAGTCTTTAAATTACTGACTCTAGATTATGTCAGTTAATATTTTACCTCCAGCAGGCAGTGAGCATATTCACTAGTTTGGCGACGTAAAAATGGCTGCCAATGCGGAGATGTTGACACATAACTGTTAATGATAATGTTGAAGTAAAAGGTCTACTTCACGACAGATAAAACATAATAAATGTAAATTTTATATACATTCCATTATATATATATATATATATATATATATATATATATATATATATATATATATATATCAATATCCAAGAATATTGGTAATCTTTGTGCATAGAAAATATACTAAACTAAAAGTTCAAACACGGTCAGATTTTAACTAAAGCGTTACGCCAAAACATAAAGTTTTACTTAAAATTTGACCATGTTTGAACTTTTTGTTCAAGATTTAAAGCCTAAATTTGTCGTACATGGGTCCGGAGACATATTCATAATTAAAAATTAATCATGATGCCATTAATCAATTAATTAATGATTAACATCTCAACAGATTGGACCACTGCGATAGCTCAGTTGGTAGAGTGCTCGCTCCATAAGTGGGAGGTTGTGGGTTCAAACCCGACTGGGTCTGACCCAAGACTTGATAGTGAGGAGTGACTGTTCTTTTGCCAAGAAACTCAGCATTACAAAATGAAAGTCACGGTTCTTATGGATGGGAACTTAAAATAAATGAGGTCCTGTGACACTGTAGGCACGACACTATTTAGAGCCCTGCTGTACATTGCCATCAGCGTAACGCACAGACAAAACTTCTGCACTTTTCTCTATAGCTTACGACGTGAAATATTCTTGACTGGGATGTTAAACACCATTACTCAACTTAACTCAACTCAATAAATGGAAAATGGACTGATATGCAGACAAACAAGACAAGACAGAATATATCATTCTAAAAATACCCCTTCAAAGTCTTATCTGCAATGTATGATGATTGTAAATAGGTCTTGTCTATAGGCAGATCCAGGATTTTACAAAGGGGGGGGGGGGGGGGGAGGGGGGGCATAAAAGCTGAAATTAACTTGGCCTCAAACCTCCCAGGAGGGTTCAGGGGCATGCTTCCAAGAAAATTTTGAAAAAAAGGTAGAAAAATCTGCATTCTGTTGCAATCTTAATTGCATTAAAGAGGAAAACTCTTTTTCATTTAAAGTGCCAGGCTTTTGTTATATAAGAAAAATGCATAAAAAAAATTATTAGCAACATGGGGGGGGGGGGGAATATGCCCACTATGCCCCCCCCCCCCCTCAGAATCACCATTTTTGTAATTCCTTGAGTTTTGATCTCAAAAGGTACAAGACAAATATTATTATTATTAGTGACATAAGGACGGGAGAACATATGCCCACTATGCCTCCCCCTCCAGATGCACCACTTTTATAATTCCATGGGAGTTTTGATTTCAAAAGGAATAAAAAGTTATCTTATAGTACTCGCACTAGTACATTTGGACTAAAGGCTTAAAGTACTAATTTCACAAGTTAATTAAAAATTTTAGCACTACTTAACAGCAGGTTGTAACATAACATGTTACATATAAATTATGTACTTAAAACACATAGACAAGACTGGAAAAATTTGGTGATATTTTAAAACTTTCGAAACAGTTCAAATAATGTTAAACAAACTCGAATTTAACCATAAAAAATTATTAGAATAATTTTGTATACATTTAAACATATATGCATATATATAAATATATATAAATCGATTTTCATTGTTTACAGTTATTTAT
The DNA here is from genome assembly GCA_029721355.1 of Tegillarca granosa. Lineage (NCBI taxonomy): Eukaryota > Metazoa > Mollusca > Bivalvia > Arcoida > Arcidae > Tegillarca > Tegillarca granosa. The sequence continues at coordinate 28,497,032 of CM056596.1, forward strand.
CATATGCAAAATAATCTTAAGCTTTTTCATACTGTTTCTATATATATAGATAGATATATTAAAATAAATTACCTTATAGACTAAGAATACCATACAGTCAGTCCAGTAGTTAATGTGAACATGTATATTTCACCTCGATTTGAACTAATCAATACACACATACACACACACACACACACACACACACACACACACACAAATATATATATACTTACTTAAATAAAAATAATAACAGAAAATTTAAACCTTGTGCTTGTATAAATTCAGTTACAATTTAAATACAGGTGTCACAGTTTGTACCTGAAACAGCAGTATCTTAAAAGAGCAATCATACCATTTATATCCCTTTTTTTCTTTTTATCTTGAGTGGAAAAACAACATTAATGTTTTTGAAGACTTAAGTAAACCAAAGTTGTTAAGCTTTTAAAAGAGAAATGTGTCATTTTTCTGATCATATCTTAAATATTCAAAACACACTGGCAGATTTTCTAGCCAAAAGTAAACAAATCAAAAATTCAAATAAACAATTTTATTAGTCAACCAAGGGTATGAACTTTGCTGTGAAAATTTTATTGAACGTTTTTTAATTTGTAAGAATTTATACCTGTGAACTAGTCGGAACAGGAAATAATTTTTTTTAAAAAGTAAGCATAACAAAATCTTGGCTGAATAAAAGCTGTTTAATACAAAAAAAGGGCATGTGAATATTTGATTAATTTGACAAAAAGATTCATATCAGTCATAGGAATTATATAACCATCATTGAATGTGATGTAATACACTCTTGGTATAATTTAGTCAGTTTTATATAACACAGCTAGTAGCACACAAATTTCTTATCATAGTGTTAGCGCATAGTCAAGTGAGTATTGCCAACACAAAGACTTGGTGTGTGTTTGTAAGTGTAAAGCCAGTTCTATATTGCCAGCACAGATTTCTTGTGTTTATAAGAGTTTTATATTGCCAACAGAAATACTAGTTGTTTATGTAAGTTTTATATTTCCAGCACATAGATTAATTACATGCATGTTAGTGTAAAGTCTGGTTTATATAACCAGCACAGATTTTTTTGTTTGTTTATAAGGGTAATGACAATTTTATATTGCCAGCACACAGATTCATTACATGTATGTTAGTTAAGTCTCTGGTTTATATTGCCAGCAGATTTCTTGTTTGTATATTAGAGAAATGGCAGTTTTAGGCCAGACTTAAAAATATTTCTGTTTGCCCAAACCCGACCAACCTGTCTCACGTTAGGGTAGGTAGGTATGGAAATTCCTTTTTTTTCTTTTCAAAGAAAAATAGTGGTAACATTGATTTGGTCAGTTTTCATCAGCATAAAATCATCATCGCAAACTTCATCAAACACTTCTCTACACATTCTTGTATTTTCATAGCGATAAAGTCTATTTGCTACTAGAGGCTGGGCTCGACATTAACGGTAGTCCGACTGCCCGAGACAAGTGAAAATGGTCGTCGGACAAGTAAAAATGCTGGTGATCTGCCCGACTGGACAAGTGAAAATTTATTGCGATAATATTTTTCCACTCAAATGACAAGTTCCCAAACTTCGTTTCTTTTACTGTGCACTCTTATTTTTAAACAAGGTAACCCGTCTGGAATGTTTTAAAGACGTGCATTTTCATTGGTCCATTGCAATAAATTATCCAATCAACGTGTTGCTTGCAGACTAACAGTGAAAGTTATACATAGTAACGTAACAATGGCTGATCACGCTGATCAAAAATTAAAACAAATGTCTTTGTTGTCATTCTTAACGAATTCCTCCGGTACACAACCACAGCCCTTATCAAGTAAATGTAAAGCTTCAAAAGAAGTATATGAAAAAGAAAAAAAAAAACGTCTGTTTCAGTCGAAATGGCAACAAAACTTTGACGGTCTTATTGACACATAAGCAACGGTATGGTTTGCACAATATGCCGGGACTTGAAAAATATAAGTGATGCTTCATCTTCATTTCTAACTGGCAACAAAACATATAGAATAGAATCAATACGGTCACATTTAATGTCTCCAAAGCATCTTTGTTGTGTTCAGGCCAGGTTTGTACAAGAATGTGTGCAAGTAGGTCAGTTGCCAGGGCCAATGGACGTCGTTATTCAGAAAATTGGAGATAAAAATAAAATTATTTTGTCCCATATGTTTAACACTGCATATTTTGTGTTAAAAGAGGAGCTTCCTTTCACGAAATTTTCTTCATTGGTACGTCTGCAAGTTAAAAATGGGTCTGATTTAGGTCGCATTCAGAGCTATGTAAATGACAAAGCTTGTGCCAGATTTGCCCCACACATCTCAGCATATGTAAGGGAAAAAATTACAAACCAAAATTCAGATGTTCTCTCTGTAATTTTTGATGGGGCAACTGATTGTGCTATAAGTGAGGTTGAGATTGTGTATTGTTGTATTTGTGTTGAAGGTGTGGTGAAAAATTATTTTATTGGGTTGGAGGATCTTGAGCATGCACATTTTCTTGAGCATGCACATTTGATGCAATTGACAGGGCTATGACTAAATTTGGGTGTAATGACTGGAAGGAAAAGCTTGTAGCAATTGGCTGTGATGGTGCTAAAGTCAATATTGTTGTTAATGATAGCGTTGTAACACGCATGAAAGCTGATGGTCGAGATTGTGTATTGCCTATTCACTGTGTTGCACATTGCTTAGAACTTGGTATTTTGAGTGCCATTAAAAATATGAACATGCTTGAAACTGTTCAAGACATGCTCAGTGCATAAGATACATAAGCACTATCTTTATTCTCCGAAAGCACTCGGGAGAACTGCATGAAATATCTGAGGCTCTTGATGAAAAAGTCATTAAGCCTACCAGGTTACAGGGTACTCGATGGGTACCACACATGTTTAAGGCCATTAAATCACTCTGTCCAAGCTACCTAGTGATACTTGCTCACTTTGAACATGTGTCTCAGGCTAGGCAAGGCCAAACAACACCAACTGTAGTTGGTAGAGCAACATTTATGATAAACAAACTTAAAGACTGGCGAGTTCTACGCTTTATGTTTTTCTTGTATGACATGTTAAATATAATCAGTATTCTGAGTTTGAGTTTTCAAAGAGACGAATGCTCTTGCATTGATTTCTTAGATGCACTTGAAACTGCAAACTTGTCATTGATTCAGCTTGGTCAAAAACCAGGTGAACATTTGTAGGCCTTTTTAGATTCACTTGTCATTGATGCAAATGTTCTACCTATTAAATCATAAAAGTAAACTTCTTAATTAAAGTTTCTTTTCAGCTAGCCTGTAATAAGAAATGTAGCAAAAATGATAGCAGTTCACTATTATGTATTATTAAATTTATAACATACTTTCTCGTGTTTTTAAATATTTTGTTATGAAATTGGCATGGCCAAGTAATTTTTTATGGGGGCAAGTCAAAATTAGATGGTACTTGCCCAACTGGACAAGTGGGTAAAAAAGTTTATGTCGAGCCCTGAGAGGTTTAGATTTTGATCCAATTTTAATTTGGAAGGAAGACGAGAGCAGAGAGGGTAAACATGTTGTCATATTTTCATCCATATCATTTAGAGGCTTGCACAGCAGGAATAGTCCATATGTTAAAGCGCTGTTTTGACAATTTTTAATTGGCTTAGGCCTCTGTCAAGATTGTTTAGGTAGATTGAGGCATTGAGTTCTTGGATGATATCTGGCCACACATGATATGAAACTAGACGGTGAAAAGTTCTGTCCATAAACACATGCTTTAGACCACTGGACCACCATAATTCACAGTTTAAAACTTAGAACATCTACTCCATCAAACACTAAATTAAAGATTTTACAGTTGTAACAATTTCCTTGCCTAAACTTGGTCATGTTCACTTGAACGATATATATATATATATTTTTTTTTGATTATTGGTTCAAGCAAACTATATGCCTATGTAACAGAGAAGAGAAAAAAATGCAGTGTTAGACTGGGGATTGAACCCGGGACCTCCTGCACTATAGGGGAGTGCTCAACCAACCGAGCTACCCAGAACACTACATCCTCCCGTTATTCATCAGTTTCCCATGATCCTATGGGAAATCTCACCCTAAATTCTCTTGGATAGACTTTTATATAGCCCTAAATTGCCACTTCACCACTTCCAAGGGTGACACTGGCCACCAAACTGTAACTTGAAGGATAAAAAAATGCAGGGTCAGACCAGGGATTGAACATGGGACCTCCCACACTATAGGTGAATGATCTACCAACTGAGCCACCCAGGCCACTAGACTTACATAAATACATATGCCACAGCTAATCTGCTTCTTAGCTGTACTTACAAGGCATAAAAAGGCCATTGGGAAGGTTATTGGTTTATTTCCCAAGTTAAGCTGTTGCATTTTTCCCCTTACAACTTACACAAATTTTACACTATCTTTTTTTATGCCTTATCATAACTCTTGCACTATGCACAATTAATCAGATCAATATAAATTAATCTCATGTTTCTTGAATGTTATTATTTAACACTTATTTGAACATTTTCATTAACAGTCAAATAAAATTTTATATATGTATCCATTAAAATGCAATAAAACTTTTTGCACTAATGACCTTCATTAAATGCGTGTTTAATTCTATTTAATGAAAGAGACACATATGAGATTTAAAAAAAATCATTTCATTTTTCTTCCAATATACAGGAAAACACATTTAACATGCAATCAAAGTATGTAAACTTCTTGACATTCCATCGAACTCTTTGGGACTGTCCAGACATTCCAACTATTTTCACAACACATAACTTACCTGACAATTTAGCGATTTGACTGTGATCAAACAATTTTTGTCATCTTTTTCAAAGCCAATTTTTTTTAAAAAAAACTTCTGATTCGTCGATACAAATATAACTAGATTAACGAGTCATGGTTTGTGAATCTATCTATTCCAAATTCCTCTACTAACTTTTCATAGGTCTCCATAGGCGCTACTTTGGATGCTAAGTAAACTGCGCATGCGAACTGCGCATCTCGAGACAAACGAGATTAACGTTTCTCAAACATTCCCGAAGAGGGCGCTCTCAGGGCACCTTACAAAGCGGGAAATTTTAAAATTTAAAAAAAAATGACTTACAGTTTTTAATTAGTAAACAAATGTCCTGATTTTTTGGTTTGGTTTTCTCCTTTACTTACTAACTTGAAATTACTAGGATTGCCGTTTAAAACTGAATATCAGTCTTAGGCAGATCTTGAGCTAGTGCATTTTCAAGGAATACACTCGGCTGAAACTACTTAGCATTTTTGCTCTTATACTAGTATTTATATATTTTGTGTCGCTGGACCATGTCGACACAGACAAATATCCACGTCCCAATATAAATTTAGAATTTGACACTACCTTTCACAAATTTCATGCTATAAGCGATGCAATCTAAAAAGTGCCATTAATCAAATATAATATAATAATATAGCACATCAAAATTTAGCAGGTATTTGTTTTATATTCACTAATACACATTTCTCTTGGCATGGGTAAGTATTTTCCTAGTTTTACACAGTGTGAACCTCCGGAATCAGACTTCTTACAGGATAGTGTCTAGAGATCGATCATATCTGCGGAATTACTAGAGATTTTTGGCATCAAGGCTAGCCGGATGACAATAAGATCACCATACCGGTCAAGTGAAGCATCATTGGATCGCATTGGTGGCTCAGTGGAATATCATACGTCTTCACCGTGGATTCGAACCCTGGTCGGATCATATTGTTTTGTTTTGTTGGTTTTTTTTTAAATTAAAATATTTAATCTAGCTCTTCCGCCGTTGATGTGCACGTGGTCATAAATTTCTTTTATATTTGTTCCTAATCGAAGTGAATTTTTTATACATGCACCAAGTAACCAATACAGCAATGACAGAGGAGGATGCCTTACTATTTCCCGTGTAATAAGTATTCCAAAATGAAGTGACTTGTCACATCAAAATTCAAAGTAATTATTTTTTTTGTTCTGTTAAACTCATTAAACTGTTCTTTAAGTTAATGATACGCCGTTGCCACTGAAATACCCACACGAATCGGTCGGACACTGATAAAATCCCAACCATGATTAAGGGTCATCGGTGGTCGGGTAGTCCAAAGCACGCTAAAAGATAACAGTATCTTCCAGCGCCTTGGTTTAAATCCCATTCGGGCAGATCGTGTGAGAAAGTTTGTCAGTTTGCATGATGAAGTCGGCAAATTTCTCCGGGCATTCTGGTTTCCTCCACCATCCCAGAACTGCCTTGATATAAGTGATATGTTCTTAACTGGGGAGTAAAACACCAGCAATTCCATCTATAAACTGCATAAGTAATTGATATATGCAGTTCAAGAATTTCAAGAATTGCAGGATGATCTAATTTTCCGCCCTTTCTTGTCTGAAAGACTGTATCTTAGGTAGCAGTGCCTACCACAGTGTCGCTTGAACACTCATTTTTGAAAAGAAGAAAAAAACTTAAACGATTTTCTCCTTTAAAATAAGTATTAAAGAGTTATCTCAAATTAAAACACACTATGATATAACTGAATAGCACTTCCGACATTCGTCTGTCATCGTGTTATACTTGAAGCATTGTTAAGCACCGGTTTACAGATCATATTGCTTGTCCCCGTCTAGTTTCAAATCCCACTTGGACAAACCCCAGTGTGTAAATTTTCAAATCGCCGGGCACTCCGATTTCCTCCATTTTCCAAAATCTACTAGTTCAATAAGGGGAGAATCTAGACTCGTAATTTAGTTGCCACTTTGCTTATGAAACCAATACTGTAGCTCAGTTAGTAGAGTGCTCGCTTCATATGTGGGAGGTCGGGGTTCGAACCCCGGTCTGGTCTGATCAAGACTTGAAAAGGTGTGACTGTTCTTTTGCATAGCACTTGGCATTCAGAAATGAAAGTCACGGGATCCTTTGGAGGATACCTTAAAAGCAGATCGCCCGGGTCACGGCAGGCGTAGCGTGCTAAAGACCCTCTCTGCACTTTGCTCCAAGCGCATGGCAATTCTGCTATTTCACCCACAGCTGGTGGCGTCTCGTTATAAGTAAAATACTCTTGACTGTGACGTAAACGCCATTCAGTCAATTAATCAATTGTTTCGTAGTGAACTTCCCAAATCCCTTATAAAGTGTTCAATGGCTATATACATATATGGGTAAATCTGGTGTGTGTGTGTATATATATATATATATATATATATATATATATATATATATATATATATATATATATATATATACCAGATTTACCCACATGAAGTCAGTTTTGGTTTGGGTATTGTTACTTGGTTCTTGTACACCAATGTCCCCTTGGCCGCTAGTAGGCCTTTGCTTGTTGCCTTGGCTACCAGTAAAAGGGCCGATGGCTGTAATGTTTATTTGCGGCATTTCGAGAGTTTGTAGTATCACTCTTAAAGTCGCAATAAGTGCGTACTAGTACAATGCAGATTGGAAATGCGTGCACAAAACCCATGCACGGCGTGAACTTGTGTTTGGATTAATCCCCGAGATAAGTAAGTTTGCCTCGTCATAAATCTTGATGTGAAGTAAAATACCAAGCATGTATTAATTACGCCATTTTAATAGAAATTCAAAATCAGCACATGACACCTATACCATTTAGGTGGAGTATGCACGTATTTTCCTCAAATAGACACTTTACATCCGTTCCATTCCTCAATCTTGCCCATAAGTAATACGTTGTTTCAAATTGTTATACTTCTTTTATCATTTTCATAAGTTTTCATCATTTCTTTTGTTCTTGCAAATATGCATAATCTACGGTGGCTGAATGAGGCCATGGAGAACGTGCGAACGTTAAACTTTCATGTGCGAATAAAAAGTTTTCAACGTGCGCATTGTAAAGGTTTCAGGTGCGCACGTGGAAATATTTTTTTCTTTATCGCCTAATTCAGCCACATTAATATTCTGTACCTAGTTCGTGATTTTCTCAAAAAATGAACTCGACTGCATTTGCAATTTGAAATACACGTGATTTTCTATAATTTATTTATATTTACCTTTGGTATTTAATACACTGCATTTGTTAAAAAATACAGACTTTGCTCAACCATAAGCCATTAAGGTTTTTATGCTCTCTGAGCTAAGCATGGTGCTTGGGTCATATTTTGATATACATGTATATATATTTAAATTTTTTGAATGAAATGGAATTTATATGACGTTGGAAAATGAAATATGTATGTCTATGGGAGATAACTCCTGCACACATATTTCAAATTTTCTATCGTCAATAACTTCCTTATCGTTTTCATTGATTTTTTTTCCTTAATTTAATCTCTTAACTGAAGTTTTAAATCGACTCTATCTATAAAGTCAGTTATAATTATGTTCTTATGACTGTCTTGAGAGTTCTTAAATCTAATATATCGTCAGAAAATCACATACAAAAATTGAAAAATCGATGTGGTCTTCTTTCAAGTGACATGCGTCACGAGTTTAATGGCATGGTAAATGGCGCAATATCACTTAGTTTAGACATAGATGTCGTTGTTGATTTTATGTAGGCAAAAACTAAAGATCTCGATCTCTCGATTTTCACACACACACACACACACACACACACACACACACACACACACACACACAAATATCTTCCTAATAGCAATAGACTACTTTTTGTCTTCATTGTTCTCTCTCTCTCTCTCTCTCTCTCTCTCTCTCTCTCTCTCTCTCTCTCTCTCACACACACACACACACACACACACACACACACACACACACACACACAGAGATATCTTCCTAATACATGTAGCAACAGACTACTTTTTGTCTTCATTGCTCTCTCTCTCTCTCTCTCTCTCTCTCTCTCTCTCTCTCTCTCTCTCTCTCTCTCTCTCTCTCCTATGGAAACAATTAACGACATTTGACGTTTCAGTTACTTGTCTTTTGCCATGGACAAAAAAAGAATTGTAATTTTGCTAACTAAAAATCTGAAGCCAGGTGTTTTGGTTATTATATCGAGAAAAATCAATTTAACAAAAGTTGAGTTTTTAATATGTGTCTGATCTTGATTTGTAATGGTCGTTTGATCTCAGTTTGTATTTGTCTTTTGATCTCAGTTTTTATTTGTCTTTTGATCTCCGTTTGTATTTGTCTTTTGATCTCAGTTTGTATTTGTCTTTTGATCTCAGTTTGTATTTTTCTTGTGATCTCGATATGTATTTTGTCTTGTGATCTCGATATGTATTTGTCTTGTGATCTCGATGTGTATTTGTCTTGTGATCTCGATGTGTATTGTCTTGTGATCTCGATTTTTATTTGTTTTGTGATCTCAGTTTGTATTTTTTTGTGATCTCCGTTTGTATTTGTCTTTTGATCTCCGTTTGTATTTGTCTTTTGATCTCAGTTTGTATTTGTCTTTTGATCTCAGTTTGTATTTTTCTTGTGATCTCGATATGTATTTCGTCTTGTGATCTCGATATGTATTTGTCTTGTGATCTCGATGTGTATTTGTCTTGTGATCTCGATGTGTATTGTCTTGTGATCTCGATTTTTATTTGTTTTGTGATCTCAGTTTGTATTTTCTTGTGATCTCGATATGTATTTGTCTTGTGATCTCGATATGCATTTGTCTTGTGATCTCAATATGTATTTGTCTTGTGATCTTGATGTGTATTTGTCTTGTGATCTCGATGTGTATTTGTCTTGTGATCTCGATATATTTGTCTTGTGATCTCGATATGTATTTGTCTTGTGATCTCGATGTGTATTGTCTTGTGATCTCCGTTTGTATTTGTCTTTTGATCTCAGTTTGTATTTGTCTTTTGATCTCAGTTTGTATTTTCTTGTGATTTCGATATGTATTTGTCTTGTGATCTCATTATGTATTTGTCTTGTGATCTCGATATGTATTTGTATTTGTCTTGCGATCTCGATATGTATTTGTCCGCGATCTCGATTTGTATTTGTCTTGTGATCTCGATATGTATTTGTCTTGTGACCTCGATATGTATTTTTCTTGTGATCTCAGTTTGTATTTGCCTTGTGATCTCGATATGTATGTCTTTTCTTTTTATGTCTTGTCTAATTTTTTTTCTTATTTTTTTTGTTTTTGTTTTTGTTTTTTTGGTGTTTTTGACTTGTTCACGGTTTTGCCTCTTGTTTAAAACCACAAAAATATTATAGGTTATGTAACTGTACTTTAATCTGTCTTTTGTGATTAAAATTTAATGGATGTGCATAATTTTACCAAAAATATATAAATAAATAAATAAAAATTGCATGTATCTTTTTGAAAGAGGTCGGGATACAAATAGACAATGGAAAGAATGTTTAAGAACTGTCAAACTACAAAAGTAACATTTTAAAATCAGGCCTTAGTATCATGATATCATTTTCGTTTGGGAATCAATTTTCGTGGTTAATCTCTTTGGATTAATCTAATAATGTATGTGTGTGGTGTGCAAATGTGCAGTATGATTTGTCGTGTACAAGCGCACACTCAGAACGACTTTTTGGTAAGGTGCTAGCTCACTGAGTCATTATGCCACAGACAAGCATATTCACTCCCAGTCCATTATCCGATGGCACCGGATAAACCAGTCAATCCTTCGACTGACCGTATCTTTTGAGATTCGTACATCCATTTTTAAATCTCGTTAGTGTGTTCCAAATCCCCAACTAGACAAAAAAAAAATAATAGTGATAAAATCAAATTAAATTAATTAATAAAATGAGGCTGATAAGTTGGACTAACTTTATAACGGCGTCTAAGAATAGATACAATTTCCAAGAATGAAAGAAAAATCAAATATTTTAGCAAAGTACGTTAACTCTTACTCCTTGGGGCTAACTTAAAAAATTCTTTGTTTGCTGTTTTCCGACCCATGCTATCCACATGTGGGTAGGTAGGTAGGAAAAAAAAAATTTTTATTTTTTGAAAACAATCTTTTATACTTTTGAAAAGTTTAAATTGGTTTCATATGTCTCTTTTAAAACACATTTACAATTTTTTTGCTAATTAAAGTCTTCTTTGTTCCTCCTTGTGTTTTCTCCAATGGAGAAACACAGCTGAATTTCCTTACTACTGAATAAAGCCTGTTCACAGGTTGTCTCCCTCGCCAGGGATATTGCCATTTAATACTGTTTCTTATGTTGTATGAGAAGTTAAATGACAAAAAAAAAAAAAAAAAAAAAGATTGCAGTAGATGTCAATAAAATTTTTTGGGTAGGGGCATTTCAAGTGGATCGGGCGGTCAACGGCAAACGATAGTAACTACTTTTTTTCGCAAGCAATCTGAAACCTCTTCTTGCCGACAAAGCCTTCTTATTACCCATGTTCACCAAGTGGTAAATGTCATTAACTCCAACTTTCTGCCTGATATGTATGACCATCGATTTCTCATTTTCTTGTAGAAAGGCAATTCCTTAGTGTCCTCATTTCCAACGGTGTATCCAGTATAGTGACAAATGAACTGAAAATTATTGATTTGTGAGAACCATATGTTAAAACGGTTTGTAAGTATGTTAGATGCTATCAGTTATACAGCGTACAAATGGTTAATCCAATTGAGACGGATTACTTAAGGCCGTAGGGACATTTCTGATTAAAGTGAAGCAACGAAGAGTAAAATCCGTAAGCCTGTTGAATTGGTAATTGTGAAAGGTTAAAAGCATATATATCCCTAGATAGTTCTTTTATCTATCTGAAATTCCACACGGTACAGTTGTCGTCCATATTTTAATGCCACTTCCTTATATTGAACGTTTGATTCAATTTTAGCTTCATTATAATGAATTAACAAACTCTATTTTATTTTATGAAAGTTCCATAAAGTATTTTATTTTTTTCTGATTATAAGGATTCGTTCTTCAATTCAAATAATATGATTATAGTCTCAACAATCTACTTCTTGTAAATGACAATGAGGCATTTAGTGTAAGGGATTCGGTACAAGTGATGTTCGAGTTCTTAGGTTTTTGAACTTAACGATAGGTAGGGTGACCCCGTATACGAAACAAGTGCCTGTGAGATGTTGGCTTTTAGCAGCCATGTAATAAACTGTCATATGCTGGTTTTGAATGTATTATTTTAATAGAAATTCAAAATCAGCACATGACAAAGCAAACAGGTCAGGCCTTCGTTTTTACTTGAAAATGATGGTTAGTATCATTTTGTTTGTGGTCTCATTGCATTTGATTCTGTAAATATACTGTTACAATAAATAGTGTTTGCCAGTGTACCACGTGATAAATGCACGACGTTTGTATGGAAAATATTTTTGACGCAAAAACCTGATTACCCCCCCCCCTTTCGCAAGATAACGCTAATTTATGTTTTTTATCCAATGGTATGATCGTTCATCACAAACTTTATGTTGTTGTAATGTTGTTTAACGTCACATAAGCAATTTTTAACTATTCACGATGTGAGCAAAGTTATTAATCTCTAAAACAGGTTCTTGAATGTGTTAGATATGCAAGTGTATATTATGGTCAGCGCAGCTCAGGTGAACCCTTTTTTAAGTGCTAGCTCTTCGAGTAAGTTTTCTGTAGACAAGCATGCCGCTCTCCAAGTCACATTATCCAGGCACAGTTGATATTCTTTCCTCCAAATGCTGAACGCCAGACGAGGAAACAATATTGTCGTCTCATGTAGGACGCGTCCGTGATTCGAACTCTCGACTTTCTGCTCTCGAGGAAGAAGCTGAAATAGCTCTGAGCTACCAAGGCGGTTAAATGATATGAGGTATCATTTTGAAGATTGGCGAACCCGCCCTTTCTTGTTGCGCACAATTACAAATATAGGCTTATGTTCGAATCTTAATTCCGCAGACACTGGTTTTTCTCCTTTATTTCCTTCTTCTTCTGAGTGCCGCTTTGGAACGATTGCGAGTCTTGTCCTACAAGTAAAACCCAACAATGTCTTAAATTCATTCAACTCAATTTTCACAAAGATCGATATATATATATATATATATATATATATATATATATATATATATATATATATATATATATATATATATATATATATATATATATATATTATTATTATTATTATTATTATTATTATTATTATTCAAAAATTTTAGATGTCATCTTGAAGATCACTTCTAGCTTATAACATATGTTTTTACTTGTGTAAAAAAATACTTATTTTTATCACTCAGAAAAAAGCAAAAATTGCTTAATCTAAGTTAAGAAAAATCTTAGTTAAGATGTAAAAATGTTGTAAAAATAAAACTAAATCTTAATGAGGAAAAGTTTTTTTTATTATTTATTTATTTATTTATTTATTTATTTAGATTAATCAACCAGTTAGGTGCAAAACTTAATTAAACTTAGATTATTCCCTGTATGATTAACAAAAGTGTTATTTCTCTTAATGATAATCTACAGTCATATATGTCTTTTTTCCAAAAAAAAAGTGGAGGGGGGGAGGCACTGCATGGGTCAAATTTACCGCTATAGTTCATTTAATGAGTGCAAAGACTCATAAATATTTTCCTGGCCCCAGTTTCACAATCATTCACTCAACTGAGTGTACACTCAACTCAAATATTTCCATTTTACTTTCATTCATATTTTGAAAATTTTAAATTTTATGAGGCAATGTTTGGTTTTGTTCAACAAACCTACACTTAACAATTTAAATGTAATATACGATATTCAGTTTTAACCATTTGATGTATAAATATTGACATTGAAATATTACACAATTTTAGTTGAGTGAACACGCAACTGAGTGAATGATTATGAAACTTGGGCCTGTCATCCTGTTTGCCTTCCTTCACCTATGGAAACGTTTCACAAAAATAGTTAAGGCGTTCAAATTTTATCCATAATGATTATAAAAATGGAAACCCTGACAAAATCGTGACAGATGTAATAATTACATTCATTAACACATATGTCTGTTTACATCTTATACATTTATAGGATAGAACCAAGTCACCTTTGTGATCGTATGAGCTCGAACCATGGCCAGGTCATAAGTTCTTTAAATTTAAGAAACTGATTCTTTCCTGAGACTCGACATTAACGACTTATTCACACGATGTCAAGAGAATGTGACGGAGGGGGGGGGGGTGTATGCTTATCTGTAGTGTACTGATTCTGTGAGCTAGCACGTTAAAGTTTCACTGAGTGACTGTTTATACAAGGTAGACCATAAAATGCACTTGCACATGACGGAAAACAAACTTAAACTTAGATTAACAATTAGTAATTTATAAACTTGTTCTTGATGCGAATTGCCGGAAAACCGCTGATGCAACGCTAAACAATATTACAATAAATCAATCCCGCGAGTGGTCATCTAAGCCTTGGTTAACAGCGTGTCTCACTGCTCCGGTTCACAACCTAAATGTGACATGCACGCCTTTAAAGTTTCTGTTCTCAATTCAGATTGACTCGCATATAGGTTTAATGGGATAAATTATGTTTTACGTCCATGTCAAGATTCTTGCACGGTAGAGGAAACCGGAGTACTTGGTTAAAATTACCAAACTTTCTCACACTAGGATCCACCGAGTGGGATTCAAACATCAGTGGTTAGATGCGCTGTGATCCGTGTTAGCGCGCGCTTTAGACCACTTGGCCACAGAGGATACATTCTTATGTACATTTATCTAATATTTAATCATTTTAAGCACTTTATAAGTACTTAAGCGACTACGTGATATACCATAATTAGCTTCGTCACTGTAGTTTAATAAACGTTCCAAGCTATCAGAGTGTTGACAGGAGCTGAAATTAATTAATCAACTCCTAAGGTAGTACCATGATGTGCAAAAGCAGAACGTCAGTTAGGTACAAAGGAGATTGGGAATTACCTAGGCGACAAAAATGGTTACTCAATTACTCATTGTTAGGTTAAGACCTTTGCTAGTTGTAGATTAAAAACTGTTCTGAATTATCCCTACAACTACAAATTTAAAAAAAAAACCATGGGTTTTTATGAATGAACGAAAATTGATCGAATTGTTTTCCTTTTTTATCGGTTCTTAAAAACTCAAATAAACCGGTAGTTTAAATATTTTACAATTTCTTAAAAATTCAAGCACAAAAAAGAAAAAATAATTATTTTCATTTGCTTGACTACTTGAATTATTCAGCAATTTACTGCACGTTATAAATTCCTTCATAAACTCATCACATAATTCATATTTATTAACTCCATGACGAAAAAACAATGGAATTTTAAATAAAAGAAGCTAGACATTAACATCAAAAACATCTTGTGATTTTTTGCTTTAAATAAATTTAAATTGACGAGAAAGTCGTTACTTTAGGAGGGACATGGCCAAGGGGTACTGTCACAGACTTTCAAAGTCAAGGGTTGGATTGTGGGTTCAAATCTTACTCAGAACTTGGAAATTTTCTAAGATGATTTTCATCTTCTGCCCATACTAGAGCCGTAAAAAGCTCATTACCAGAAAAGTCTTTTGAATGAGACTCAAAACCGAGGTCCCGTGTCTCAGTGCACGCTAAACACCTCTGTAGAGTTCGAAAAAGAGAAGACCACTTGTGACCGCTACAGAGGACGCTCTCAACTAGAAGAGAAAGAAACAGACTGAGCAAGATAAACTTGATAGGCCGATCTATCTGCCTTAACGATGGTAAGTTACTTTCATAGCAATATCAAAAAGTAGCTTACCGTCAATAAGGCAGATAGTTCGACTTACTACTGTGATTCCATCTCTAACTGTAAAAACTTATATCATACAAGATTAACGGTATTTTAAAAAATTAAAAAACGTTATACTATCTTGGGTCCGTTAAACTGACCTAAAAAAACCATTGACCTACTTTTCACGGTTGAGCGATTAAGCCCTTATAACGGCGTAATTATTCCACTGATGGTGTTGAAACTTCTTGGAATAGTACAAATTGAAAGGTTTTTTAATTTGACTTTACTTGGCCTCATTTAACATGCCAATATTAAAGTCTAGTTCAACAGAAGACCTCTGCAATTGCGACCGTAACAATTACATGCACATCTTTCGTATTGTATTTGTTATAATAAGTAGTTGTCGAGTTGCTGTTGTTTTGTAATTGACAAGGTTCTGATGCTGTTGTCTGTTGCTTTTATGTTGCTGTTATTGGCGATGTTGTTGTTACTGTCGTTTCTAGATATTAGGCGACGGTGTTGTTATTTTTCATAAGATGACGCTTGTTATTGTGTTGCTTTTAGAGATGTGCATGCTGTTGTGTTGTTGTTGTTGTTGTTGTTATTGGCGTACATGCTGTTGTTGTTTTTGGTAGTGGTGTTGTAGTGTTTTTGGTATTGGGTCGGTGCTGTTTTATTGATATTACTGTGATGTTGTTGCTATTTTGTTGTTGTTATAGGTTGTTGTACTTTTTTTTATTTGCGTCAATGCTGTTGCTTTGTGTTGTTGTTATTGGTGATGTGCTGTGGCTATTGGTACTGTTGCTGTTCTGCTGTTGTTATTGGTCGTGGTCCTGTTGCTGCAGTGTTTTATTGGCAGTTGTACTGTTTTTGTTATTGGTACTGTTGCTGTTGTGTTGTTGTTATTTGTGGAGGTACTGTTGTTGTTGTTGTGTTGTGTTGTTTTTGGCGTTGGTGTTGTTACGGCTGTGTTTCTGTTGTTCTGGTTGTCAATACTGTTGTTATGATGTTGATATTAGCGGTTCCATGTTACACTAATATTCGACTCAGTTCTGTGATCATCATAGACGACGGGAAAACTTTTTAAATAAACATCAAATAAAATTAGATAATCTTTGATTTATCTTCTTATCATTTCAATCAGTTTTAAATATGCATAAATGACTTCAAAAATAAACCTCAATAACATCTAAGCTGGTATTTTGAGTGGTTATGTAAATAATGTCATTTCCTTAAAAAGGATATAGAATAAAAAAAAATTAAAAATTAATAAAAACAGCGTTTAACAGATCAATCACAATTTACTTCAAAAGATATTTTTAATAATATAGAGCTGAACTTTATTGATGACAATAAATAGCAAAAAATAAATGAATTAAAAATTTTAAAAATATCTATTAATAGATTTTAATATTGTTAGGCAAAATTATTCAAGGCGTTTACGATTATAGATCTGTTAGATAAAATGCAAATTAAATAATAACTTTGAAAGGCGTTGAAATACATGTATGAAGTTCAATAACTTGAGTAAAAAATGACTCAAAATTATACGCATGTTTGATTGTAACGCACCTGCTTTAAACGATATTATAGGTTTGCATTTTATTTGTGCAGTTAAGTCGAGTAAACAGTTTCCGAGCTTATCAACACACGGAATAAGTTGAAATTTTCAAAATGCAATTCGCACTTCATTCGCCCCGAGGGCATGTGTTATCGGGTGGTTTAAAGCAGTTTACAGATCATAGTGCCCTTCATCGTCTGGGCTTGAATTCCAATCGGGACATATCCTAGTTGAAGAAAACATTATCAGTCCGCCTGCCGAAGGTCGAAAGCTTACTCTGGGTGCTCCGGTTTCTTCCACCATCCCAGAACTGACAGACACGATATAAGTGAATGAATCATGACTGGATGAAACACACACACACACACACACACACACACACACACACACACACACACACGTGTATATATATATATATATATATATATATATATATATATATATATATATATATATATATATATATATATATATATATATATATATATATATATATATATATGAGAACTCCATTATATACCAGTTACATTGCAACGTACTTAATTATTATTTGTAATACTCGATGTACTAAAAACTATTATGTCAACTCTGGGAGTGTATCCTGATTCCCGACTCTAAATTGAAAAAAAACTTAGGTAAAGGGCAAAAATATTTACGTGTTTTTACGAACATGACCTTAAAAAAGAAACCCGTGTTTAAGTAACACATGAGATGCACTCAAAATGCAGTTAACCTCTTTGTATACACCCCCGCGTTTAGAGGTTGATGATTTGTAATACACATTGAGCAAAATCAATGATATTTTCGCATGTAAACAAAACTTGCAGTAAGTCAGCGGGTACAGGTATGTTTGCACTCAAATACAGGTCATATCTATAGGTATAAACACTATCAGACCGAGGTACAGTTCAGATTTAAAAGTTAAAAAATTACTAAAAAAAAAAAAAAAGCAAAGCCTTAACATAAATCTCTCTCTCTCTCTCTCTCTCTCTCTCTCTCTCTCTCTCTCTCTCTCTCTCTCTCTCTCTCTCTCTCTCTCTCTCTGTGTGTTACTATTACAACGAACTTATTTTTATGTCCTGTTGCTCTCTCAATGGTATTTACTGAGAGAGAAATAGAAGATGGGGGGCTTTGATGATACCCTGTCAATTAGATGTTTTTAAATTGCAAACAATCCAAAAATATTTACAATAGTAATCAAAATTGATGCGTTGTGATTTACTTAAAAATACCCTAAAAGTACAGGTGAATTACAAACCTATTCACCTGGCCCCAGTTTCACAATCATTCACTCAACTGAGTGTACACTCAACTCAAATATTTCCATTTTACTTTCATTCATATTTTGAAAATTTTAAATTTTATGAGGCAATGTTTGGTTTTGTTCAACAAATCTACATTTAACAATTTAAAGGTAATATTAGATATTCAGTTGATGTATAAATACTGACAGAATTTGAGTTGAGTGAACACTCAACTGAGTGAACTTGATGATTGTGAAACTGGGGCCAGATGTTAAATATATTCAAGATCTGAACGAGATGCGGCTTACCATTTTCTAGGCCGATCTATCGGTCATAACGATGGTAGCAATGTCATAAAGAATTTATTATTATTATTATTATTTGTTATTATTGTAATAAAACAAATTTTGATGCATTTAACAATACAATTCAAAAATGTTTATGACAGCAATATGAAGATTCTTTCTATCGTAAAGGCAGATATTTCGGCTTTTTTCTTTTCCTACGTCAGTTTTCAAGACAAAACCAGTTAGGAATTCAGAAGGTACACGAACTTAAAAATAAATATATGTATAAAAAAGGTCGTAGGTTTAAGTGTTTGTACACAGGTACACAGGTACCCTATTTTCATTTAGTATAAAAATCGGTTATCGTATTCTTATTTAGTAAGGTGTGAAAGAGTGTGAGTACGTCGAGATATGTGTGTCACCCCTAAAGTTATGACCAGTCGGTCAGAATTTTAAGACGAGAGAGAGAGAGAGAGAGAGAGAGAGAGAGAGAGAGAGAGAGAGAGAGTATTTTGCATTTTGGTGACATGACTTAAAGATATTGGCTGTTTCTGTGTTAATTTTAAGGTCAACAAGTGCAAAAAAAACAACAAAATTTTCCTTTTTTTAATTCAGGAGGGTCCTTTTTCAAAAAAAAAATCTGAAAAGGAAGCTATATTTTATCATTTAAGTCCATCTAATTCAAATAAGAGAGTTATAATAATAATAATAATAATAATAATAATTGTAATAATAATAATAATAATAAATGGTATATACATCATTTTATTGGCATACTACATGTACATGTTTTACCTCACAAGATGAACAATAAAAATCATATATTAATTATATTATACAACTACTACTCTTACTACTACTACTACATCCACTACTACTACTACTACTACTACATCCACTACTACTACTACTACTACTACATCCACTACTACTACTACTACTACATCCACTACTGCTGCTACTACTACTACATCCACTACTACTAATACTACTACTACCAAATAAAAAATAAGCCAGGAATGCGAACTATTTCAAACTAAATTAATTTTAACATTGCTTTTAAATAAATGTAGTGAGTACTTTCAGTACATTATGACTTATTGCGCAACAAAATGGTAAACAAAGAAAAAGTACCATATATATACATACTTGTAGGGAAAACTGCGTTTCCACTTAACTGTTGTCAATTTCTGAAAATAAACTTAACAACCAGATGTGTAATTGTACCAACATCAATTTGTTGTAGCTTAAAGGCGTCTAATGAATTAAAACACATCTCAATAATTATATAAGTTTTATTTTTCAAAGCGTCAGTTTTCTGTTAAAATTGAACTCAATCAACTGTAAAACGTGTAATCCGAACAGCTCGGACCATGTAGCTGTTGATTTCTTTAAAATAAATGAAATTAACATTCACAAACTCAAACTCCATTGTAATTTACACCATCCTGGATATTATTCATTCTCCTGTAAAGTGCCTTTTTATGAAAACATAACACTTAATTAATTTAAAGGATTCAAGGAAAATTTATTTACATTTCCTTCTTCTGATAGTTTGTTTACATTCATGACATAGTTTTGTCAATAGGTCAAGGTCAACTTGAATTGTTGTGGGAGTGTATTGCTAGTAATTATGACGTCACGAGTAGTTCACGTAAACATTCCTGACCCCGCATCACATGCTGTGGTAGTAACTAGAGTTCACAGTCACTGAGTCCGTTTTTCGATTCACAACAAAGATTAACCGAATTTTTCCTGCCTTTATCAGTATGCACTTGTTTGATGTTAGAAAAATAGAACAAAGTCTATATCAGTATTTTTTGACATGAATGACGTAAGTCGGGAATTTTTTGTTTATTTTTGCGGCATGTCAATATTGCACACGCATTTGTACACACATATATATAATAATGTGATTCATACACTCCGATATCTTTATGACTTGTATCCTGTGAAATGATTAAAATCAAACTTCTTGGGTGACATTATAATGACAATTAATCACGAATCATTATTGATTGATGACGCAATGACCAGGTATAAATTGTATCAGATGTTGACCGGCTTATTACTTTAATTTTGACCGCGCAGTTAATAAAAATAAGTCAATGTACCCAAATCAAATTTTCTCGGTGTACGCGTTGAACTTTCTGATAAAAATAAATGTATTGAAAAAGTATAAATTTTACCGATGACACAGACACGGTTTGATGTTTTTCAGATACATGTACTTAAAAGTTCTATCTGTTAGTATAAAAATGCTTTCGACCAAGTCATGTGTACAAGCACTGTGGCGTCGTGTAGAATTCTATTCGTGGATAGAGCTCGCAATGAAGTTAAGCTCCAAAGAATTTGACGGACAGAAGTAGGAAAAAAATAGAATTTTTCTGTGCTTTACTAGCACTGGTGGTGTTGGTTCAATGAGTGGCGTAATGTTGAATTATGTTGTTTTACGTCAAAAGTCAGGACTATTTTACTATATCGAGGCAGTCAGTTCTGGGATGGTGGAGGAAACCAGAGTGACCGCAGAAAACCACCGACCCTCGTTAAACGAACTGACAAACATTCTCATACAAGGACCATCGGTCGTAGATGTTAAACCTAAAAAACCAGCAGAAATATAAGTGATAAAACGCAAATGGAAAGACGCCTAATTTTGTTAGATTTTGTCACCTAGCGATCATTTTGAATAATTTTTATGTGAAGCTTAATTCGTCTATTTAACTTATCCCTATTTTTAAAGAATAGAGTTCTGTTGAACAGCAATTTTCACACATATAAATACGTTACGCGTGTGAAGAATTCGTACGAATTTTTCAGACCTGTGATGTATTTGTATGTGTGAAAATTACGGTTCAAAAGAGCTCAACAGAACTGAACAACATCTCATTAAAGCTCTTTTATTGCAGCTTGGCGAGTAAAGATTCCTAGTTAAGATGCAACGAATGTCTTTAAAAAAACTGGATTTTGATACAATTCAATTATGAACATTAAAACATAAGCCACATAAGATTTACGATGGTAAAAGTTGTTGCCGTAAAACCATTACAACCCAGTACATAATGAAAATGTGCCTGTTTAAAAAAAACTCTCGATAATTACTGGAAACTTGGTGAAATTAAACCCCATTTTTGTCACGTATGTCAATTATGATGTGTGATACCAAGCTTTCTAAATAAGATTTCCGACTTCCGACCATCACAACTCTTAACAGTTGTAAATATATTATAATTAACCGGAAACGTTCTGCTGAAATTAAAACTGCAACGGTTTTATCAACAAAAAGAACTGAATGTGTGAGAAATAGACTTGAGTTTGTTAAAGTCGACGATAGGGGCCGAGTAAATTGAAACTATCTCAAAGGTTATGAATAGCTTCCATGTATGTAATAATATAGTGATATATAAGCTTTATGCATTTATAACTTGTGTCATATTCAAAAATTTGAATATTTCGTTTTACAGAAATTCTAAATTTCCCATACGACAATTTAAGATTAAAGTGAAATGGTATGGTGTTCTTTTAAGAAAACAATTTGCCGAGTCCTTCTTTTACAATCATAAAAAGGGAAGACAATTCAATGGAACTCGTATTCAATTCCAACCAGATTAGTTTGAGGCGTTTTGTACTGTTTTGCCACAAAACATTTTACCAAAATAAATTCGCCGTGAAAATATGGTTGTTGTTTAGCCGGTGTAACGAAGAATTATGACCCGGGTTGAAAATTGACCCGGGGGTTCATAATGAGACCGAAGATGTTGAATTTAGACCCTAGTCCGTTGAAAATTGAACCGCGTCGTTAAATTTTGATCGGAAAACCGGTTCAAAATTCAACAACATTAAAGTAAATATCAATGAACTTAGATCATTAACCATGATTTTTTCAATTATAAAAATTCAGTCAATTCCTCTATTTTTCTTTAAAATCCTAAAATTCAATGATTTAATTTTCAGGAAATGTTAGATGCGATTGATATTGATTGATATATAAGTCATGTTTTTTAAAAGGGTGTGGGAATGGTGGTGTTGGTTCGTTTAATGTGCTTTGTTTTGGTCATTTTGTTCTATTGGGTGGGGGCATTTTTGTGATTTTGTTTGTTTGGTGGTTTTGTTGGTTATCCTTTTTTTTTGGGGGGGGGGGGGTATGAAAAAAAATCTAACACAAACAGATAAACCTGCTTTTAATCGGACAAAATAATTTTAGAATATTATATTGCTATGTGGCAAGTCCATTTAACTTTTTTAAGTCGAATGAATTGAATGTCATGATGTTGTCTAGTCGGATAATTATGACCCCTGTCATTTATAATGCTGTCAGATATATATTTTCCAGAATGTCTACTATTTTACCAGTTAAAATACATGTATGTTGGACTCGTATATCGACTTGTTATTTATACTGACAAGTTGATTTTAATTAGGGGACAATCATTTGACTCAGAGGAAGGGAGGGGTATTCGAAGCGGCTTTATGCTTATATAAAAGAAAAAAAATCAGTTACAAAGAGCCATGAATTCATTTGATGAGCAAAAATTACGCTGCAAATCCTAATAGACGTGCCATGTGCGGGTTAAAAAATCCCATAGATTTTATTTTATTTGATAAAAAATCATTATTAAAACGCAAAAATCAAAACCAATAAATGCCGTAAAATTAAAAACACTGTCGTTGTTATTGACATCATGTGGCCTCAAACATGAAAATAAGTTAACCGTGTATTGCTGGACATTGGGTGGTCTCAGACGAAATTTTACTTATTATTCTGGGGAAAATTAACTTTTAAGTTTAATATTTGATAAGTAGTGTCTTAACATTTTATTTGTATTTACAAACATCCAGTAAATTCAAAATTTGCAACATGACAGTAGATATAGATCAGTCTCATAGAGCAAATTTCAACGAAAGAGATATAAACAAAAATAATTTGTAGTTTGGGTCAATTTTCCACGTGTTGAGGTCTTCAGCAATTAAAACAAAATATCAAACCGTTGAAAAATGATCCCGGGTATAAATTTCACGACATTTAGTCTCAGTTTTTCAACGTTGAAAAAGCACCCGCGGGTCAATATTCAACGTTGAAAAATGAACCCCGGGTCAATTTTCAACCCGGGTCAATATTCTTCGTTACACCGGCATGTATCAATCAAAGATGTGAAGATAATTGATAAAATCTCCCTCGGGATGAGAGATCAATTGACCATAATTATGCTGCTATGAAATGGTGGCGTTTTATTCGTATTAAATGTCCCAATAGTGTTATATTTTACTAATTAAATCAAGATGGTTAAATTTGTTTTTGAATGAAAGAACGTTAAGAGCGTATGGAAGCCTTTTGGTACAAAGATTTTTTCTTTTATTATTATGATTATTATTATATTCTGAAATTGTCAACTATCTGGGAAACTTTTTAATTTTTTAAATCTTTAGGTGCTAACTCACCGAGTCAGTATGCCACAGACAAACATAAAACTCTCCCAGTCCATTATCCAGGCACCGAATCTCCATTTTCGTAATGCCGATCGCAGTGTCTCAAATTTGAAAATTTGAAAAATGTATTATGTTTGACCCGGCCCGGTTCCGAACCCATGACCTCCCGCTCTACCACTGAGCCACCGAGGCAGTCCAAGTTCGTGTTATGGATATTTAGTACAAAGAAATTTACTAAAATTTCGTGTAACGCTAGATAGGTTTCGTTCTATTTGTGAACTCCTCATTGGACTAAGTTATTACATGTATCTGATATTTGGGGAGAATAATTATATTATATATATATATATATATATATATATATATATATATGTTAGGTAGGGAGCAATGTGTCTAATCGAGACGGGAAATTCAAACTATCAGCCACCAGTTTTCACAATCTTTCACTCAAATGAGTGTACACTCGACTAAATTAAAGGGAATATTTTAATGTCAATTTTAAAGACATTACATAGTTACAATTGAATATCTATTGCTGAGTGTATGTAGGTGTGTTGACCAAAACAAAACATTGTCATGTAAAACTCGTCATCACCCGGCTGCTGGAGGATAGGAAAAACACTTCTTTTTTCCTACAGAACCAAGCCCAGCAGGAAGAAGTCTTTATTGCTCCAGGAAGTGGCGCTTGTAAACACCGAACTTTTCAGCATAAATTACAAAAACGTTTGAAAAGTAAAACCAGTGATATTAAAAACGTCCGTTTAAACATCGCAGGTGAATTTTTTGTTTAAAACCATCATCTCCTATAAATGTGAAATGATGTTTTAAGGAATGAACATAAGGGATGTTTATGACATGGGCGGATGGGCGGAGCTTTATGACGTCATTATGTCGTGATAATTTGCATGGCGCGTCGTGTTCTAGATTTTTTATTACCATTAAAAAAAAACAACAACAACCTGCTTTTTCTATGAAATCGGCTTTTAAACAGTGTTGAAAAATGTTTTCGGAAAAGTTTTTTTACCGATTGGATGTTTGTAATAAGCAGCATCAGGTGTAAGTTACGCAGATCACAGCGTGGGCGGCCCATCCCTTTTTTGTGCGTGGGCGGGCGGCGGCGGCGTGAAATAATACAATTTTTTATGAAATAATACAATTCAAAAGTAGCACATGAATTGTCATGTATTATTTCATAAAAATTCAAAAGTAGCAATGACACTGCTTATAATTATTTTTCTGTCCCCAGTTTCACGATCATTCACTCAATTTTAAGAGTGTACACTTAACTCAATGTGCCTTTCGTCTTTTTGTGTGGAATCGATTTTTAAACAACAGTGCATCATAAAAAATTATCAAATATTGTCAAGCTTTCAAGTGTATCAAACTGTCGTAATCGGCTTAATCTTGAAGAAAATCTGTTCAAAACGAGGTTGGATCGGAGGGTAGTGTTTGTGTTTTATCAGGGATGTACCAAGAACCCTTATATTTCGTATCATAAATCAAGAGAAATCTAAGTCGGTTATCTCCTTATTAACAAGTATTGACCTATGTCCATCTGATCTCCACTGGTCAGTATAATAATTCAACCTGTTTATCATTAGAAGCATTAGTCTAAATAAAATGTCAATAACAGCGTGAATGAATTTATAATACTAACATAACTTTAGACTCTGTTCGATTGCCAACCAATGCTATTTAATTTTAAAATTAAAAGTGCAAATCGCGTTTAACCAACAAACAACAACAAACCAAAAATGCAAGTCTTGTTCAAAACAACAGCTGCAACTTAAAAACAAGATGAAGAACTGAACATAATAAGTTCAAATGATTCAATAGATTCAATTCGTCAAGCTGCTTGGATTTTTTTACTCTGCTGATAGAATTAAAGTACATTTTTGACGCCAAAAGAGGTGAATTGTCTGATTTCACCAATGTACAAAATCGCTTCCCGTATTGAAGCATTAATATTTATTGTACACGGTCCGAATGCATTTTTCATATTGCACACTTTGTCACGTGACACTGTCGTCTAAAGAAAACAATTTCTTCCTAAGATGATATTGCACTAGTTCTTATATATTGTTATAAAAACTAGTGCAATATTTGTGTATTTTGAGACAAAAATTGGATTTTTCGATGAAATACGGGTGGTAAGCAAATGAAATATTTTCACTATATAATTAAAGGTTATTGAACTTATATTTTGAAATATTTTCCCTCGTTGACAATATAAGTTCAATAACCACACACACACACACACACACACACACACACACACACACAAACACACACACACATACACACACACACATTATATATATATATATATATATATATATATATATATATATATATATTATAGAGGTTCACAGAGCCAGAAATAACTGGAACCAGAAAAGCTATCGACTTTTTTGCATTTATTCTACCGCTTTTATCTCTCTTAAGAGATTTTTCAGGAAACAGTTCTTATTACCTTAATATTAGGTCTAATACTTGATTGCAGCGTTAAATTAATAAGAAAATATAGCAACTTTATGGTATCTGAATTTTGAATAAGTACAGAATAATTATTGCATAATACATGGGTCTGTAATACTTTAAATACATTTCAGTAAGACATTGTACTGACTCGGGTTGACATGATATACATGCGTGCAGTTCATTTACGAACCCTACGAAACCGGACGTAAAAGTCTCAATACAAAATTGAGAAAGACTGCATTCAGATTTTTGACTTTGAAATACGTGAATGACCTTGTATATATTAAACTCAATGACCAATACCATTAATCTTATATAGTGAAAAAATGATTTATAAAGCTATATTTGAAATATTTTAATACAAAACCATGTCAAAATAGTATTTAATACATTTATATTATCATAGTTTGAACCTTATGACCTTTTTGAAGTATAAGGTTTATATGCTGTAAATGTCAAAATGTCTTTTTAAAAAAAGCAAGTTTAATACGATCTTGCCATAAATTTGTAGACAACTTTTTATTGTGGGCTGACAAACTTAATTACATGTATCTTTAATTTTATCCGATCGGGAAATTAATTTCCTTTTCTTGCAGTCGTGTAGGAAAAAACAAAAGTGGCTTTATCAGGTTATCTTCAAGATTAATACCATATCTTTTTCCGGATACGCGAATATGATTTTGTGTCCGTATCCGGTTCTGATCAATTCAATGCCTTTAGTTAATTAATGATTTTTTTTTTCTGTTAAAATCACAGGCAAGAAGATATCGTTCAAAGTTCCTTTGTGTAATTTAAAAATTTAAAATGAGAGAGAGAGAGAGAGAGAGAGAGAGAGAGAGAGAGAGAGAGAGAGAGAGAGAGAATTACGACCCGGTCAAAATAGAACTAGTCGGTTCTGGAATAAAGGAGACCGTATTAACCTTCGGCAAGCGAACTGGCTTTCTTCACCAAGAACTTCTTGAGTGGGATTTAAACGTAGAGATGGAGAGGCGTTGTGATCAGTTCAAATTGCTAAAGAAATTGATTTTACCAAAATAAAAAAATAAATAAAATAATATAATAAATAAAATTTAAAAAATTTAAATAAAATAAATAAATTAGTGACTAATTAAGCAAAATGACTATCTACACTTCGTTTTTCACTTCAAATTTAAACTACAGATTCTTTTTTTCTTTCTATTAATAGTAACACCGGCCATTCAGGTTTCCATTGATTGAAAGTGACTTCTCGACGTAAATTTAGGCTATACTGTAAGGACGTTCAGCTTTGTTAAAATGGGCACGACATATTCAGAGATTTAAAATGAAAGATCATGGACACACAGACGTACGCCGAATACCCCGCCCTATCATAATCTAGTCTGACTGAATCCAATTGAACTAAAACTTTCACGTCAGAATAGAGCAATGGGGGAAAAGAACAATTCAGGGATATAAAACATCCTTGTTAGTTCCGAATGGGAAGTTAAATCTACTTATGAAAGACGTAAATCGGAAAGCACTTCAAACATCAGGCAAGCGATGAGTAGTGTGACGGAAGATATATAGCACGTGCAAAAACTACATTACTTAGAATTTTAATTAATCTTAAGGGTAGATAAGTTAAAACTACCTTTAATTGGCTTAACAATAGAAAACGTTGGAAAGTTAGTAATAAAAATTAACCCCGGACAAAACAAAATATATACGGTCATTCCTTGAAATATATAGCAATCTTAATAGTTTTTAAAGAAATAAAAAAGTATAAACACTTGAAGTTAAAGATGTGTTATAAAACTATATAACATATTAAATATGGTGAAAGTTTAAATATATGATAAACAGAATAAGACACGGTCGGCGAGTTTGCATTACGACCTAACTTGTACTAGCGCACATTAAGGGCGATTTTAAGGTGCTAGCTCACCGAGTCAGTATGCCGCAGACAGGCATACCCCCCCCCCCCTTCACATTATCCTTGTACCGGGTGAACCAGTCGATACTCTGTCCCCTATTGCATAACACCAATGGATTTTGATCCGGAAAAGGATGTTAAAGATATCGGAACATGAAACAGACATATAAATGGTAAACATTTGTATAAAGATTTCTCGCAAAATGATTTTGCATCCGGTAAGTGTTTCATCTATTGGTCGATTTTTGAACAAACGTCAAACTTTGCTCAATATATATATTTCTTAATTTCTGTTTAAAAGTGTATGCTTACAATTGAAATTAATAAAAGTCAAAAATGTATGTCAATGTTATATATATTTATTTCAATAAGATTTTGAGTTTTCGCTATCCATTTAATTGTTAAAGTATATTGAAGCTTCGGACAACCGGGCACAGAACGGTATATTCATGAGCACTCGGTATAGAAGCCGAGAACATGTTGTTCGGCATGTCAAGATCGTCCAGGATTTTGAATCTACCGTTGTTCACTTATTGCGCAAAATGTCTAACAACTAAGCATACCAGTTTGATATTTGCCTCTTAGAATTCCTGTTATATAAAATTTCAGTTGTAAAAGCCATGCCAAGAGATAAATTGAATTGACGTCTTAAATTCCCAAATGTCTTGAATTTCCAAAGTATTCAGATTTAAAAATTGGCCATCTTTCGATTAGGGAAATCTTACTAGAGAAATGGATTTCTCACCATCAAACGCTGTCTAGAATTTTATTTTCTGAATATGAAAATGAAACAGTCTCGAGTTTTTTTTTTCCGAGTCAGTTGGGGAAGGGTAGATCATAGCATTGACTGTTATCTGTCACACACATACTAATGATTTAACAGGAAATACTAGGCATAATACCGGATCTTAAACATAGGAAGTAACTTTCATGGATTAAAGAATTATAAGGGGTTACAAATCATGAGGAATTCTGCATCACAAAGATGAACATATAATCATTCTATCTCAGGACCTGAGCTGGGGTCAATGTTCTGCATATAGAGGTCAAGATCACGATCGAAAAGGTCTGTCTATCTATGTGACCTTTAAAATCTATCTTCGGAAAGAGTATGATGGGTTTGGGGGGGAGTGTAAATACAGTAATCATGATAGCTTATGACATATACTGTTGTTACATTTGAATAATATCTTTTATCTTTGTTCAATCGTTTGAAGCAATAGGATTTATTTTTTTGAAAAAAAAATTTGGAATCCGTCAAATGCCACTTTTTAGAACTCATTATTTATAAAAATTTCAAAATTATTACATGTCATTATTAAAAATTCAAAAAATTACATTTTCTTTTAGCATTGGATAAGTTAAAAGTATAGCAAGTTGCAATTGTACTCGGCTAACCTCCCCCCCCACCCTCCCCACCCCATCCCCCCAAAAAATCAATTAAACAATAGGATAGAATTGCCGCTTTTTTAATCTTTCAAATTTTAAGCGATAGCAAATATAGAAATTAAAAATTCATATTGATCACTTATCGATTCATTATTAATTATTTAGATGATGCTGAATTAGTTGTTGGCAGATGAAAATCGAAGTTTGTGTGGAAATATTTAAATGATTTACAAGGCAAAGGCATCGTAGATAGAGTTAGTGAAGTGATCAACGAAAGTTAGTCAAAACCGTTGTAGATTGAACCAAGGTTCAGTCTCATGTGACAAATGGTTTTGCAGCGTTTAATTGGGACCCCAAACATTCTTAGCTGCATAATATTATAGATTAATTTTCAAGGAATTTTCTGGTCGCAAATAGCTGAAAATTTGCTAAAACGATGTTTAACAAAAAAAGGAAGAAAAGAAGGAAGGAAAGAAAGAAAAAGAATGAAAGAAAGTAAAGATAGAAAGAAGGGAGGGAGGAAGGAAGGAAGAAAAAAGGAAGAAAAACACGATATTCTTTCATTTCTTTCCTGATATCCCTTTTAAAGTTTTGAAACCGTACGACACACTGACCTACAATTTATTGATTCATTGCATCGATCATCTGGCAAATGTCCATTTACTTACTGAATCAGCTGTAGGCATATTAATGTTCTGACTATGATTGAAAATGACTTATTTAAGGCACAGATGTGGATCACAAGAAAATTTCTCTCTCTCTCTCTCTCTCTCTCTCTCTCTCTCTCTCTCTCTCTCTCTCTCTCTCTCTCTCTCGGTGGGTGGGTGGGTCGAGCAACAGGTCGGTCTAATTGGATAACGTGATAGTATATGTAGTTGATTCGACAAAAAAGGGGGGATTTGGCAGACCGTGCTTGCAATTAATAGGTGGCTGGGTAAGTCAGTCGGTAGAGCGTCCAGCTAAAATTAGGATGTTCTAGAGTTTCCGTGTTTGAGTCTTGGTTTTTGCTGCATCATTTTTTCTTTTCAATTTTCTGTTACTTTTGGGGTCTCATCCGACACTAGAAAGTGGCCGACCAACAAGATGGTCAAAGGGAGATCCCGGTTTTTTTTTTAGTTTTTAAGATAGTTGAATTGAAAACAGTAAGGGTAGAATGTGGTGGACAAGGCTTGATAGGTGGCCGGGTAGCTCAGTAAGTAGAGCGTCCGGCATGAATAAGATGGGTTTCGGGTTCGAGTCCAAGTTTGGCCGCTTTTCCTTTTTTCTATACATTTGAAGTATGACTTGTTCATCCTATGTGGCAATTCATGTCTTTTCGGTCTTAATCACCTTGTATGTCTTACACACCCCTTTTTTTTATTCAATTATAATGTTCAGCATTGGTTGCACACGGTTGCACACACATACAAATACATCTTGTATATAATTAAACGCTCTCTTAGCTATATCCTATTATTCAGTGTGTTGGTCATTCAGGTCATTCAACCCAATAAGTTAAACAGGGTGTGCTAGACTGAAGGAGGAATATAAACCTAAGCCCATGCTAGGTTATTAGCAAGAAATCGTATTGTAGCTATTTTTTTTTGTTATTATTATATTATATTATATTATATTATATTATATTATATTATATTATATTATATATATATTGTATTGTATTGTATTGTATTGTATTGTATTGTATTGTATTGTATTGTATTGTATCGTATCGTATTGTATTGTATTGCATTATGTTGTGTTGTATTGTATTGTATTGTATTGTGTTGTGTTGTGTTGTGTTGTGTCGTATCGTATCACATCACATTACATAATATTATATTATATCATATTGTATTGTATTGTATTGTATTATATTATATTATATTATATTATATTATATTATATTATATTATATTATATTATATTATATTATATTATATTATATTATATTATATTATTATATTATATTATATTATATTATATTATATTATATTATATTATATTATATTATATTATATTATATTATATTATATTATATTATATCATATCATATTATATTTTATTATATGTTATTTTATTGATTTCATTTTATTTTATTTTATTTTATTTTTTTTCATTTCGTTTCATTTCATTTTATTTTTAATTTTATCGTAATTGGTATTTTACTTTCTTTTCTTTTTTGCTTTGGTCATTGAACCAGAATTAGAATATTTTAAAGGTTAATCGTGGACCATATGCAACATTAATAAAAGTAATCAGGCGAAATAAAACATGATGTTAATTTATATCCGTATTGATAGATGTTCATAAAAAAATCAAAGGTTCACGTAGCACGTGGCAAACACTCATAAGCATGCAAATTCGTACTCTCGCGACAGCTGGCTATGCTTTAATCCAAAATCAGTACTGGTCAAGGGACATGTACGTCATGAACTTTTTTTTTATTGATTTGTTTATTTTCATTATATTTTATTATACTAGTATTTTATTTTTATTTATTTTTATTATTTTATTTTTTTTATTTAAAAATGAAAACACAGAGAAGGAATTTGATTTTTTTTAAAATATTTTAAAAGCAGTAGAAGACTTATGATAACGACAATCGTAAAAAAGTCTGTGTTTCAAATAGTAACCAAGTAACTATCGGTCAACCAGTAAATGAACTGAACTTAACCTAAAAGGGCAATGTCCTCAGAATGACAGATTAATTGAAAAAACCAAGATGGCGTGCTTGAAAGTAGGCCGCGTTTAATGTTTTATCAATATGACTTCTTGAGTACCAGAAGTTCAATGTACCATTGATGGCACTGTTAAAGAAGAAGATAGCTCCATAAAATACAATTTCTCTTGCCTCATTATTGCTTTTTTATTATTCAAAAACGTTCACTCAACAGACAAGAAGATGCAGGAATTTTTAAAACTTTTTAATGTAAATAGTTTTTTCTTCGTGATAAAAAAGTGTGGAGTGATGTGAAAGTTAAGATTCTTTCACTTATATCGAGGCGGTCAGCTATAGTATGGAAGAGGAAACCGGAGTACTCAGAGAAAGCTACCGACCTTTAATGGATTGTTATATAAAAATCCCAAAAAGGATCTGCCAGATTGGATTAAAACCTATGAGATAAGAGGGGCTGTCAACAACCGTAAGCGGACACAATCTAGCCAAATCCGTTTTGATCCGGATTGTCAGATACTCTGCAATTTCGGAGATCACAAACTCCAAGGCGGAAAATGTGTTCCCTATATCAAGTATTTGAAAACGTACGATTGATTGATTCGATTTAATAGGGTTTTACGTCCCGAGTTTTTCATCTCTGAAAATTATTTTACGAACTGGGCCAGTAATAAAAATCATTGAATAAAAAAGTGGGGAAAATATGAAATCGAAAACCACCGCTGTTACAAAAGTTTCTGAACTTTATCTAAGTGTGTCATCTATCCATGAAATTCTAGAACAGCGCCTGCCTGATATGTTGCGAAGATATACGAATGATGACCTCGGAGCTTGTACTACGGAAAATTTGCTAATTGAAGAGTACCTTATTACTGAATAATAGACACAGGACAGTGTCTGTCCAAGTCGGAATCGGTGATCGAAATATCTTGCCTGGCTTTTTTTAACATTAACTTGTACTGTGTCGTAATTCTGGGTTGCGTTGTCTGTGGTCAACTTCATGTCCAACTGCCCACTCAACGTAGGGGTCTCACTAGCTGAGTGGTCTAAAGCGCAAGCTTACGAATCACAGTGCCTTTCTTTGTCAAGGTTCGAATCCTTGGTCGGGACAAATCCTAGTTTGAGAAAGTTTGTCAGTTCGCTTGCCGAAAAAAAACTTGACTGGGGCCCAAAACGCAATTAATCCAATCCGTTACACTCAGTGAAAAAGTCCATACTGCTATACATTACAACATGCATTTAAAAATACTAAATATAGAAATAAAGCCCTTGCTCAGGTTTGATTTTTATTGCTGTTTAACTTTTCATCAGCAATTTTCATCTACTTGCAAAGAGGCATTTTCCATCTTAACACATGTGCATGTGGTGCCGTGTGTAAAATAATATAAATCTACTTTTCATGAGTTCACATAGTAGTGCTAGTACACGTGACGACAATGTCATTGATAAACGCTGCGAACCAATAATTCCTGGCACCAAGCCAACCAGTAGACCTGTACAGAAATGCGAAACTCCTTTTAAACATGCAGTGACAGAGATTGAACGCACAGCTATGAGAAGCCCCAGGTTGAAAGGCTTAATCACTCTTCCACTTATTTCTTGCTCGAAAAGGGGCCTCGGTGGCCGAGTGGTCTAAAGCGTGCGCTTACAGATCACAGCGCCTCTCACGATCTGCGTTCGAATCCCACTCGCGATAGATCCTAGTGTGAAAAAGTTTGTCAGTTCACTAGCCGAAGGTTCCTGGTTTTCATTTGGGTGCCATATACCATTTTTTGAATTTAATCATAAAATACATTCAAAAAATGGTATATGACAATATATGTATATGAATGTATTTTATGATTAAATTCAAAAAATGGTATATGACATGGGCATTCCGGTTTCTTCAACCCAGAATTACCGCCTATAAAGAATCTTGACA
Organism: Tegillarca granosa; assembly: GCA_029721355.1. Taxonomy (NCBI): domain Eukaryota; kingdom Metazoa; phylum Mollusca; class Bivalvia; order Arcoida; family Arcidae; genus Tegillarca; species Tegillarca granosa. Next base: position 28,531,487 of record CM056596.1, read on the forward strand.
CGCTCGAAAAAACACCATTACTCTACTCCACTCCACTATACTCTTGTTCGTAATATTAATAAATTATCTGTGGCGACAATAGAAGCCAAGCTGCTCGTAATATTAGGCACAATGAATGAAGTCGATTTCTGCTACTTCTGTAGCATGTGAAATAATCTTGAAACGGACATGTAATCATGTCACTCGTTTATATGGAACGTCATAGCTGTCATATATTTTACAAAAATGGTATAAGAATTCATTTTATCCTATCATTTGCTTTCAACGTTATATGTTTTGGTTTTACCATTATATATTTTAGTTTTACCATTGTATGATATAGTTTTACCATTATATTTTTGGGTCAAAACATATAACGATGAAAGCAAACAATGTCATGAGAAAATGAATTCATATATCATTTTTTTTTACCATAAAAGACAGCTATGGCGTTCCATGTTTGCGTGTTGGGTAATGTTGTAATACCTGACACTTACTTATGTCTAGCTTATGTTTTCTGTTTAACTATGGTCGTATGAATACAGAAAGGGGTAGTTCTCTGACAGTTACTCAGCGATTATTTAGCTGGATGAAAAGTTTACAATACCCACCTTTGTTCTTCAAAATTGTAACACACTGGCCTATATTTCTGTTTGTACAAAATCTGACAGTGATGTATTTAGATTTTTAAACCAAGGTATTGCTTGATTTCACACAACCAAAAATGTATTCACCTGCCAGGTAAAACTTAAAATATAGTTCTTCCTGGTCCGTAAATTAGTTATATAATTATTTTCTACAGTTAAATCATGCTGATGAATGTGCTTCTGTTTGAGGACTACAGTGGCCGAAACCTATGTCTCATTTGACGAAAATTATGACATGTTTATATGTGTAAAAGGAAAAGGAAAAAATAAAGCGACCAAAACGGGACTCGAACTCGAGACCTTCCCAAAACTAATGGTACACTCTGCCAACTGAGTTACCCGGAACCTGTCCTAACCAGTCCGCAATTTTTTCGCTTTCTATTTTGGATTCAACTACCTTGAAACAAAACCAGCCACATCGCAGGGTTGGATGATCTCCCAAATGTAACAGTAAATGTATTGTTTTGTAAATTTAAAATGTTATAAAAATTCACGCAAAAAAACCTTCATGACATAACAATATGGTGATTTTACACGAAAACATTTCTACGCGATTCTGGCTTTAAAATCATATGTCGCCCGAAGAGTGGAGTGGAGTGGAGTAATGGTATTTTACGCCCCAGTCAAGAATCTTTCACTTATTTCGAGGCGGTCAGTTATGAGATGGTGGAGGAAACCGGAGTGCCCGGAGTAAACCACCGACCTTCGGCAAGCGAACCGACAAACTTTCTCACACTAGGATCTGCCCCGAGTAGGATTCGAATTCAGGCAGTGAGAGGCACTGTGATCCGTAAGCGCGCTTTAGACCACTCGGCCACCGAGGCCCTATCGCCCAAAGACATCCATGGTTAACAATAACCTTGAGTCAGATAAGATCACCAAGACGCAACATATATTGGTATAGTTATGTGCTGATTTTGAATTTCTATTAAAATAATGCATTCAAAATCAGCACATGACAACTAGTGTGCTGATTTTGAATTTCTATTAAAATGAATTCAAAATCAGCACATGACAATTAGTTGTCGTGTGCTGATTTTGAATGCATTATTTTAATCGAAATTCAAAATCAGCATATAAGAGTATATTAACAAAACATTAAGCCACTTGTTTCCCCAAGGTCAGTTGAGTAACAAAAATTCGTATTTTACGTTACATGCATGCACACGCTTTAAAATACGCAACATATATTGGTATAGTTATGTGCTGATTTTGAATTTCTATTAAAATAATGCATTCAAAATCAGCACATGACAACTAGTGTGCTGATTTTGAATTTCTATTAAAATGAATTCAAAATCAGCACATGACAATTAGATGTCGTGTGCTGATTTTAATGCATTATTTTAATCGAAATTCAAAATCAGCATATAAGAGTATATTAACAAAACATTAAGCCACTTGTTTCCCCAAGGTCAGTTGAGTAACAAAAATTCGTATTTTACGTTACATGCATGCACACGCTTTAAAAATCGACAAACAAGGTCCACTCACGGTTGATTGATTTGATTTGAATTAATGGGTTTTTACCACCTAGTCAAGAATATTTTACTTATTTCGAGACGTCACAAGCTATAGGTAAATTAGCAGAAATTTTGACCTTTGCAATGCGCTAAGGACAATGTGCAGAAAGGGTTCTTTAGCATGCCACGCCTGCCTTGACAAGGAGCATCGGTTTTTAAGGTCTCCTCCGAGGACCCCGTGGCTTTATATTTCTAATTGCCGAGTGCTTGGCGAAAGAAACAGTCACTCCAATTTTTTAAGTGTTGGTCAGACCCGGTCGGACCACGGTTGATTACATGTTCGAATGCTGTTTTACATCGCTTCAGTAGTTTTCTGAGGTGAAAAAAGAGAACACTCGCGTTCGATGGACCCCCCCCCCCCTCTCTCTCTCTTACTTGGGATAAATTTCTAAATTACTTTTAAAATTTTTATTCAAATTTAAACTTTCGGTTTAATTTTTTATTGATCGATTGTAAAGTAATTTGTTTGAAGTGTCTTGAATCAGTTGATCCGATCGACCTCAATTTTATTAATCCGTTACTTAAATTCCACATAAAGGACGAAATAACTGTCGGGACACGAGGACGTAAATTTGTCAAATACATGTACGTGTATAGCTTTATCCGTTATATTATTAACAAGATCTTTCCTTCGTCAGAATATTTACTTAATTATTTAAACGTTTTAAAAGGATTTAAAACTCACCGGTCTCTCTTTCTCTCTATATATGTGACATGCCATGTACTAATTTTGTAAATACAGCTAGTATTCAGTTGTCATGTCCTTTTTTTGAATTGCATTATTTTATAAAAATTCAAAATAGCACATTTTTTTTTTTTTTTTTTTTTTTTTTTTTTTTTTTTTTTTTGTATTTTAAACAGTATACAAATATATAATTATCTGAAGACTTAATTTTTTAAATTTGATCAACAGGAACCAAAGCTAATTATGTATGCAAACTAAAAATTTAACACCTCCGATTTAATTGGAGATATTCATCTAGTCGGCCGTGATAGAATTTTAAATATGTACGTGCATTTTACAGCAAAGGACAACTAGGCCACCTTTAAGCTTTAGCGTAAAGAAGCTTAACGATGACGTAAAGGTGGCTTAAATGAGGTGTAAAAGAGCTCAAAAATACCAGGTCTTTAATCAATTTTTAATTCAACTTTAAGCCACCTTTCAGCGCATACAGTTAAATTAGCTTAAGGGTGCTTAAAGATGCGATTTTTTTCTTGTGTGCAAAGGGTCACCTAGCACGATACGTACGATTGTGGGTGAATAGTGTGTGTGTGTGTGTGTGTGTGTGTGTGTGTGTGTGTGTGTGTGTGTGTGTGTGTGTGTGTTTCTTGACTGTGACCTTTTCTAAAATTTTACCTCCGTAACTACACTCGGCAAGTCTGGCTGATACCGTCTTTAACCAATTTGAGTACTCTGATACATTGGTTTACATAGTTGTGAAGAACCGTGGCAATAAAATGAAAAGTACTTCGAAAGTAGACTTCAAGTTGGATGGTGCTAATGTTTTCATACTTGAAAAATTAAAATAAATAAATAAATAAATAAATAAATAAATAAATAAATAAATAAATAAATAAATAAGGGTTTAAGAGTCCAAACTCAATTCGACTAAACAAGATGGGAACGTCATCATTATGTCAATCAAGTCGAGTTTTTACTTCATGGTATGGTGGTCTACAACATTTCTTAAAACAAATCAAAATTCCAAAATTAATCTCAGCTGATATAGTCACATTTAGAGAAGAATTAAGAATTTTTTATATCAATAAAATAAAGCTCATGTTTGAAAATATAAAAGTAACTGGTGAAGGAAAACTATTTCTCTATAGTTTTTTTTTTAATAATTTTCAAGTTTCATATTATTTAAATAAACCATTACCAAAACAATAGAGGATGTTGATTACAAAATTTAGAATAAGTGCTCACTCTTTACATATAGAGACTGGTAGATATGCCAAGATTGAACGTTCAAAAAGAATCTGTAAATTTTGTTCAAATTCAGTTGAGGACGAAAGTCACTTCATACTATTTTGTAATAAATATATACATTTAAGTCAGAAATATATAGTGAATAATATTAAGAATAACCCTTTTACAAATAGTATTCTGTTAACTGCTGACATTTTGAACCCACAAAGTTATGTAGATATGATCCATATAACTTCTCACTTGAAACATGCTATGGAACTAAGAAACAATTTTGTATTTCTTTATGTTGATGGAGAACACTATTGTAACATATTTTAAAAATTACGGCTTACTACATTAGAAATTGTATAGTAATAAGAAATACCAAAATCTGTTCATTAGAATAAGCTATTTCCTTATTGTTGCCGCCTTGCAGCTTACAGACTCACTACACTTGTTTGTGTATATTGTTTGAAGAGTTTGTATATTTTTGTAGTTTTCTCATCTTTCCTTGTAAATATTGTCATTTTATGTTTAATAAGATCGTCATTTTATGTTTAATTAGATTGTCATTTTATGTTTAATTAGATTGCCTTGATCAATTACTATAATTGTATCCGTGCAATAAATAAAATAAATAATATTTACTATGTACTTTTATGTAAGATGGTATTCCAAATGATTCTATTGATTTTATCAGTTTAATTTATTTTTTAAACTAAACGAATTCACGTAAGGATCTAGGACATGTTTTTGTATATACGGAAGTTAACAATATGCGCAATACACTACAGCGCAGAATATGCAAATCACCCGTGACAACAAATACGTCATCAGGTGCCCCCTATGAGCAGCAAGCAGTATTGCAGTGGAATATACCTGGTAATGTTTTGATTTTACAATACACGTTTTTTTGTGTATAAATAATAACATGGATTTATTATATTGGAATATATGAAAATCTGTGGAATTAGGATTCCTAAATTATATTGATGGAACACTAAGCGATTCAAATTCTAAGGAAAATTTGCCTAAAATATAGTGCCTTTTCGTGGCTCGCTTTGGATCCAAAATGGACGCACAAATAGAAATAGATCCAAATTTTGAGCCACAGACGAGGGTTAGATCAAATACTTGGCCATGCCGTCCACGCGAGGTGCTCCAGGATGCTCAGTGCTCCCCTGTTTCAGATGAATCTACATCAGAAAGTCACCATCACGATCAGGATCACATAAAACCTGATGGTCTAGGCCTAGCTAAGAAGACATCTTCACGACGTAATGCATGGGGAAACTTATCATACGCTGACCTAATTACGAAGGCAATACAAAGTTCGCAGGAACAGCGACTAACTTTGTCTCAAATATATGACTGGATGGTTCAAAATGTTCCTTATTTCAAAGATAAAGGCGACAGTACAAGTTCTGCAGGGTGGAAGGTGAGGTTTTATTATATCAATTATTTCACTTAAATGTCAATTTACATAATAAATTTGATCTTGCAAACATTCCATAACGCCACGTGCATAAATGTTTTGACCTGTCAAAATTATGCAATGTTTTGTTTTTTTAAACAGATTTGTATTTGTATTTATATGTTGTAAATGTGTTATTAATCGATAAACGGTTTCACATCGTTTTGATTGGATAGACTTGACCCGACCTTATTTAGTTGGAAAAAAAATATGAAAAGGGGGTGTGGCATTGTTTTAAAAAATAAATAGTCATTTGCACCTGCTGATTTATTGATTTATTAAAACAATCGTGTTATGTAAATGTAGATAATACACTACAAGGATGTATAGATCTGTTTGTTTCCATCATGTTTAATATGTTTTAAAAGTAACAGATTTTATTATGTAAATACCTGACATTTATTAATTTTCTAAGCTTGAACATATTTTTCTAAAACATAAATTAACATTTCATAATATATGGTACTGAATACTTCTGTCATGTTTAATTTTGAATTCAAATTTAAAATCTTGTTTTTAATTTATTGATTTGTTCATAGGTACTGGTATATAAAACAATTCCCTACAATTTGGTGTTGGAAAACAAGCATTACTCTGAAAGTAAAAACACAATCACACAAATTGTGTGACATCATTCAACATGGTGACTAGTCACTGACTTGTTGATGTAACTGGAAATCACAAGTTTACGCTGGTCACATAACAAGAGTGTAGTGATGTAAATACTGTTTTATGCCTCAGTCAAGATTCTTTCACTTATATCGAGGTGGTTAATTTTAAATAGGATGATGAGGAAACAAGTGCGTGAAGAATAAATTTTAAAAAATTATCTGAAAAATTGTTATGTTTAGATTGATTGTTAGTCATTTGATTTTAAATCATTGAGGATGATTTTCCCACATTTTTCAAATTAATTTTTTGGCATATTTTGATTATGGTATTTCTGTTTTTACTGCCTGTCCCTTTGAACACTACTCCCTCCAATGCCAAACCCTTGTAAAAGTTGTAAATTTTTCTTTCTGATTGTGATTCTCTCCTTTACACATAATGTCTAAATTTATATGGGGGAGGGGGTTGTTGATATTATGATATTGTACTAGCTGACATAATCTGTATGGTTCATTGGATATACTATACTAGTTTTTATTGGTGTAAAGATTTATTTAGCTTTGGTCTAGTTTTTAGCTCACCTGACCGAAAGGTCATGTGAGCTTATGGCATGGTACGACCTGTGTATATGCGTGCTTGCGTGCGTCGTTAACACCTATTTTCGACTTCTCCTCCAAAACTGCTGGACAGATTTCAATGATACTTGGTCAGAAGCATATATGGGCCAGTGCAATTCAGATTTGTTCATGGCGTTGCCATGGCTACCAAAACTAGGTCAAGGTGACCTAGGGGTCCAAAAATCTTAAAAAATCTTCTTCTCTAAAGCCAATGATGGGAGAAAAAATCTGATATGATATTTGGCTTCTCTAGGGTCTTAAGCCTATAGTTTGTTCATTTCGTGAAATTTGGTCAAAAAATGGGTTACGCGTTTTTGCGTTAATTTAAAAATTTCGTAAAATGGCTTCAAATTGTTATAACTTGACTATTTGAACAGATAATGACATGGGGTTTTCAGTTTTGACTTTTTCTTGAAATGACCTTTAAATTAGGGTCAAGGTCACAAATCAAGGTCATGACCTAATTTGTGATTTATGCAGTTTTAGGCAATTTTCTTGCAGATATTAAGAGATAGATGACATCAAATCATTGTTAAAATGTTCAGCATGCAGGTACCAAGTTTCCTGACTTTATGATAATCCATGTAGGAGTTGTTGCCCCTGAATCTTATTTTTGGCTTTTAAATACCAAAGTTGTGCATTAGCTTGAAAACTATAATCTTTTTGTATAGGCATGTATATTAGAATATTGTAGGTATTGCAGCAATGATCATTTTGATATATGGTTCAAGGTCATGTGATTAAAGGTCAAGGTCACAGATTCAGAAGAAGACATAAATTGCTAATTATCTTGAAAAATAATAACTTTTTGATAGGCATGTATATTAGAATATTGTAGGAATTGATATGGCGATCATTTTTCTATATGGTTCAAGGTCACATGTTCAAAGGTCAAGGTCACAGCTGCAAAAGAAGACATAAATTGCTAATTATTTTGAAAACTGTAAACTTTTTGTGTAGGCATGTATATTAAAATATTGTAGGAATTGATATGGCGATCATTTTGATATATGGTTAACGGTCATATGTTAAAAGGTCAAGGTTGCAGCTGCAAAAGAAGACTTAAATTGTTAATTACCTTGAAAACTATTAACTTTTTGTATAGGCATATATATTACAATATTGTAGGTATTGCAGCAACGATCATTTTGATATATGGTTTAAGGTAATGTGTTCAAAGGTCAAGGTCACAGCTGCAAAAGAAGACATAAATTGCTAATTGTCTTGAAAACTATTAACTTTTTGTATAGGCATGTATATTAGAATATTGTAGGTATTGACATGGTGATCATATATGGTTCAAGGTCATATATGTTCAAAGGTCAAGGACATAGCTGTATAAGTATACTAAAATTTGTTAATTATTTGGAAATTATTCATTGAATTACAGTAACTTCATGCATATTATATATGCTATTATAAATGAAATGTGACTGGATATATTTCTGATTAAGTTTTGTGGGAGTTCTTAACTTGAGAAAACTTGTAAAGTTCTGTACCTAATATATTGTCTTTTGCACTTTGCAAACAATTTTGGACGTATCCTCAGGTGAGCGTTAAAGCCCATGGGCCTCTTTGTGATTATATTTAATGCCCAGGCCAAAATCTACATAAAGGGTGTGTACACCTGATGCCTATCTAGTGATGTAAAGAAACAGAGAATACAGTTTTCTTGGATGGGACATAGTCTGTCACAAGTTTAATCTAAGAATATTTTCTGTTACTCATTCATTTGGTCCTGGTGGGGTCTGACCATGACTTGAAAACAGGTAGTGACTGTTCTTTTCACCAAACTGCAAATCAGCAATTAGAAATAAAAATCACTGGATCCTTCTGTGAAGACATTAAAAACTGATGTCCCATGTCATGGCAGACCTGGCCATGCTAAAGAATCCTTCCTGCATGTTGCCTAAGCACACTTCAAAGGTAAAAATTTCTGCCACTTGACCTGTAGCTTGTGACGCCTTGATACAAGTGAAAATATTCTTAACTGGCACATAAAACCCCATTAAATAAATCAAACAATCATTCATTTGGTATTAGGTTGGACTAAGGCATTGAAATTTAAAGTTTTGATAAAGGATATATATACCATCCAGCTCCGGCTTGGGATCAGTGTTGGACATTAATTCATGAGTCTTTTAGCCTTAACCATTCAGAAATGTTTCTCATCTGAAACTGACCCAGTGGCAATGCTTTTTTAGAACGAAAAATCTCTGATTATTAAATACTATAAAGGTCTGCAAGATGGTAATCAGTCTACTTGAGCTAGTTATTCTTTCACTTATTCGTTATTTGTGGTAAAACATGAAATAGCTTTTAATGTTCATTTTGGATGGTAAATTGGAAAAAAAAAACAACCAAAGACTGTAGAAGAATGTGGGTAATGTAAATGACATTGTTAATGATGGTGTTTTATGGGTGACTAAAATTCAACATGAAACTGATACAAATTATGTAAAATTCTATAAAATGTAAGAAATTACAAGTTTTTAGCTGTGTGAATGAAAAGTAAGTCTTGAACATATGGACTGAAGCTAATTTTCACATTTTTGAGGCTACTACTTGTACGATATGTACAATTCAAATGCAGTTTGTGTGATCTAAGACTGATGCATGGTTACATGGATTTGCTCAATTCAAACTTTAATATGTTTATAGTAAATAATGTCTTTTTTTTTTTTGGGGGGGGGGGGGGTTCGATAAAAGTCAGTGTTATTTTTCACTTTCAATCATTTCAAAATAATTGATTTATAAATTTATAAATACTATACATGATATAAATGAGGAAAAAAAGAACATTTAAAGAAATGTTCAGCTCTTCTGTCAATACTGACATTTAGTAGATACACATTGTCAGTCATTTGTGGAAAAAGATTCTGTTTGAAAACAGCATACATATAGTGTTTTATGTGTAAATATATCTAAAAACTGTTAAAATCAAGATCTCAAAATTATTGTATTTCTATGGTACTTAACATTGTAGAGAAATGAGACCACATCTCATAAGCTACCAGATTTGTTTTTAAAGCATCAATGTTAAAATTATGCAAATGTTCCATGTTTAAACTTACATTAGAACAAAGTCGGCTGTAATTAAATATTGAAATAAACACATTCATTGAATGATTTTGTTGTCATCAGAAAAAAAAGATTATTTAATTAAGCATGTTCCAGAGATAACTGTTTAATTAAGCATGTTCCAGAGATAACTGTATCGAATAATACAATAATTCAAATTGTTTATGTGTTGGGAGCAAACACCATTCCCTTGTTCCAACATTGGCCATTAACCCTGATCATCTGGCAGTTGTTATCCCACTTAAGCAAAAAGGTAGTTTCCCACAGAACCTTGATTACAGGGTAATCTCTAGATTACATCGTATACATGTATGTATGTCAATTGCTCATTTTTGTGAATATATGAAAATTGTATGATTATGTATATATTTTGTATATATATATACAGGATGGGTTACATCATTGTCAGATGAGCCTTAATCTATACAGTCACACATAATAAATAAGAAAAAATTTACTGAAAAAAGACATTTTAGACAAGTGCAGGGGGACTGCAAGAACATCTATATAAATATATAAATAGCCACAAGTATACCACACAATGTTTCATTTAAAAAGGCTTGGTCCTTTCTCCTGTCTGCGTTGGCCATTCAGCATAAATTTTCTTATTGGGGATCTATATGTTGTCATGGTATTAATGACATTTGTTTCAACTGTCATTCATGCTTTTAACACCTAAAGATGTTTATCACAGACATTTTATATTAATACTTCTGTTAGGCCATAAAAAATTAATACCTAGATTTTCATCCAATTTTTTTTCAAAACAGGGGCGGGGGGACGGCTTTTATTTTTTTTATTTTTTATTTTTTGGATTACACTCTGTCAACTCGTGTTTTGTGCGACAAACAAGAACCATGATTCTTGAATTGAATGCGTTAGCAACCGACATCTGATGATCGGTTTACCACCTACAAAGTCCTTATATAATTTCATTAATGTCATGGTGTCTGGAACTTGGCAGCCATACCAGTTTTTGATTGTTTTAAGCCCGGTTTTACAGTGACGCTACTTTGGTTTCATTTTTGAAAATCTGTCTGCAATTGCAACTTGATCGGACACCAGTAAACTTCTATGTATAATCCTATGGCTCACAGAGCACAAAACACTCTGCTTTCGTTGTTATAACGCACAACTCGATCGGAAACCAGTCAGCTTTTATATATTACCTTATGGCTCATGGAGCGAGCAGATTTGTTATAAAAGCCGGAATCGAAACCGGACACAAGTTCAAAATCCGAAAATAAAATAAATCTGGGTGGGTGTTTAAAAAAAGGGGGCGAGCGGGGATGAAAATCTAGGTATTAATTTTTTATGGCCTTAGCAAGTTATTTATCTCTCAAGTTGGAAGGAGTTGGGTTGAGTTATGGTGTTCAAGGACTTTTATTTATATCAAGGCACTCAGTTTTAGGATGATGAAGGAAACCAGAGTGCCTGGAGAAAACCACCAACCTTCTGCAAGCGAAAGACATTTTTTTTCTCACACTAGGATTTGCCCATGTTGTATTGCAGGCAGTGAGAGTCACTTTAATTGATTAGAAGGAGAATGTTCTATGTTTTGTGATGGTTGAAGGCAACTGAAATGTCCAGAGAAAATAAAAAAAATCTTTTAAAAGAAATAGAATAGTTGTACATATCACTTAATAATGTTATAATACATCTCAATTAAACCTTCTAGGCTCTGTAAGTGGGAGGTCGTGGGATCTAACAAACTTCTGCTAATTTGTCTACAGCTGGCGACGTCTTAATATAAGTGCAATATTCTTGAATGGGACATTGAACACCATTGCTTGACTCAACTCTATAACCATTTTGTCACACTATAATGGTTCTGTCTTTCTGTACTTCTTTCCAAGGGTTCATTTCTTGTCCAGAGTAGTTCTAAAAATCTAAAAATCAAAAAAGTTGTCTTCATTATATAGTTTTTTCTTGGTTGAAATATAAAGCAAACTGTTTGCAATAACACTGGTCTTAATGAACAGGTGGCATTATATAGAGGCAGTCGCTTAAGCAGGTTTAACCTGTAACTACAAGGATACTTCTAACATAGATACTACTCATGATTTTAAATTGAAGTAACCTCAAGGTAATAGACTATAAGTGAGTGGCCTTGTACAGAATAAATAAAAGAATTGCTCTAGTGAACTTTAGGCCTTAAAACGTTGTAATATTAATACCTGGTGGTGTAAGATAAGAGAGGCCTCTGTTCTGTGTCACGGTTTAGTTTTCTCAATATTAACAAGATGTTCAAATTTCAGTTTGTTTTTTTTTCAATAATTATTAATGACAGCAGAACGAGCTGTTCTTTTTATATTACTGGAGAAGATGTGGTCACTGTTCTATTTTATATGATGTTACCCAGGCATGTATATTTGAATTGACACTGAGGTACCAATGAGGATGTTTAATTTTTTTGTAAGTGTCAGTGACTGATAATTTTTTTCGTACATGTTCTGGTTTTTCATACATGATGCACATTTTCTAAATACATTTATTCATTCTTAACTGTTTAAATAAAAAATGTGGTAGGTCCAACTGGATAGGCGACAGATAAGCTTAATCAGTAAAACTTCCTGAAATCCTACACTGTACAATGTTTATTTCATAAAAACATGCTAATGTACTCATGTGGGTTTTTTGCATGTTTTCCTGTCTTTGGTTGTGAATATTTGCCTTTTAAGTTTGTGTTGTATATATATATATATATCCCAATTTCAATTTGTTTGGTAATAACTGGTATGAGAATTGGTCAATTTGACTGACACTTCTTACAGTTCCAGTTTTCTCAATCTTGTGAGGAAAAAATTCCAAAATGATCTTATTGTCTGTCTTAAGGTGTTCAGATCCTGTGGACTGAGGCTTATCCCAGTTTCTAAAAATACAGAACGCCATTTGGGTTGAGATGTCAATGCAAATGTAACCCCATTCTTTGGCAGCTGGATTTTAAAAGTGAAGCAATGTGAAACTAAAAGTCTTGCTATGGATATACTATGCAGTATGCAGTCCTGCTTGGGTTCAAACCCATGACCATTGAACCATGTAACCATTCAGACAATTTTTTACACATTTCTTATAATTCAGTAAAAATTTGGTGCATGCATACTGGTTTTGTATTAGAAGTAGATTGTGATAGTTTTTAGGGTAAGATTGGTGTTTTAAATTCAAAAATTTCCTGCCTGCATTAAGGCATTCTTTGTGTGTACAATGTTTTAAGTTTGACCTTTGACCTTTGGCACAGTTATTGCTAAGATTTTCCCTTGTAAATTTTCAGTTTTAATAATAAATGATAACATACACAGGTAGTGTTTAGTTAAGAATACATGTATGCCTTTCACTTGTATTGGGGCCTTACCAGTCACAGGTAAAATTACAGAAATTTCGACTTTTGTAGTGTGCATTTTGCAATGAGTTTCTTATGCTGTGCCTACCGTGACATTGGTTCTTCTGAAAAAAACCTTAACTTTCATTTCTACATGTATGCCAAATGCTCAGCCAGAGAACAGTCACAATCAAGTTTAAAAGTCTTGGTCAGACCCTGCAACATTTCTACATTTCTACATGCCAAATGCTTGGCCAGAGTACAGTCACAAATTCACAATTCACAAGCTTAAAGTCTTGGTCAGACCCTGCAGTGGTTCAGACCTACAGCTTCTATTGACCAAAAATTTGTACATTACATATAATAATTAATGGGTCAGATTAAAAGTTTCTTTTTCGCCATAGAATCATCAATAAAAAACAGACATTTTGACACTGGTTGGTTTAATACCATGTATTTCTGTACCTGTTCTTAAATTTCCAATGTATTACCTGTTTGGTACCTCTAGTGGCACGTTACTTGTTTGCCTTGGGCAATTTGCCAAGTATTACATATAATAGTCCTACAGGTGACTATACAAGATTGATTCATTATTATAGTACATGTACTGCAGATATATATAAATATATATACATACATATAACTACCTGCCAAAATAGATTCTTAAAAGCTTTATGCTTTACGATTTACTATTATGCATAAAAAACTAATGATAATAATATAATTCTAAAACTGTGTAAATTAAACTAAATCTCTAGATTAGATCATACATATTTATATACCATGAAAAGATTTTTTTTTTTGGTTCCATTTTGAGATTTTTATATTGGGGAACAAATGCTCTTGAACTGTGACTTGTATTATGTGAGAACGGAAGAAATACTACTCTGAATAATTTTAAGTAGTATATACTTCAAAGTAGTTCAAGTTTAATAAGGTTATATAGAAATTTGTAGTATATATAACAGCATAGATTTACTTGAAAAAATTGAAGATTTTTTTTTTTTTAATTTTTTAAAAAAAATATTTTGGCATGCATTGTAAGGCGACAAGTTAAATGTGTAGGTATTATTAAAGTAAGGTATGGAAACTTAGAATAGTACCATATGTACATGACCAAAAAATTTTAACTTGTATCTCTGTTTACTCTGGAGCATAAGAAATTGATAGAAGTGTATGTTAAGGAAAGAATAAATTTGGAATTTTGATTTGCATCATGTTTTATGTTATAATGGTGTCATGATCAAGATGTTCTCCTCTAATTTGTCAAAAAATCTCAAAGTGCTTTCTCTAATTTGGCAAAAAATCTTTATAAATAAGCCATTTTCTTTCGGTTTTTTTTTTTCTTTTCCTTCACTGAAAACATCTTGCCATGTTGCATTTTTTTTCTCTAACTACTGGGGTAAATATTTTAGGAGAATCATTAGTTGGGGCAAAATTCAGTTCACTCTGTTGGTTTGTGAAATAAAGATGTATAAATATGGGGTATTTTTTGGCCATTTTTCATTTAATTATGACAACATAATTTGTGGCATTGCAGTGACATTATTTAAATGATAAAAAATTGAAATTTAATTTTTTACCTGGTAAAGCAACAATCATAAGGACTTTACATCCATCAAATATGAGAAAATAATTTAGAATCTTAATTTTAGAGCCATCAGCAGCACAAGACTGAACCTACTAGAGTTGAAAATTTAGTTAAATTTTACAAGTTACAATGATTAAAATGTGTAGCAACTGTATATAGAATGTGTATGAATTTACAAGCAAGGGTTGGTCAATACACAAAAATCTGTCTTTTTAAGATGCCATGTTTGTCCCGAAAAAAAAAAAAATGAAAAAAAAATATATATATACAGTAGAAAAATCATATTAACTAGGAAGAGTTCACATAAAAGTAGGTAATCCGTCGTGTCTAATTCCTGGAATATGCAAATGCAGTATTCTAGATTGATAGGGGCCTAAGGCAGCTTGTATCCCAGTCCCTTATATGATTTTCATGAACTCTTTAAAATGTGACTGGAGGAGTGGTATGCTTTTCAGCGGTATACTGACTCTATGAGCTAGCACCTTACCAAAATGTTGCCTTGAGTGCACATTAAATATCATGATTTTCATGAACTTTTTAAATGTGACTGGAGGAGTGGTATATATGCTTGTCAGTGGTATACTGACTCGGTGAGCTAGCACCTCACCAAGATGTCGTCTTAAGTGTGCATTAAATATTACTGTATAGGAAGACTAGAAACATGATCGTTTGATGCATCATCTATATTTATAAAATTACAAATTTACATGAGATTTAATGTTTTATTAAACCTTAATGAAGCATCAGTTGTTTTAATTGTTTAACAAACTTGGTACACGATTTTATAATGTTACAAAAGAAAAAAAATTGTTGTCTCATAGCACACACTCTTAATTCTTGAAGCTTATAACAAGAAGGGGGTGTTGGGATGGGGTTGTTTTATCTCACCAGAGTTTTATTTTTAGATTCTGTTTTGTTTTTTTTTTCAAGATATGTTAAAAGGTATTTCCTAGGGCTTTTGTTTAGCCTGGCATTGCCATAAGGCGAGATTTAGGTGTTACTTTTCCGGTGGCAGCGGCGGCTTGTCAAAATGTGAAAGTTTATTTAAAGTAATGCATTTAATACTCGTCATTGTACATGTTGTTATCATTCACTTTGCATGAGCTTGCGTATAAAAATTATGCTTTTTTTTTTTTTCACCTACATAGCTTTGACATATGAAATACGTTTGACTCAAGTTCAGTACTTGGATTTTATACATAACTTAAGGGCTTTTAAATTAAATCAAATCAAATCAGAACTTGTGTAACTAAAGTATAAGTGGAGTGATATCAAATTGCACAGAATTTTTATTACACATAATTTTCACTGATTTCATACTATTAGGATAACTCGTTTATATTTGAATAGATGTTCTAGTTACCTATGTAGCAAGTGCTAGATTTGTTAGGTTGTACTATACCTGATGAGAAGTGTAACAACATGTACGAAACGCGAGTGTCTGCTGAGAAAATAGCATTTAAATCCTTTAGCTAGTTGGAATTTTCATGGGGAAAAAAGCTACAAAAATATTCATGATAAAGTGTCAGGCACTGTTTACCATTTTCCCTTTGCCTAAAACTATCTTTCAAGTCTGGATGACCAAAATAGTGATTGGATATTAATTTCTTCGAATTTTTTTTAAAAGTAACCAATTATTATTGTAACCAATTGAAAAATACTATCAAAATGATTTTATTTTCACAAAGAAACACTCAACTCAGCCAAATGAATTGTTTAGGTTAATTTCACATGGATATTTCATCTTTCTACTTTCAGAATTCAATCAGACATAACCTGTCTCTTCATAGCCGGTTTATGAGAATACAGAATGAAGGCACTGGAAAAAGTTCCTGGTGGGTTCTTAATCCTGATGCCAAACCAGGAAAGACACCACGCAGAAGAGCTGGTAGTATGGAAACAAAAAGTTATGAAAAGCGCAGAGGACGAGTTCGAAAAAAAGTGGATGCCTTAAGAGCCGCCTTAGAAAATAGTAATAGTCCTACATCAACAACAGATGATTATGCTGATTCTCCTTTAAGTTTTCAGTTAAGCCCAGAATTTAGGCCCCGGGCAAGCTCAAACGCCAGTAGTTGTGGCAGGTTGTCCCCCATTCAGGCTGGAATTGAACCTGATCTACATGACAGTCAGGTACCTCCAATGTCTCCTATACCCTGGGGATCAGAATTAGACAGTACAGATGGTTACGACACATTAGGCCAATCCGATGGCTTAGTAGATGTATTACTTGACAGCATGAAACTAGCAGATCGAAATAATCTCTCTCTAAGCGATAATACAGCCGGTATAAGTTTAATGGAACAAGGTGACATTGAAATGCTTGCCTGATAGTGGCCTTCAACAACAGTTAATGTCTAGTAATAATGGTCACCTAACTGAACTTAGTTCTTTGTCCCAGTATAATGAACAAAGTGCCAATTTTGACAATGCTCAGTATAGAAATCTTCCAGCCCCACCAGCATATCCCGGTGATTCTATTCGTCATCAGAGTCCCAATCCACAAGGATTGGAGCAGATGACATTGCAGAATGGTGGAAACGGTGTCTATAGAGATATAAGTGATATTGCATTACAAGGTAGATCATCTAACATGGGCATGTATAGTCAACATAATTCTGTATATAGTCCACAAGAGGCCATGATGCTTCAGGCGAGAATAAGTCCAGCATCAAGTCAGTTAAGTGTCAATACACAGTCGCCGCAGCTATCATCACCATCAAGGTCCCCTCAAGGACATCAACAAATCAGTCCTAATTATGGTAATCAAGGGAGTTATAGTGGACCTAATCAACAGTCATCTCAAGAAAAACAGATGTCTCCCCAGCAGCTAGCATCTCGTCAGGTAGCAGCAGCCAACAGCCAGCAACAGCGCTCATTACTTCAGCAATGTTTAGAAGCACCTCCATCCGAGTCTCTTTTAAGGGCAGCTCTTACACAGAAAAATCAAGCGTATCAAATGTCACTTTCACCGTCACCGTCTACACAATCATATTCTCCCCCACCACCACCGCCACCACAGTATAGTAACATACGATACGATGGTCAGCAGATAAATGCTCGTCTAGCATCACCGTCACAGCAGAGACATATGCCATCAATGAACTCAAATAACATAAACAATAACATAATCAGTGCTCAAAGTGTGAACAGAAACTTGAGTATGATGAGCGGTGGGGGGATTCTTCAACAATCCCGACAGCAACAGCGCAATATGGGTGGTCAAAACATATCAGATTTATCAATGTCACAATTACAAACGGGAATGGCAAGCACAGGGGGACAGCTGACCTCCAGTACCTCCATGAGTGGACACTCCAGTGGGAATTCTTTGAATGAAATAAACGATACAGTTAACTTTGATGACTTGTCTGTGGAAGAGATTTTGAATTATGAATTAACTTGTGAGGGTAATCTAGACTTCACCGAGACATTTGATCCAGTTAATAACTCAGTAACTACCTCAGCGGATACTCAGAATTTAGTTCGGTAATGACAGTTTTTGTTTAGTGACCATTTTTGGAGAGTATTACATTGATTAAACTAGAATGTTGTTTGTTAGCCCTTGATCCCAAAGATTGATTTCGTTAATGGCGTGGGAAGAAAATTAATAGATTTATTATTGTGATATGTTGTGGTGACATACATTTTAACTAAAAAAAAAAAATCTTGGCTGTGTTTTATTTTTTCACCAAATCACAGATGATGATGTTGTTGTGTAGTACTTTCAGTGAAAAAAGAAGAATGTTTATTGTCATTGTTATTGAATTTTGTGATATTGATATAAATACACTTTAGATATATAAATATATATTACTGTATATAAACTAGTTATCTTGGAGAACTACATGTACTTTATAAAGCCATTAGTGACTTGGAGAGGAAAAGAAAAATAAACGGCTGGTTTTCAGGTAAAACTCAGAATTTTTGTTCCATATCATAAATTATGTGTGGTGATTTTTTTTTTTTTTTTTTTCTCCGTATGTACATTCAGTCATTACACTTAAGTTGAAACAGTAAGTTGAAAATAAATGAGAAGAGCATCATTTTATTTCTCATTTCAAAGAAGAAAATTATTTTAAAGGTTGTTTTGTTTTTTAAAAAAAAGACTAAGGTAATCATCATAGTTTAATTAATATAAGAAGGTGCTGTTTTTTTTTTTTTTTTTTTTTTTTTTTTTTTTTAAATTATTTCCAGTCAAAATAAGAAGAAAATCAAATGATGGAAACATTTTTTGAAACTTTGACTTTATGGTATGTTACCATAATTTGAGTTTACGTTGCTGTTGTATTTGTCCTATAGAATGCTAGACTGATTATAAAGACGGTTCTGATTCTTTTGTTGGATATTTACGACAAAGACACACAGACAGTAGAAATTCGATATGTGATAGAATTCACATAGATTTTCATTTGTGAAGTTTGATCTCTTAAGACATCATTTACATATATATATTCGTTCATCTATAGCTTATTCATTCGTTTCAATGATCACCATACATTATTCAATGTATATAATAGGA
Source organism: Tegillarca granosa (assembly GCA_029721355.1). Lineage (NCBI taxonomy): Eukaryota > Metazoa > Mollusca > Bivalvia > Arcoida > Arcidae > Tegillarca > Tegillarca granosa. The sequence goes on from CM056596.1 coordinate 28,550,755, forward strand.
TTTTCGCTTTTACTTATATGTGATAGATTGGAGAGGAAGCATTGTGTCATGATCTAGCTTGCTCAAAATTCTTAATACAGTTAATTAGGATTTGGTAGATCATACAGCAGGAAATCTACATTCTCACTGGTATTGGTTCAGGATATAAGAAAGAAATTAGGTCCAATTTAGAATACCAAGAGATGATGAAATGAACATTATTGATTGAAATATTACGATAAAATGGATGGCATGGATTGGATATTTAGAACCAGGGAAAAAAAAATTCAAGTATCAAGCCTGAAGCTGCAGTGTGTTAATTATGAGAAATTGATTTCTTCTTCAACAGTTATGATTCCCTGCCACCTGTTGCTACCCTAACTAGCAGGGATTAGTAAGAATTCAGATTTAATTTTAGCTGCAGGTGTTATCTAACGATAATGATGCTGTTTTTATTTGATGACATAAGAATGTAATTTAATTGCATTTTTTAACAGTGGACTTTTTTAAAATATATTTTTAACATTTTTAGATGACTTTTTACTCTTCAAAAATACTTCTATATAGATAAATTTTATGACATAGAACATGCATCTCTTAATTTTAGAAATTAAACTTTTGAAGTTTTTATTTCCAAAAAAAGGGGAAAAGTATCATTGCTTTCTCAGTTTTATCAGGAATAAATTGAAATAGCCTAATGATTTTGATACTTTTCTAACGATATATTTATGGGTTTAAAAGTAACTAAATTTTTCTTTCCAGTATGAAATATTTAAAAGTGGCTAAGTTTTTTTTTTCCCATATGAAATAAAAAAAACTTATTTCACTGTTATACTGTGAAAACTAATCAATGACTATTGAATATTGAAACAAACACAATCAAAAGGAATTTATCTGATAAGGACCAAATTTAGCCCCCCGAATTTGAATGGTATCAAAAATTTTTTATTTTAAACCATGAACAGAGTTTACATTGGTATTAATTTTTTAAAAGATATGTACGGTAATCCACTATTTTTTGTAGCATTCCTCTTATTGTAAAAAGTATAAATTTTATTTCAAAATTTATGCAATTTTTAGACAATTTTCAATACATATTTTGCAGACATTGAGCACAATCGAGAACAAACTTTGAACTTTTAATATTGATGCATCTTGTCATAATTAGCCATCATACAAAGTTTGAAGTTTGTTTTCACTTGAGCTCATATGTTCCAAAACATCATATTGATGGCATTCAGTCATCATAGAATAAAATTTTATGATTCAGAAATAGTCTTGACAGCTGGTACATATATTTTGAAACTTATATTTGAACTTCAAATTTATATACATATGTATTTTATTCAAATTTTCAATTTCAGTCATTCAGTCATCATAGAATAAAATTTTATGATTCAGAAATAGTCTTGACTGGTACATATATTTTGAAACTTATATTTGAACTTCAAATTTATATACATATGTATTTTATTCAAATTTTCAATTTCATCATATTTTTGTTGGGGGGGCCAAATAAGTTATTTGTCATATGAATTCCTTTGAAAAAAATGTGTTAAAACTGAAGTGCTGTTAAAATAGAGTGCTTATCTTTTTTAATTGTCCTTATATTTTTACTGTGTTGGTGCTTTCGATATCTGAAATGAAAAAAAAAAGTAATCCAATGGAATTCTCTCTCTCTCTCTCTCTCTCTCTCTCTCTCTCTCTCTCTCTCTCTCTCATTTTAATTGGGTTGAATTATGTGTTTTACTGGATTTGAATTCTTTTGAAGTATTGGAGTTTTGTTAAAGTTTGCCAGATTTTAGAGAGTGTTTAATGTACATTTGTAAGTTGTGACTGGTCTGTGGCTTGAGATCATAATTAAAGTTAAATATGTTTGTTTAGTTTGTTAAATCTTGTACTATCACAATTTACAACAAAATGACATTGAAGACTAGTTAACTGTTACAAGTGTTTGATAATAATCATGCATTAATTGTATATCTATATTCTAAGTGTATATGGTGATATCTGAATGTTGCGTTATTTCTTCTTTTTTTTCTTTTTTTTTTTTTTTGTATGTTAATGTTAAAAAAAGAGTATCTATATGTTTGTTTGTTAATGATACCATTATTATTATTATTTTATTATTATTATTATGAAGATTTTAATATTTTATGAGTAGTAAAAAGATGTTTATTTTGTATTGGTTTTCTTGTGCTATTCCTTTTAATGTCAAGTCTGTCCAAAGTCAGTACCTTAAAATGTCAGTACCTTAAAATGACAGTACCTTAAAATGACAAATTGATGTTAGGTTTTGAACACCAATCTGTGTACCAGTTATCAATATTAGTACATCAACATTGTTTTGACCTAGTTTAAGTGGCTCAATGGTCCAAAGTGTGAATTGCTTATGGAGCAAAGTGCCTGTAACTGCCTAGGTTTGAATCCCATTTGTGCAGATTCAAGTGTTACCGTAGTCAATTTGCCTAGTTTAATTGCCAAAGGTGGATAGTTTTTTTTCTCCTGGCACTCTGATTTTCTTTGAACCATCCAAGAACTAACTGCCCTGATTAAGATTGGAAGTGTTAAGTAACATGACTAAGACTTAAAGCACCATTCCCCTCTAACCATATAAACATTGTTGGAAGTCTGGATTTCGTTACAAAAATATTTTGTCATCAGCTCAAATTTAATAACCCAAATATTTAGCTATCTTAAAAATCAAAATCACTGTCCCAGTATGCTTTTTGAATCATATATATATATTCAATGAATCATTCCATAATAAAAATAAATGTTATGAAGTAAAATTTTTGAGATTTGATACAAGCATTCTTACTGTTTAAAAGTTTGAATGAATGAGAAAAACACTACAGCCTATTGTTTTGCTCAATTTGATTTGCATTCATATGTAAATGATTATGATGCATATAATAATTTTAAAATTTCTTCTAATGAAGTTGTCTTAAAACCCAACCAATGCTGTTAACAGTTGAAATGGTTTGGTGGTATCTCAGCTTTACTTTCATTGTGAAATAATGTTTGTTTTATCTGAACATTGATTTTTTTTTTTCAACTTTTGGCAAAACATTTGTAGTTATAAAAAAATATTACCATATTTGATCTCCCCCTCTTAAAAAAAATCAGCTTCCTAGAAAATGGTTGACTAACCATCAAAACAAAAACTGACTAATTTGGTCAGACTTGACTTTTAACTACAAGAATTGGTTAAAATCATGTTTGTTATTTAATTTGTTAATGGGAATTTTCTAGTTTTATGATGTTTTTGAATTAATCACAATAGTTAAGAAGTATATATATATAATCATAAACTAGTTTATACCAGTAGGATACTTGTTTTAAAATAGATTGATGGGCCTTGTTATGTCCGAGTTTTTGGAGTGAGCTTACGACTGAATCTTCATTTTCATCATGTATAAGTTGTTCGTGAAAGTTTATATATTTTCATTTTCCTTCTTAAATGTCGGTGGAAATAGTTCAAAAATCACGTTCAGCTAATGTCTTGGAACTATAGGGTAAACCATTGTAGCAGATGATGCATACCCTATAACCTTTTTGCTTAGCTATATGGAACCTTTAAGGTGAAGTTATTCCTGGAAAATGTGACAAGACATTTCTTATATGTTATGGCATTAAAGGAATAGTATGGTTTCAGTTACATAAATTTTTTTTTATCTGTTATGGTTATCTCTTAGTGCATTAGTAAATTCTCTAATTCTATTACAATAAACATACATTACTAACCGATGTTTCTGCCTTGTCATCAGATTTTAAAGAATGCACTGAGATGCTGTTTTATGGAGGAATATGCATACTGTGTACAAACCATTGCAAAAATGCAACATCTTTGACCTTTATAAATTTCAGAACTGCTAATATGAAAATATTCACACAATTTATGTGTGATGGCGATGAATTTGAATATAACTTTATAATTTCTTGAAAAAATGGTAAAAACATTTTTGTTTGATTTACTATGACAACTTACGTTACAAAAAAAAAAAAAAAAAAAAAAAAAAAAAAGTACATTCAAAGTCCTGAATTTGTATTTTATGAAGTTTTTATAGTGTTCTTGGGTACAAGATTCCTTAGCTGGAGAGTGTTGTTAGGTTTGATAAAACATCAAAAAACCCATACAGTATCAATCATAACTAACTAGATGATATCATTTCAAGATTGGTTCCCATGGTTACTGACATCAACATAAAAAATATGTAGCATGACTCTCTCTTAGATGGCAGCCATTGTAATCATTATTTCATAACTTGGATCAAATTTTCCATTTTAAAAACAACTACTGGATAAAATTTTGTGCAGTTTAAATTATAATTATTGTTTGAAAAAAAAAAATCATTTAAAAAATTCAACATTACATATAAATCGTACATTCAAGGTGCTACAAAAGAATATAGTTTTCTTGGTATCCAAAAATAAATCTGACTGTGGTGATAAGTGGAAAAAACAGTAAATCAATCCTTGATTAATCACCACCATTTTAGGGAGTCTTTGGGATAAGTTGAATGAGACTTGCAAAAAGAAATAACATATTAGAGATGAAGTTTTAGACTTCAACATTATGTGGCAATAAGCCAGGTGGCAAAGTAATTTAAATTAATGGCATTACTGTATGTGCTTCAAATTTTGACCATGAATAAATATTTATGCCCAAATTTCTCATTAATATAAATGATATTTTGTAGGAAAAAAGTATTTTTTATACAGCATTAATTTTGCTAAAATTTTTGTTTGAAATTTATCTCAGGAAAATTGTTTATAATGATGTAACCAACTGTTGATTATTTCTGTCAACTTCAATACAGTTATCTCACTAGATGTTCAAGGCAAATAGTAAATTAAATAAGAGCTTCAAGTATCAAATTAACTTGGATTTAAAAAACAAATTGCAACATAGAATTTTAATTTTAAATATGGTATTAATGGTAAACCCCCATTAGGCTACTTCTAAATTTTTAATGAATGAACTCGATCAGCTTCAGGGACAATACTAATTTCAGGTATCCAATTATAAACCATGCACTGGGTACATTTGCACTTAATGATTAGGAAATTCTTTTTTTTTTGAAAAATTTTTGAAATGAAAACCAATGTTTAGGTATCCAATTATAATCCATGCACTGGGTACATTTGCACTAGTAAATAGGAAATTTTCTTTGAAAAATTTTTGAGATGAAAACCAATGTTTAGACACAATTTGCTGACTTGTCAGGCTTGCTTTTAAAATCAGGTCAATATTTTAGGACTGCTGTTTTTAACTCATATTTAATCAAACCAAGCAGTGTACAGTATGGTTGGTTTTTGTTGAGAAGTAGGTCAAATTACGTACATATATGTTGTCATTGAACATTTATCACACATTTATCATGTATTATCACACAAGCGCACAAAGAACTAGGTAGTTTTCCAGTTTCTGCTGTACATATATGTATATATGAATGCCGGAATGTCAACTTTTTTGTAGTGGTTTGTAATTGCTTACTGTATGTGTGTTTGTGCTTGTGTTTCCTTGTGATGTTTACCATGTGTTCATTCACCCCTTTATAACATGCTGGGACATCACTCATCTACACATGCTTTAACACACATGAAATTTTACCCAATAGGCGGAAAACACACACACATCACATCACACACACACACACACACACACACACACACACACAGTCTCCCCCCCTCTCTCTCTCTCTCTCTCTCTCTCTCTCTCTCTCTCTCTCTCTCTCTCTCTCTCTCTCTCTCTCGAAGATGTGTAATATTTCTGACATGATTTCTCAAATATAAACCACTTAGATTTATAGTAAGAAAAAAATCCCTCATTAAAAACAGTAGCGACTGAATGTCTATGCAGATCAATATTTTATAAAACAAAAACTATGTCTCTATGTGTCAGTTGTCCATAATACTAGGCCATTCTATTATAGTTTCTGTCTGTAGATTTTAATAAGTTCTTCACACTTTGGTAATTGTTTTTTTCTATAGAAATTTATCAAGCGTTGATCAATTTGACAAATAAATAATATTTTACTGAGCTTTAGACAAGTGGATGGTTTTTTATACTGAAAATTACAATAGAGAGATATGTCATTGAACAGTGATTGACATGTATTATCTGTTAAACATGATGTATTGGAACTGTCATAAATTTAAACATATACACGTATATATATGTATTTGTAACAATAAAGCTATTTGTCTTCTTGTAAATGAAATATTTTAAGCGCCACACGTGTCGCTGTTTTGCATTTCCGAAAATTAGCATATCATTTCCGAAGATTTTTTTTTTCATTTCCGAAACTTTTAGTATATCATTTCCGAAAGTTTTTTTATTGCATTTCCGAAAATTAGTATTGCATTTCCGAAAACTAATATTTAATACCTATACCTCTTCCGTTAGCCAGGCTAAACCTGTTGCCCCCTGCTCACCACGGGGAGGTGGAAGTAGGATTTCGAGCAGGAAATGTTTGTAAAAGTCTTTTAATATCTTCTGGCAGCACTAAAAGTCATGTATATTTACACTGGAGTTAAAAACAGTCTTAAAATCCTTAAAAATCCTTTAAAATCCTTAAAAGTCTTTTAATATCTTCTGGCAGCACTAAAAGTCATGTATATTTACACTGGAGTTAAAAACAGTCTTAAAATCCTTAAAAATCTGTTACAGCTGAAAACTTGTATCCAAGTGCCGAAATGTAATTCAGTCTTGAGATAGATCCAGTCCTGAAGTCATTATATTTGTCAATGCTGTATCGCAGTCAGTAGAAAATATAACAATACCAGTGTCTTTGTCATTCACTTTGACGAAGTTCTCATCTTTATTTGTTTTAACATCCATTTGATCTATGGTTGATTGAATGTCTTCTCTGCTTTTTGGAAGTTTGGGTTGCAGTTTTCTCCTCTCTCTGTACAGTGCAAGAGATGCATTTTTGATATCTTTGGGTTCCAAGTGACTTTCTTGTAAAGTTTTAAGTTCATTTCGAACCACTGTAGACGGACGTTTAGATACATCGCCAGAATTTTTTCGAGATCTCACACGTAGTTGTTTGGCCTCAGATTTTCTGTCAGATGGGTTATATTCACAGACATGTTGATTTTTTGTCCTTATAATGGCTACTCCTTCAGCATCTGTTGTTATGGACTTTGTGCATTTCTTATCCACGCTGCATATATAAACAACATCACCACTTTTAAGAATATTTATCTTCCTATATGTGTAACCATCCACAATAATAGCTTTCTTGCCTCTGTTAGTTTCCATATGTATTATCTCCATGTTTTCTCAACTACATGTACGTAAGACAGATATTTGAAATTTTGTGAGCTAAAAGTGACCAGAGATCAACTCACAACAAGTCAAAGGTTAAAGTAATTAAAGGTTACCTGGTTTTTACCTATGTTATTGCGCAGGTAATCATGAAGTGTTAATTAAAAGTTTCGGAAAAGAAATTTACTATTATTTCGGAAATGAAAAAAAAATATTTTCGGATATGAAATATTAAAATTTCCTAAAATTTTCGGAAATGCAATACGGCCATTTTAAGTTAATTTGTTTCAAGTGCATGAAAAAAGTTGAATACAATAAAGTTAAAATTTTAATGAGATTTTTTGACACTAACACTTCTGATGCATAAAATGCATATTTGCAGTATGAATATGCATAGTATCGGTGTAATATTTTGAAAGTATTTTTTTTAGCAATTTGTGGTTTCAATTGATTACATAGTTTTCGAACATCTAATTTTTATCATAAGTGCAACTAAGTGAATTGACTGGAAATATAAATAGAATCTAACGAAGTTTTATCAAGAGGACTAACGATTTCTATTTCTACAGATTTAATTCAATTTATTCTTTTTCATATGAGTGCTGAATGTAGAACTGTATCAATCAATAAAATTTGTTGTCTCCCTTACTTTCATGAATTCTTTTTTGTAATTTACAAGCAGTAACCAACAAATTCAATTTTAAGCAATAAATCAAAAGTATGATAAGATTTTTTTTGTACACACATCCATTAAATTCTTTTGAAAAAATATATTTAACAGAAATGTTCAAATTAGCTTGTTTTGTCATTTTTGGGCCATTTCAGTTGAAATTACAGTTATAGTAAAAGGTACCAAAGGAAGTCATTTCAAAATAAGTCCCTTATTATTGGTCATATACCGCAGTTATATAATGATTAGTATTCACAGACCACTGTTTTGTTTCTCAGATATGTGGAGATGATCACACATGATCTGTATAATAATGTATAATACTGTACCACTGCAAACCTAATTATACAATCCCAAGTGATAAATTATAGGTAAAAAGAGATCTCTTCTTCCTCCCACCAGTGAATATACTCCTAAATGAAATAAACGAACCTGGGTATTTTTATATAATTTTGTATAATGTATCCAGAAATGAAGCTTATTAAGACTGAAGGTAATATGATTAAGTTGTCAATTTCCCTGTGGTAAGCCCTTTTGGTGAATAGAGAAGTAATTATATCTAAAGAAGACAGGTATGCTAAAATGCTACTGTTACAGTTGGCAGACATAAGGTGATGTGAAATAAGAGCTAGAACACTTATGAGCAGTGGTTACTATTCTGGGGCTACCTACGGGGTTTAATATGGGTCTAGTGATTTTCTATTTTGTAGTAGGTGATTTGTTCCACAGTTTGTGTCTTTTGTAACAGGAAGAAGAAAAAATGACTTGGGGATCAAACCCTGCCCACCCCGCATGTATAGACAAGTGCTGTTCCAACTGAATTGCGCAGAATTAGGTTTCTTATTTACATTCTTTGGCCTGTCGACACTATGCTTATTAAAACAGGTGTTAGAATGTCTTGTTTATTTTGAGTTTTGTGGTTTTCAACAATAAGCATGAATATGTTTATTGATATATTGCTGAAAACTGGAAATTTTTTACTGTTGCTTGAGATGGCATACATCAGTTAAATTTTTTATTTAAAACTGGCTGAAAAATATGAAAGTTAATTTTGAGACTGGGTGTCCATGTGTTAACAATTAGTCATACAGTTCATCACATTTTCCTTTAACTGATTTTGAGCTGCATTGATAGTTCCTTGCAAATTCTCTCTCTGAGAATTCTTTCAAGTTCTGTTCTTGAAGTTTATTAACTTGTTTCTGCTTTGGTATTTCAATTTAATTCTGAGGTTTCAAATTACTACAATACAAATGTAGTCTTAAAGTTTGATAACGAACTGGATGTAATTGGTAAAGCTATGGATATAATATTCGTACATGTAGAAAATCGAAAGAAAATTCCCCAATTGGAGCCCTTAAATACAGATTATCTCTGATGTCCTTGTAAACCAATACAATACTGAAGTGTATTGATATACAAGCTTATCAAATCAAATTATTTGCTTCATCTGATATACTATATCCCCATAAAAGTTGCATAATTGGTCTGATTATGTCAAAGGTTTCATGCTAAAGGGGAGACAACTTATAAAAATTACCACAACCAAGCTGTGTCATTTATGTAAAAATTCTTATTTATATATTCATGTTTCATATTTATATTATGCCTGATCTTATTTTAGAATTGTAATAGTATCTGAAGACATAGTAATTATAATGTGATACTTTCATTTTCTAAATGTACTGTGTGCTGTGTGCTGCAGTTTTTGCATCAGCCGTTATTAAGTAGATTTCATGCTTGCTTCCTGGTTAAAGATGTTTTCCTGGTTAAACATGCATTTTATTTAAATTATGGTATATCTTAAAAGTGTAAAAACTAAATACATACTTAGGATAATTTAATTACGAGTTGTCAATAATTTACCGTTCATCTTGTGTGGGGGAAAAAATCTGAAAAGGTTCTCTTTGTGCTGTACTGCAATTTTAATTTAAAATGCATTGAACACTGCAAGATCTAAATAAAGCACTTGAATATGAATATTAACTTGAAGATTTAAAGGTTGACAAGTTTACAACATTATTTGATATAATTTATGTTAAATGCATGTTAATTCAGAAATTTAGTAGTAAATTTCTCGTTAATGAGGACACAGTCCGTAGTATATGAAATTAGCTTTAGGAACTAAAATTAACTTCAGGAACTTGCATTTATTCAATATTATAATGAGAATACATGTCATATCTTGGTACAAAATTCCCTCTGCATATTCTTTATAAGCTTCCTGAAAAATACTGGTAGCATGTTGAGTGTCATACTCGTTTTCCTGTTATTAAAAACTTGTACTTCTTAAAACACGATTATACTCCGTAATTACATATGCTGATTAATTCAATAACATTGTTAAATGCGTAATAAGAAAGCTTGTGAATTGCAAATTTGATAGACGATAGCTTGAATCAATTATTTTAATTCAATTTGAAATTCAAAACAGAAACCAAGTTACTATGTTTAATTCAAAAGAACATTTAGGGTATACCAAATTAAATCCGTTTTAATTCAAAATCTTTATGTAATCATGGTATGATTCTGATTTTATTTGATACACAATTAAACTCAGAGTTGTCTTTGCTATATCTGACTTTTGCTTAATGTTTCGTTCTTGTTGTTGTTTTTAAAATTTGTTTTCAGTAGCCTTTGCTCAGCTGGTGGTTATTTTTTTTTTTATAGTACTTGTTTTGTGTGATGTTAATTGTGAGGGTATAATACTTTGTTGCGATATTGTTATTTATATAATAGTTTACTTTGTACATATATTAAATAATATAACTGTGGGCTGGGATGGGGTGGGGGTGGGGTTAGATACAGGTACCAGTGAATATGTGTTTAGTATCACACGCTTTCCAATTGTACATTTATTGAGCATTACCATGGATTTCATATTCTGTGTGCTGGCTTGCTTTTTCCTTCCAAAAGGTTTATTGTTGTGGTATTACTATATATATGCTTTAATATTTTAATGGAATCGTGTAAATGGCCGAACTCTGATGACATATCTATTGGATGGTCTACTTCAATTGACAAGGATGTAGACTTGGTCAGTTTTTTGTTTTTTTTTTTTTAATTGTTGTTGCTTACTTAAATTGCTTACTTGAATTTTATATTAAAAGATAGTATTTTTATATGGAAATCATTCCCAAATATTGGCATTAATTTGGCAATTTTTACAATCTTGGTTAGGACAACATAAAGATCCTGAAAAGTAAAACTTGTTGATATTTATTGTAATCTGACAATTCCCCCCCCCCCCCCCCCCCCCCCCCCCCCCCCCCCAATAAAAAAAAAATCTTGACTATTCACAATTAAATGTATATCCTTCACTTGGCAGCTACACATATGTACACACATCACACATACACATTACATGATACACATGATCCATCACGTATGTTTTAATGAATTAATTGCTCATGTAGATTTCAACATTGTATATTATTTCATTCTACTTATTTGCTTATAAACTATGTTTTATTTAGTGCAATTCTTACAATGAATAATGTCGAGGTGTAAATGGCATTTTATTATTATTTTGTTATGAGTGAAATACATTATTCTTATTTAGAGTTTTAAATATTTAATAAATAATTCATTTAGTGTTTTGTTACATAAGCTTATATACCATGGTTTGATTTTAACTTTTTTTGTTATTAAATCATATTGGTATCGAAGATTAAAAGATATTCATGTGTTTATAAGTGTGTGTGTGTGTGTTTGTTTGTGTTGAGATGGTTGTTTTTTTTTTTTTTTTTTTATTTTGAATAGAAAATTGAATTTAATAAAGCTTGACATTTTATTTTAATTTTACTGTTTCTTCATATATCTTTACACAAACTGTTTATGGAAATTTCCACGTGCTTAGATTGGTTTGCTTGTGAATTGCAATTTCCTACCTTGGTGGATAAGTGCAAGACCCATGACATCAATATAAATGCACAAATCCAAAGAAAAAAAAATAATTGTAAAATATTCAGTCTGGGTTGAGGAGCAGTTAATATTCTATATTTTGGGGAGCAGTAAATATTCTATAAAGGGCTTGTACTCTGAAACTTAATTTAGCATTCTTTGATTTAGCTTTATAGGTCATTGCTTAATGTTATAGGAAAAATCCCTTTAGTGCAACTGTTGCATAATCAAGTGCATGGTTGCAGCTAAAAAACTTTTTTTGAAAAAAACCCCCAAAAAACAATGGTTATCGATACCTGTGATACACATATATAACATTAATTTTTTCACCAGTTCTGCTCAAGTTAAGCATCTCTTTGTTGTTTTGTTAATGTTTTTTTACCCATTTTACCCATCAATAAGGGAATCGGTCAGTGTAGATGGCTTTGGTAGCAATATTATATAACTAGTGTATTAAATTGTTAAATTTATGTTTGTTAGATTTTTGAAGGGAAATATTTTTTGATATGGCATATATATGTATATGTTTGTGTGTTGATATATAGTTTATATAGACAAAAATTGTTCAGAAAAGTATCGTTCATTTTGAAATAACCAGGGGTTATTCAAACGAAATTATAATTAAAAGCTGAGCTGAAACATGAGAGTATCTATACTGACCAGATCGATTCGGTCTGCAGACTTTTCAGTCAAACCTTTAAATTCTTGTTTATGTTCTTATTGAAAAAAAAAATATTTAAATTTTTAAAATTCTTGGCAGGTTAGAATTTCAGCCTAGTTTTGGACCATGAGTATTTTGATGTACACAGCATTCGCAGTGTTATGTTACAATAGTACATAACCTGGCACTCTTGTTTCATAGTACATGTATCAGTAATAGTACTTTTATAGTATTTTTGGCTAAGTATTTCTGACTGAGAACAATTAAATTGTAGGCACCTTTTGGTTTCAAGTCTAAATCTTTCTTTTTCAATTTCCAGTTTGAAATGTGGAAATAGTTCAAATTTTAAAACTAAAGTACCGGTATGTTAGATGATGAGTACCGGTACATACATATCAGAATAGTTAAATAAAAACTTGTTAATGCTTCCAGCAAACTTAGTTTTCAAAGATACTTCTCTGTTTCAGCTCTTATTTAATCACAATTTTGTTGGCAGTTTTGGAACTTGATTTGTTCACTCATTGTTATAATTTAACTCTAGTTTTTTTTCTACCAAAATTAAACTGGCACTGCAGTTAATTTTGACATTTGCTATGTAATGTTATATTTTATAAGATCATTTCATGGTGGTATCATCCAGAGCACTTGACTTTGTTTATTTCTACTTATTCAGGAAAATTGAATTTATAACTAAACATGATATATATTTACTATTTATGTATATGACGTAAATACTGGTAGCTCATATTTTAAGATGAGATGCTGGACTTCAGTGAAATTTGTATACATGTATCATTACTCTTACAAGCAATTTTATATGGGCTCCATCCATGTATCACAATCCTCAAGCATTTGTGTGTATCCAATATTTCTCTTGGATATGGAACTTTTTATAATTACTTTTTTCTTGAAAAGAAGAAAATTTTGGAAGATGCAGATAAAAGTTTGTTTGTTTTTTGTTTTGTTTTTTTTGCAAAAAATGATTTTGATTTTTGCAAATATACATAATGTTTGTATAACAAAAATAAAATTGCAAAATTTAAAATATTTTCACAAAAATATTTTTTTTAAAAGTTATCTGGGGAATTTTCAGAATGAAGGCTTCTTGTAACAAACAAAAGTTAAGATCTACTCAAAGGTTTATGATTAGAGGTACATGGGTTATTAAGCTCATTAACATATTTAAACTCACTAGCATTGTAAGTTGTCATACCCACTTACCCAGTAATTCTAAATATTGGTACTAATGTTGCCTCAGTCTCACAGCAGCCGGTATCGTCTTTTTGTATCACACATGTTCCGATTTAGACCCCACTTGTACATACTATATATATATTTTTTTTTTTTTTGAAAAAAAAAAAATCATGGCTTTGTTAATTTGTTGATCTGTTTAGTATCGTTGTATTTGTTCATGTTCTCGTTTTTGCAAAATAGATTTTAAAAAATAAAAAGAAAAAAATTCATTAATAAAAGTGGTAGTTGATATCTGTTAGTGATATAGTTTTTTAAAAAAATCATCACACATTATATAGTTGAAATGACAACTACAAGATACATTTATTTTACATATACATATATATTATCTATATATATATACATACATATACATGTAGTTTTAACAGTGTCATTTTGTTATTTGTGATATCATTAGAAGAGTTATTGTTTTTTTTTAATTCATGAATTCAATTTATAAACATAGTATGTTTAAAAAATTCTGTAAATGATTTGCTACAGTGGAACCTGTGAAAACTAAACTCTGTCTAAACAATAAACCGAAAAAAAAACTATGCTGGAATTATTATAACAATTTTTTTTTTTTTTTTTTGATGGTGTTGAATTACCTGTCTAAACTGAATACCTGTCTAATCTGAACAAATTCTTCAGTACTGAAGGTGTTTAGTTTAAACAGATTCCACTGTATATATATATATATATATGTATCAATGAATGGTTATATAACGCTACATAGGGCTTCATCATTACTCTCAGGTGTGTCTGTGTGTGCGATATATCACCAAAATGGATACTACTTTTTATTCTTTTAGTTAAAATGAGGTTAATAATTTTGTTAAATTATCACTGTTTCGTACATGTACCAAGAACCAGCACATTGCTTGTCTCATTATAGGTGGCGTCAACTTCATTGTAGATTTCACATCTGTTTCAGAAACACATATTAAAAGTTATCACAATTAAGGCGCCATCCTTTATGTTTGTTTATTACATTTGTTGATGGAGTTAATTTCTTCTTTCCCTTCCCCCCCCCTCGTTTTTGTCTTTAATTTTCAGAATATTAAGTGTTTCTTAAAAACTAGAAAAATCATGTAGTCTAATTTAGTTGTTATTTAAAATTTTATAAATGTTTTGAAATTGAATTAAATTTTAAAATGCTTTCATTTGTACTTTTGAGGGGAGATAATTGTATTTGGAAATTGTAATTTAATGGCTAAAAAAATGGTTGCTATATGAAAATTTGGTTCTATGGAAACTTATGAGTATTCATTGTGTATTCTGCAATCCATATTTTTTTGTATCAACATTAGACAAAAAAAATCTATTTGTTAAAAAAAAAAAAGAAAAAAACTAAAACTTGTTTAATTTTTAACACAATTTGATAAAATGACATTTTAAAAAAAGCAAAATTTATATTATTGGAGAATGTTAAATATAAAGTGATAGGAATATGTTTTCCATAGGAGTTTTTTTTTTTTTTTTTTTTTTAAAAATACAATTAAAACATTTTATATAACTTTGTGATATTTATGATTTTTTTTTTTCAAATTTTTTAAATATTCTCAATGATTAATTCTAATTTATTTATTATTTCAATTTATTATTTTTTTCCAAAAGAAAAAAAAATATTTATGAGAAGAATTACAATCTCTTTAGGAGTACTTAAGATGAATTGGTTGGTTTATATTGATTTATTGCCATCCTTCATCAGTATTTCATTCATTAAAGTGTTTAAAATTTTTCCCATTTGTTTTATATAAATATATTTACATTATTATGTTATTTATATTAAGATATATAAATATATATATATATTATTTGTTTCATGAATTAATAAAACAAATAAAGGCTGACTTCTTTTTAACATCCTAAATAAATGAATTAATTAATAAATGACAAGCAAATACCAGACTATCAGAAATGGAGTAATCCTAGGTGAATGGTCAGAAATTCAGGAATTCTCGTGTTGGGTTTGAAGAAAAAAAAATCTCATCTCCTTTGTCCATTTTACACATAGGTTTAAACTCATTATGTAGATAAATTTCACATTTTGTATTGTTAGTCACATATACATTTTGTATATAAGTTCAGATTTCAAATACCCTGTAAGAATTTTCATTTATATCATATTTTTTTTTTTCTCCATTTTTCATTTCATTAAGTTTGATACGGTGTGTCACATAGATATTAACAGAATTCTTGCTGTTACCTGTATTAAAAACATATGATCCATTTTAATTGAAAAATTTGTTATAAATATATAATTATATATGTTTTGGTTTTAACATGAGGTTACATGTATTGCAGCCTTAATCATGCCCCTATCCCATTATATCGTAACAGGCTGCTTTATGACAAAGCCTTTTTTTTGTTTGTTTGTTTGTTTTGTTTTTTCCTCATGTGCTCTTATCAAATAATTGTACAGATAAAAAGATCAAGAAAATATGTATTATATTATTGCTATTATGTGTAAAGAATTTTACAGGAATTCTTGTGGAATAAAAGTACTTTAAAATATAAAATAGAGTTGGTTTTGTTGTGAATGTTCATGTGCTTGCAGTGAAGTTATGCATGCTTCAAGGGTAACTGCAAAGATTTTCAGTTTTGACATTTTTTATTTGTCATATTTATATATGGCTTTAGCCAAAATTATATAAAATTCCATATCTATTATAAGGAAGATATCGGTGAATATCTAATACATTTCTAGAAATCAAAATCAAAAAGGTTGATATCGAGGCTCCCGTGTAGTGACGTCACACTTACACTTTCTCCAATGTTTATAATAGTTGTTGTTAAATGCTTGAGTTTATATCTACTCATCAAACTAGAAATGTCCTTTGAGAACAAAAACACCCTATCCAACATCTCAATTTCTCTTGACTTTTGACCAAAATACCAAAATATTGTTTCAGACACATGGTCTTATGTGAAACATTTGTGCCAAGTTTGGTCAAAATCCATCTATGGATGTAAGAGATATTGAAAGTATGTGATTTTACATGGACAGGTGGATGAGTGGACAAAATTTTGTTCCTTTATATGTCCCAGAAACTAAGGTTGTAAAGGGTACTATGTGGTAAATCATGTCTGTCATGCATCATCTTTCATGCATCTCGTAAATTTTTGGCCTACCCGAGCCTAAATACTCACATTGGATTTTGCTCTTGCAATCATTGAGTATTGTTTGTTGTGTGCTGTTTGTCTTTAAACAATTTTCAATTACAAGACTTTTTTCTCAAGAAGCAGTAACACAATGAATGACCATGAATTCTGAAATCATTGATTCAAGGTTTTAGCCTTGTCAGATTTGCAAAGCAGGTTGGCCTTGAACTTCAAATTCACAACAACCTTTGATAGTACAATCTTTGGTCTAGAGACTGGAAACTTTAAATGAAATATCAGCATTTAAAGCACTGCAAAACTAGTTAAACTGGTTTACTTTTAATAAAGGTCACAGTGACCCTAAACTTTAAAACTTAGACATCTTTCGCAGACAGTTGTCCTTCAATCCCCCCTCAAAAAAAAAATAATAATAATAATAATAAAAATAATAATAATAAACATTTTTAATCATAAACAAAAGGACACGTACGCTCAAAATTTTAAATATAGCATCAGTAGTATAAAGCTTTACTGATCTGTTGAAGCCGGTTGACTTTGACCTTTAAAAAAAAAAGCTCAGAGACATGATATTGTGACATCTTGTCATAAATTGAGAGCCCCGAAGCTTTAAACATCAGCAATTAAGCACAACAAGTCTTCTTAACCTGGTTTACTTTTAATAAAGGTCACAGTGACCTAAAAAATAAAAACTTTTAAATCAAAAACATAAGGACACATAAGCTTGAAATTTTAAATATAGCATCAGCCGCATCCATAAAGCCTTTTGAAGCCGGATTGACTTTGACCTTTATAAGAAAAAAAGCAGACACACGAGATTTTGACATCTTGTCATAAATTAAAAGCACCGAAGTTTAAAACATCATATCAGGCTTCATAGCATCAATGCATGAAGCCATACCAAGCAAGTGAAACTGGTTAAATTTTGTTTGTCGTTATAAAGACGTCCGTATATATATATATATATATATATATATATATATATATATATATATATATATATAAGCACGCGAAGGTGACGGAAACAAAATCAGTTACTGGATCAATTTTAACAGCTGTCGCATAAAAAATAACGCAAAAATTGAAACCTATTTGTAGTACTACAAACAAGAAGAATTTCAACACACACACACACACACACACACACACACACACACTAAAAGAAAGAAATGCGTATTAACTGCAAAAGACCCACGGCTTTACCATAAGGGAAATAACTCGGTGTTGTTTTATGTAAATTAGGATTATAGGCACAGGGGCTTCTTG
This sequence comes from Tegillarca granosa, assembly GCA_029721355.1. NCBI lineage: Eukaryota > Metazoa > Mollusca > Bivalvia > Arcoida > Arcidae > Tegillarca > Tegillarca granosa. The sequence continues at coordinate 28,568,863 of CM056596.1, forward strand.
TTAAAATTGCAATTTTTAGGAAAACGCCCATCATTGTTTAAAAGAACCTATCGTATAACATAACGCTTTGAGAGTTTTTTTTTAATTGATATAAGCCCCTGTGATCGAACCGCCTTGGTGGCTCAGTGGTCGGGACTGGAAGTCGTTGATTCAAACCCCGACCAGGCTATACCTAAAACTTTAAAATTTAAAGTGCTACTTCATCGCCTGGCGCTCAGGGCGTTAAGAGGACAGCATATAGTCTGGTTCATCCGGTGCCAGGATAATATGACTTGGGAGTTGTATGTGGTATAAATACTCCGTGGGCTAGCAACTGAATTGAAGCAATTAGAAAGTCGCTCCGAGTGCGCATTAGTACAAGAAAGACAATCATACACACTCGCAACTCTCACGCATACGCGAACTTATTCTAAAATTAATCCCTAGAGATTCACAAACAGAATCTGGTCGCTAAATAGCTGAAAAAGTTGCTGCTGCAACGATAAACACCATTACTAACCAACTCCTGTGTTCGTCTCCAAAGTCAAGACATAAACACAGAAGTTATTTAGTTAAAAAGATCGCTTATGGTTTTATCTTTAGCCACATTAGCCAAAGGCCAAGAAGCTGATTAGTAAAGATGTAGGCTTATGCGTCAATCACCCATCGAACAAAACGGGGGCGTATGTGACCATTTAAAGCAACAGCTTCAAATCACAGCGCTTCTCATCACAAAGGTTTATATCCAATTCCAGCAGATCTTTTAGTGTGGGAATGTTTGTCAACGATCGATGGCTTTCTTTAATTTGCTTCATTATCCCAGTACATTAGTACTGCGTTGATATATAAATGAATCTTCCCTTGTAGAATAAATACCGGTAACCAACTCAAGCCGTAGTCAAAGCATGTTTATACCAAGTGTTCTTCAAACCATGTCGCAAGATTTCGAAAATGTCAATCCAATCGTCAATATAGAAGAACATCACAGATTAATAGACTCTCTCTCTCTCTCTCTCTCTCTCTCTCTCTTCGGCGAAAAAAAAACACATAAAAGTGAGGGCAAATAAGGCATTAATAATGTGAACAATTTAGAGGTTCACTAATCATTATCCTACTTAGGTGAAAGCATCTCTCTCTCTCTCTCTCTCTCTCTCTCTCTCTCTCTGGCGGGAAGTTTTATCAGACAGCTTTAACCATTGATCTCGTTTATTTGATAACGACAATCGATTCACCAATTACTTCAATATTTTGTTCCAGTGACCTAAATTCGTTTAGATCATCATCAGAAGTCGTTAAATTTTTTTTTTTTAACTATCAATCATGTAAAGTGAATGTAAATTAATTCTAGGCTCCCTTACTGAAAATTTGCATTCATTTTATTGGTAGTTCAGATGACAATCTCTAATATAAGTGTCTTAAGAGACGCCATGTTATGTGAATCAATAAATTGTAATATCCATATCATTAAGCAATAATGTTGAACATAGAATATAAGAAAGAGGTAACAATATTAATGACATCGTAGGGCTTTAGCATTCGTTTTCTGTGTGTGTGATGGCTGTAAGCAATCGTACATCAACTTACATCATAACGATCATCATTAATATGTGGTATATATATATATATAGAGAGAGAGAGAGAGAGAGAGAGAGAGAGAGAGAGAGAGAGAGAGAGAGAGAGAGAGAGTGTGTGTGTGTGTGCGTGTGTGTGTGTGTTTTCCTTATATTGTATCTCCATTTTGAGTACCACTATACAGTATTTCAGTTGACAGTGTTCTCTGCACATTGCCCTTAGCGCACTGTAAAGGTCACGGAAAATTTATGCTACTTCACCTATAGCTAGTAACGTCTCGATATAAATGAAATATTCTTGACTTGGACGTTATACCCCATCAAAACATTAATCATTTTAAGTAGTTTACAGGTATCTGAGAAACGTTATCTAGAAGGAACATATTTAACCAAGTAGCTAACCATCCTCTGTTTAAATGGAAGTATTCATCCTCTTAGATTCGGATTCTATTGCAAATGACTAGCGCTCCCCTTGGCCGAAACGTTCTGCGTAAAAACGTCAAGATACTTTCTGATATTGCTACTATTGAAGTCTATAATGGTAGCAAAATCACACAAAAAAAGTTTAATCGTTAAAGCAGAAAGTACGGTCTAGACAACATAGCCTTGCAAGTGAAACAATACTGTAGAAAATAAATAAAAATAAATAAAATAAAAATGATTTAAATAACAACAAAAATAAATAAATAAATAAATAAATAAATAAATAAATAAATAAATATACAAACAAATAAATAAATAAATAAATAAATAAATAAATAAAAACAGAAGCAGAATCAGCAAGGCAGAAACTTTCCAAGAAATTGACGAATGTTGTATGGAATCAAGTGAACTATACAACCTGATAGGAGAATTAGAATTCGAAGCAATTCCATTTCTTCTGACACAATATGTTGTAATGTCTGTCACTAGCAGAACTGTAGAAGATTGCCTTGCGGCCGTCAGCATGGATATGTGAAGATCATGTTAAAGTATCAACATACTTATGTTAGTTCCTTTATTCGAAAGCCGACAAGTACCACATACCAAAATAAAAAAAGAAATAAAAACAAAAATTAATAATAATAATAATAATAATTAACCACTTAATATCGTAATTATTAATTGGTTATGTCGTAATTACGGCACGTGTCGGCTGCCGTACCATTGCTGTAGAAGACACAGCTGATCAAAATGAAATATAAATAGAAGACATGGTTAATTATCTTTATTTCTCATAAGCAATTTACTTGTAGTTAATTAATTGTAGTGGTTAAAACTCGGCTTTTTCAAAAAGCCTCAGTGCTGTCTTCAACTAGATAAGGGACCTTTGAGTCTCCTCCGAAAAAAAATCCAGTACATTATTATTATTATTATTATTATTATAATTGAGTTTAACAGCTCTAGTCGGTAGGACATGAAAATTTCTCCTAAAATTCAAATGTCCTGAGCGATGTTCAAATCCCATCTCGGATGCAAGCCACAGTATACTACTACATGACATTTTTCATTCATTTGAATGCTTGCCCAAAGTAGGGAGATTATTTTAAAGCCAAATGTAATTTATATAATTTTTTGCTCTATTCTCCTTTGTATTTTATGGTGCTAAAAGATATTTTACATTGAAATAACTTTTCATTTAAAAAAAAAAAAAATTAGTATGATATACAAATTATCTGAGATAGTACTACTGCTCAATATAAGTCAGTCCTGAAAGTTTTATATAGCCAAGAAGAAACCGTGAGAGGTCCTCCATCTCCATAGCAACCCCAGTCGGTGATGTTTGAATACCTGTCATTTGTTTGATTTGATTGACAGGTGTAGGAAGATGTCGATTTCATCTACTTAGTACACTTGCTTAAACTTTAAGTACATCCAAACGCAACAACCGACATTCAATTAAAGAGGCATAACTCTAGTTCGGTGATGAATTAATGCAGTCGGTATCTTTGAAGTTTGCTTAAAGGAACTTTTAAGTGGAGAAGACTATGAAAAAACTTCATCTAAATGTTTTTGAGATTTGAAAAGAAATCCATCCTATGCTGTTTATAGTTGATATCTGTGTTCAATCCAAGCAATGCAAAGTAACATAATGGCGGAAATTTTTAAATCCAACTTTTATTCTCATGACCTGCCAAATTTAGTGCATCGATCTGCTCTCCCTGTTTTAAGCTATTGAAATGATTCGCATCAATCTGAAAGAATGATATACGGTTTGTGTCAATGTCACAGTGAATTTTGATTTTCATAGAAAATCGAACTAACTTGAATAGGTTTGGTATTTTCTCCTACTTGAGTCTAGTCGTGATTGAAAACCGCCATGCTTATGCGATTAGATCTACCATAAAATATTTTTTGTAGAAAGGAAACTGTTGCTGCTATGGAGATTTTACAGATTTTACATGTTGAAAAACAAAGATAATAAATCAGATTTTTTTTTCGCTTACGACGTAATTCGTCAGAAAAAACACCATTTTTGTGCACTGTTCGAGTTGTTTTGCAAGGGCTATTTGCTTTGTACATGTCAGATTATAGTTTTTCCTTATGGCGACGTTTAAAGAGCTGGTACTTTTCTCCGGTGCATTGTCGCAGATATACATCACAGACCACTCAGACGCCGAACAAAAGTACAACACATAAAAATCTCCTTTCTGCTTGAATTCGATCGGAATCGAATCAAGTGATTCAATCCAGATTTGAGAAGCCATAGGGTTACTTGAAAAAGGAGATATATAAGAAATTGGTAGGTCTAACTTAAACTTTGGCCACAGACGACCTTATTTCAAATATCACTCGAGCAGACCCTGTTCGAAAAAAGTCAGTTGCGGCTTGCCTAAGGTCAGTGATGTTCTCTGGGCACTCCGATTTCCTCCGACGTACCCGAGTTCTGCTTCTAGCCTAGCAAGTCAAACGGGATTTTTTTAAAAATCACAATGTTATTTAATGCAGTAATTGAAAAGTCATTTAAAACCGTTTATGAATGACTTTTTTTATAATCAAATCGTGGTTTATTAACTGTCCAACCAATGTGGCCGACAAAAATTGGCTTTCGTCAGTGGTGTTCTATTTTTACTGAACTCTTTTTGTGGTTGTCTTTGGTTATTTTACCAGTTAAAAAGTTTCCTGAGTTTCAAATAACTTCAACTTTTTCCATAAAAGACGCGTTATTAAATACATGTATTGACATGAAAGGACCAATTTAATAGATTTGGTAGTGTCCAAACTCTTCAAGGATATGGTCAAGATAATGCTAGGTTTACGCTATTAAAAACTTTGACAAAAATCTTTGTTAAAAAACTTTTATTTAGATAAATTTTGGTCAAGGATGTTTATACTATACATCGAAGTTTTCCACCAAAACATCTAGAAATATTCAATTTTTTTTTACAATATAGCGTTATTTACTAGTTTCATATTGGTAGTCATCTTTCCCGTACTATTTTCATTGGGGTAATCTAATCTAATAACATGTTTCAGCGTAAGAGTATAACTAGACGGCTTGACATAGTTTTTATCTTATTTATTTTTAATTTGGTAAAATCCCATCAATTTTGATCCTTTTTTAAAAGAAAATAGGATGAGTTCTATTCTATAGAGTTCTTTATGATTCCGTAAAAATATATTGAACCCGTTTACAGAGTCTGGAAATTAGATTACATGTTATTTATTATACCTGGTTCCGTGTATACTTCGCTTTGGCAATTAAGGGCTATGATGACAATGGATTACTTTACTCCCGTTTAGGTCAAAATATAGTACTTAATACGTTAAAATGAAAGTAGCGCATTGGAAATATGGCAAATTGATACCGATATATTTTTCTGGATTTTTGGTAATCGTTTCATTTTATGTTTCGATTATTTCTTTCATTTCTATTTCAGATTAATTAATTTACGGAAAAAATGTATCCAAAAACATGACGAATAATAAAATCTCAGCTGTCCATCTGTTACTGAGTGGTTAGTGGCTACCGCTTCAATATATCTTCGTGTATTGGTATAAAGTATTTTTGTATTGTCATGGTAACCATATTTGTGACATTGAAAATTATGCTTAATTGTTGTAGAAGAACCATAAACTTAAATAAAGTTTGATATTTTTGACTAACTGAACCCGTTTCCTAAATGGGAATATTGCACTGTATTCTTAAAATTCTTTTATTCCTGTACGGTGTGTGTGTGTGTGTGTGTGTGTGTGTGTGTGAGAGAGAGAGAGAGAAAGAGAGAGAGAGGGGGTGGAGAGAGGGAGAGAGAGAGGTAATTAAGTATGTAAAGCTTTGAAAATCTGATAATTGAAAAATGGAGCCTGTCTGTGCAGTAAAATTTAGCAACGACTGCCATGAAATGTTTCTGTAGAGAGGGGTATGTTGCTGCTATGGTGAGTTTACATGCTAAAAATAGTGATGTTTACACTGAAAGTGATATCCATGGTTAAATTCTGTGTCATGTGTAAAAAAGGATCTGCCATTTGATTTTTCAATAAAGGGTCTGTCATTTGTCTGATTTTTTAACATAAAAAATCCCATAATAATAACATCTTACTCTATGTAGAAATATCTATGTCAGTTGCTAAATTTGAATTATGGTTTCCCATTATGACTTTAAGTTAGTAAAAAATACCCAACATTACACAAGTTTATTTGAATTTTCATTAAAATTTTACATAATTCACTCTCAAAAACATAGAGACTCTGGCAGTATGTTATTTCAACTAGTGGTCTCTCTAATTAATTGCATTTATATATATTTTTATAATATCTTTAATATTTTTAACTTCTGATAATGTATATGTTTTATATGTTTCTGTATGATTTTAGGATCTGTTTGGTGTTAGTATTGTACTACCTCTGATATCAAGTCATGCCCGTGAGTTGGGAGCCTCACCAACAGTCACTGGTGTAATTGGTAATTCATTTTTAAAGAAACATTAAATGACCTATCAGCATAATATAGGATAAAAAAAAACAGACTGAGGTTTTATCTGTGAACCTCAAGGTTTTGTATAAAGCTAGCACATGTCCTATTTCAGTCTTAAGCATTACATACAAAACCACTGCAGTAGCTCAGTTGGTAGATTGCTCACTATGTATGTGGGAGGTCATGGGTTCAAACCCCAGCTGGGTCTGACCCAAGATTTGAAAGTGGGTAGTGACTGTTCTTTCGCCAAGTACTCGGCATCACAAAATGAAAGTCACAGTTCTTTTGGATGGGAACAAGGTACCGTGTCACGGTAGGCATGGCACAATTAAGAACCATGCTGTATAATGGCATCAGCACAACACACAGGCAAAATTTCTGTACCTTAGTCTACAGCTGGTGACATCCCAATATAAGTGTTACTGACTTGGACGTTTAACACCATTACTCAACTCATTTTACATAAATTTCTTGGAAACTGAATGGACAGTTATAATGAGTTATTTGTGTAGAATTCATCTGTCCCTGACTACTTAGTATTTATAAATAGCAACTGGAATTTACCTGAACATCATTAAATTTCCAGAGCTCTTAATACTTCAGTATTCACCAGCTGGCATTGATAGGTCATTAAATTATGTTAAATTCAGCTATCATAATTAAAATTTGTAACAGCACTTTAGGAAAACAGCTTCTTCATGCGATATTATTTCTAGCTATTGTTTGCATCTGATGGTGAATAAAATTCTTGGTTATTTCCCACATAGGACATTAATTATATTTTTCACAATACAATCTTATTTTTAGAAAATTGAGTCAGTTTAATCTTGATTGCATAAAATAATTAAATGGAAATCCCTTCTCTTAAAGTGTAAACCAATCAGCCTGTTTGTGCTTTGGTTAATTTTTTTTAAAAATGACATCATTGCCTTACTTACACTGTCATTTCATAAAAAACTCAGATATTCTGTTTTAATATTTTTAATATTAAAATTTTTGTTTTTAATTTTGTATTTTTAGGTTCACTTTATGGATTTCTACAGTTTTTTTTCAAGTCCAGTTGTTGTAAGTTTGAGTTTAAATATTGACAATATATAGAATTGTTACAATGCATTTGGTAACAAAAACCACATTTGATAACAAAAAATGTATTTAGTAACAAAAGTTTAAAAATTTACTAGGTAGAGAATAAATGGCACTACAGTATCACAGGGAGGTGCTGGTACGTGTTATATAACTGATTTCAAATGATATATCACTAAAATAAAAATATAAATTATATCCAATTAAGAAAAATGTGTTTGGTAACAAAAGTATGTTTTTCAAGTCCAGTTTTTGAAAGTTTAAATTTAAATATTGACCATATATAGTATTTTTGCAATGTGTTAGGTAACAAAAATGCATTTGGTAACAAAAGTTTAAACATCTACTTGGAAGAGAATAAACAGCACCACAATATTGTAGGAACTGTCATACTGTCTCTTACAACTTTATACCACTGTGGTAGCTCAGTTTGTAGAGTGCTTGATCTGTAAGTGGGAGGTGGTTACGGTTTGAATCCTGACCCGGTATGGCTCAAGTCCGACTACTCTGCTGCTTTCAAATCATGGATTTCTCGGATGGAAAAGTGTATACATGTTAAAGGAGAGTACCGGTACTTTGAAGGATTAAAATAAAAATTACAAGCAAAATAATGGTTTTTCTTGTAGGGAGGAGCTGATATGTCATATAAGTGATATCTAGGAACTGTCATACTGTTTCTTACAATTTTATACCATTGTGGTAGCTCAGTTTGTAGAATGCTCGATCTGTAAGTGGGAGGCGGTTACGGTTTGATTCCTGACCCGGTATGACCCGAAAGACTTGAAAGTGGGTAGTGACCGTTCTTTCGCCAAGCACTTGGCATTATGAAATGAAAGTCATGGTTTTCTCGGTTGGGAACTTAAAATAAACCAGGTTCCGTGTCACAGTAGGCATGACATGATAAAGAACCCTGCTGTATAATGCCATCAGTGCAAAGCACAGACAAAATTTCTGCACCTTAATCTAGTAAGGTATTCACTTTACATGTATTGCAGCCTTAATCATGCCCCTATCCCATTTAATCGTAACAGGCTGCTTTATGACAAAGCCTTTTTTTGTTTGTTTGTTTGTTTTGTTTTTTCCTCATGTGCTCTTATCAAATAATTGTACAGATAAAAAGATCAAGAAAATATGTATTATATTATTGCTATTATGTGTAAAGAATTTTACAGGAATTCTTGTGGAATAAAAGTACTTTAAAATATAAAATAGAGTTGGTTTTGTTATGAATGTTCATGTGCTTGCAGTGAAGTTATGCATGCTTCAAGGGTAACTGCAAAGATTTTCAGTTTTGACATTTTTTATTTGTCATACTTATATATGGCTTTAGCCAAAATTATATAAAATTCCATATCTATTATAAGGAAGATATCGGTGAATTTCTAATACATTTCTAGAAATCAAAATCAAAAAAAGGTTGATATAGAGGCTCCCGTGTAGTGACGTCACACTTACACTCTCTCCAATGTTTATAATGTTTGTTGTTAAATGCTTGAGTTTATATCTACTCATCAAACTAGAAATGTCCTTTGAGAACAAATACACCCTATCCAACATCTCAATTTCTCTTGACTTTTGACCAAAATACCAAAATATTGTTTCAGACACATGGTCTTATGTGAAACATTTGTGCCAAGTTTGGTCAAAATCCATCTATGGATGTAAGAGATATTGAAAGTATGTGATTTTACATGGACAGATGGATGAGTGGACAAAATTTTGTTCCTTTATATGTCCCAGAAACTAAGGTTGTAAAGGGTATTATGTGGTAAATCATGTCTGTCATGCATCATCTTTCATGCATCTGTAAATTTTTGGCCTACCGGAGCCTAAATACTCACATTGGATTTTGCTCTTGCAATCATTGAGTATTGTTTGTTGTGTGCTGTTTGTCTTTAAACAATTTTCAATTACAAGACTTTTTTTCTCAAGAAGCAGTAACACAATGAATGACCATGAATTCTGAAATCATTGATTCAAGGTTTTAGCCTTGTCAGATTTGCAAAGCAGGTTGGCCTTGAACTTCAAATTCACAACAACCTTTGATAGTACAATCTTTGGTCTAGAGACTGGAAACTTTAAATGAAATATCAGCATTTAAAGCACTGCAAAACTAGTTAAACTGGTTTACTTTTAATAAAGGTCACAGTGACCCTAAACTTTAAAACTTAGACATCTTTCGCAGACAGTTGTCCTTCAATCCCCCCTCAAAAAAAAAAAAAAAAAAAATAATAATAATAAAAAAAATAATAATAATAAACATTTTTAATCATAAACAAAAGGACACGTATGCGCCAAATTTTAAATATAGCATCAGTAGTATAAAGCTTTACTAATCTGTTGAAGCTGGTTGACTTTGACCTTTAAAAAAAAAAGCTCAGAGACATGATATTGTGACATCTTGTCATAAATTGAAAAGCCCCGAAGCTTTAAACATCAGCAATTAAGCACAACAAGTCTTCTTAACCTGGTTTACTTTTAATAAAGGTCACAGTGACCTAAAAAATAAAAACTTTTAAATCAAAAACATAAGGACACATAAGCTTGAAATTTTAAATATAGCATCAGCCGCATCCATAAAGCCTTTTGAAGCCGGTTGACTTTGACCTTTATAAGAAAAAAAAGCAGACACACGAGATTTTGACATCTTGTCATAAATTAAAAGCACCGAAGTTTAAAACATCATATCAGGCTTCATAGCATCAATGCATGAAGCCATACCAAGCAAGTGAAACTGGTTAAATTTTGTTTGTCGTTATAAAGACGTCCGTATATATATATATATATATATATATATATATATATATATATATATATATATATATATATATAAGCACGCGAAGGTGACGGAAACAAAATCAGTTACTGGATCAATTTTAACAGCTGTCGCATAAAAAATAACGCAAAAATTGAAACCTATTTGTAGTACTACAAACAAGAAGAATTTCAACACACACACACACACACACACACACACACACACACACTAAAAGAAAGAAATGCGTATTAACTGCAAAAGACCCACGGCTTTACCATAAGGGAAATAACTCGGTGTTGTTTTATGTAAATTAGGATTATAGGCACAGGGGCTTCTTGTTAAAATTGCAATTTTTAGGAAAACTCCCATCATTGTTTAAAAGAACCTATCGTATAACATAACGCTTTGAGAGTTTTTTTTTAATTGATATAAGCCCCTGTGATCGAACCGCCTTGGTGGCTCAGTGGTCGGGACTGGAAGTCGTTGATTCAAACCCCGACCAGGCTATACCTAAAACTTTAAAATTTAAAGTGCTACTTCATCGCCTGGCGCTCAGGGCGTTAAGAAGACAGCGTATAGTCTGGTTCATCCGGTGCCAGGATAATATGACTTGGGAGTTGTATGTTTGTCTGTGGTATAAATACTCCGTGGGCTAGCAACTGAATTGAAGCTATAGAAAGTCGCTCCGAGTGCGCATTAGTACAAGAAAGCCAATCATACACACTCGCAACTCTCACGCATACGCGAACTTTTTCTAAAATTAATCCCTAGAGATTCACAAACAGAATCTGGTCGCAAATAGCTGAAAAAGTTGCTGCTGCAACGATAAACACCATTATAACCAACTCCTGTGTTCGTCTCCAAAGTCAAGACATAAACACAGAAGTTATTTAGTTAAAAAGATCGCATATGGTTTTATCTTTAGCCACATTAGCCAAAGGCCAAGAAGCTGATTAGTAAAGATGTAGGCCTATGCGTCAATCACCCATCGAACAAAACGGGGGCGTATGTGACCATTTAAAGCAACAGCTTCAAATCACAGCGCTTCTCATCACAAAGGCTTATATCCAATTCCAGCAGATCTTTTAGTGTGGGAATGTTTGTCAACGATCGATGGCTTTCTTTAATTTGCTTCATTATCCCAGTACATTAGTACTGCGTTGATATATAAATGAATCTTCCCTTGTAGAATAAATACTGGTAACCAACTCAAGCCGTAGTCAAAGCATGTTTATACCAAGTGTTCTTCAAACCATGTCGCAATATTTCGAAAATGTCAATCCAATCGTCAATATAGAAGAACATCACAGATTAATAGACTCTCTCTCTCTCTCTCTCTCTCTCTCTCTCTCTCTCTCTCTCTCTCTCTCTCTTCGGCGAAAAAAAACACATAAAAGTGAGGGCAAATAAGGCATTAATAATGTGAACAATTTAGAGGTTCATTAATCATTATCCTACTTAGGTGAAAGCATATCTCTCTCTCTCTCTCTCTCTCTCTCTCTCTCTCTCTCTCTGGCGGGAAGTTTTATCAGACAGCTTTAACCATTGATCTCGTTTATTTGATAACGACAATCGATTCACCAATTACTTCAATATTTTGTTCCAGTGACCTAAATTCGTTTAGATCATCATCAGAAGTCGTTAAAAAATTTTTTTTAACTATCAATCATGTAAATTAATTCTGGGCTCCCTGACTGAAAATTTGCATTCATTTTATTGGTAGTTCAGATGACAATCTCTAATATAATGTCTTAAGAGACGCCATGTTATGTGAATCAATAAATTGTAATATCCATATCATTAAGCAATAATGTTGAACATAGAATATAAGAAAGAGGTCACAATATTAATGACATCGTAGGGCTTTAGCATTCGTTTTCTGTGTGTGTGATGGCTGTAAGCAATCGTACATCAACTTACATCATAACGATCATCATTAATATGTGGTATATATATATATATAGAGAGAGAGAGAGAGAGAGAGAGAGAGAGAGAGAGAGAGAGAGAGAGAGAGAGAGAGAGAGAGAGAGAGAGAGTGTGTGTGTGTGTGTGTGTGTGTGTGTGTGTTTTCCTTATATTGTATCTCCATTTTGAGTACCACTATACATATTTCAGTTGACAGTGTTCTCTGCACATTGCCCTTAGCGCACTGTAAAGGTCACGGAAAATTTATGCTACTTCACCTATAGCTAGTAACGTCTCGATATAAATGAAATATTCTTGACTTGGACGTTATACCCCATCAAAACATTAATCATTTTAAGTAGTTTACAGGTATCTGAGAAACGTTATCTAGAAGGAACATATTTAACCAAGTAGCTAACCATCCTCTGCCGGTTTAAATGGAATCTTGTTAGATTTGGATTCTATTGCAAATGACCAGGGCTCCCCTTGGCTGAAACTTTCTGCCTAAAACGTCAAGATACTTTCTGATATTGCTACTATTGAAGTCTATAATGGTAGCAAAATCACAAAAAAAGTTTAATCGTTAAAGCAGAAAGTACGGTCTAGACAACATAGCCTTGCAAGTGAAACAATACTGTAGAAAATAAATGAAAATAAATAAAGTTAAAATGATTTAAATAACAACAAAAATAAATAAATAAATAAATAAATAAATAAATAAATAAATAAATAAATAAAAACAGAAGCAGAATCAGCAAGGCAGAAACTTTCCAAGAAATTGACGAATGTTGTATGGAATCAAGTGAACTATACAACCTGATAGGAGAATTAGAATTCGAAGCAATTCCATTTCTTCTGACACAATATGTTGTAATGTCTGTCACTAGCAGAACTGTAGAAGATTGCCTTGCGGCCGTCAGCATGGATATGTGAAGATCATGTTAAAGTATCAACATACTTATGTTAGTTCCTTTATTCGAAAGCCGACAAGTACCACATACCAAAATAAAAAAAAGAAAATAAAAACAAAAATTAATAATAATAATAATAATAATAATAATAATAATAATAATAATAATAATAATAATTAACCACTTAATAACGTAATTATTAATTGGTTATGTCGTAATTACGGCACGTGTCGGCTGCCGTACCATTGCTGATGATCAAATATAAATTGTAGACATGGTTAGTTATCTTTATTTCTCATAAGCAATTTACTTGTAATTAACTGCAGTGGTTGAAACTCAGGTTTTTTAAAAGCCTCAGTGCTGTCTTCGACTAGATAAGGGACCTTTGAGTCTCCTCCGAAAAAAATCCAGTACATTATTATTATTATTATTATTATTATAATTGAGTTTAACAGCTCTAGTCGGTAGGACATGAAAATTTCTCCTAAAATTCAAATGTCCTGAGCGATGTTCAAATCCCATCTCGGATGCAAGCCACAGTATACTACTACATGACATTTTTCATTCATTTGAATGCTTGCCCAAATTAGGAAGATTATTTTAAAGCCAAATGTAATTTATATGATTTTTTGCTCTATTCTCCTTTGTATTTTATGGTGCTAAAAGATATTTTACATTGAAATAACTATTCATTTAAAAAAAAAAAATTAGTATGATATACAAATTATCTGAGATAGTACTGCTCAATATAAGTCAGTCCTGAAAGTTTTATATAGCCAAGAAGAAACCGTAAGAGGTCCTCCATCTCCATAGCAACCCCAGTCGGTGATGTTTGAACACCTGTCATTTGTTTGATTTGATTGACAGGTGTAGGAAGATGTCGATTTCATCTACTTAGTACACTTGCTTTAACTTTAAGTACATCCAAACGCCAATTAAAGGGGCATAACTCTAGTTCAGTGATGAATTTTCATCTAAATGTTTTTGAGTTTTGAAAAGAAATCCATCCTATGTTTTTTATAGTTGATATCTGTGTTCAATCCAAGCAATGCAAAGTAACATACTATCGGAAATTTTTTAATCCAACTTTCATTCTCATGACTTGCCAAATTTAGTGCATCGATCTGCTCTCCCTGTTTTAAGCTATTGAAATGTTTTGCATCAATCTGAAAGAATGATCCACGGTTTGTGTCAATGTCACAGTGAATTTTGATTTTCATAGAAAATCGAACTAACTTGAATAGGTTTGGTATTTTCTCCTACTTGAGTCTAGTCGTGATTGAAAACCGCCATGCTTATGCGATTAGATCTACCATAAAATATTTTTTGTAGAAAGGAAACTGTTGCTGCTATGGAGATTTTACAGATTTTACATGTTGAAAAACAAAGATAATAAATCAGATTTTTTTTTCGCTTACGACGTAATTCGTCAGAAAAACACAATTTTTGTGCACTGTTCGAGTTGTTTTGCAAGGGCTATTTGCTTTGTACATGTCAGATTATAGTTTTTTCCTTATGGCGACGTTTAAAGAGCTGGTACTTTTCCCCGGTGCATTGTCGCAGATATACATCACAGACCACTCAGACGCCGAACAAAGTACAACACATAAAAATCTCCTTTCTGCTTGAATTCGATCGGAATCGAATCAAGTGATTCAATCCAGATTTGAGAAGCCATAGGGTTACTTGAAAAAGGAGATATATAAGAAATTGGTAGGTCTAACTTAAACTTTGACCACAGACGACCTTATTTCAAATATCACTCGAGCAGACCCTGTTCGAAAAAAGTCAGTTGCGGCTTGCCTAAGGTCAGTGATGTACTCTGGGCACTCCGATTTCCTCCGACGTACCCGAGGCTGCTTCTAGCCTAGCAAGTCAAACGGGATTTTTTTTAAAATCACAATGTTATTTAATGCAGTAATTGAAAAGTCATTTAAAACCGTTTATGAATGACTTTTTTATAATCAAATCGTGGTTTATTAACTGTCCAACCAATGTGGCCGACAAAAATTGGCTTTCGTCAGTGGTGTTCTATTTTTACTGAACTCTTTTTGTGGTTGTCTTTGGTTATTTTACCAGTTAAAAAGTTTCCTGAGTTTCAAATAACTTCAACTTTTTCCATAAAAGACGCGTTATTAAATACATGTATTGACATGAAAGGACCAATAATAGATTTGGTAGTGTCCAAACTCTTCAAGGATATGGTCAAGATAATGCTAGGTTTACGCTATTAAAAACTTTGACAAAAATCTTTGTTAAAAAAGTTTTATTTAGATAAATTTTGGTCAAAGATGTTTACACTTTACATCGAAGTTTTCCACCAAAACATCTAGAAATATTCATTTTTTTTTTTTACTTACTAGTTTCATATTGGTAGTCATCTTTCCCCGGCGTACTATTTTCATTTGGGGAAGGGGGTATCTAATCTAATAACATGTTTCAGCGTAAGAGTATAACTAGAAGGCTTGACATAGTTTTTATCTTATTTATTTTTAATTTGGTAAAATCCCATCAATTTTGATCCTTTTTTTAAAAGAAAATAGGATGAGTTCTATTCGATAGAGTTCTTTATGATTCCGTAAAAATATATTGAACCCGTTTACCAAGTCTGGAAATTAGATTACATGTATTTATTATACCTGGTTCCGTGTATACTTCGCTTTGGCAATTAAGGGCTATGATGACAATGGATTACTTTACTCCCGTTTAGGTCAAAATATAGTACTTAATACGTTAAAATGAAAGTAGCGCATTGGAAATATGGCAAATTGATACCGATATATTTTTCTGGATTTTTGGTAATCGTTTCATTTTATGTTTCGATTATTTCTTTCATTTCTATTTCAGATTAATTAATTTACGGAAAAAATGTATCCAAAAACATGACGAATAATAAAATCTCAGCTGTCCATCTGTTACTGAGTGGTTAGTGGCTACCGCTTCAATATATCTTCGTGTATTGGTATAAAGTATTTTTGTATTGTCATGGTAACCATATTTGTGACATTGAAAATTATGCTTAATTGTTATAGAAAAACCACGAACTTAAATAAAGTTTGATATTTTTGACTAACTGAGCCCGTTTGCTAAATGGGAAGATTGCACTGTATTCTTTCATTCCTGTACGGTGTGTGTGTGTGTGTGTGTGTGTGAGCGAGAGAGAGAGAGAGAGAGAGAGAGAGAGAGAGAGAGAGAGAAGGGGGTTATTAAGTCTGTAAAGCGTTGGAAATCTGATAATTGAAAAAAATGGAGCCTGTCTGTGCAGTAAAATTTAGCAACGACTGCCATGAAATGTTTCTGTAGAGAGGGGTATGTTGCTGCTATGGTGAGTTTACATGCTAAAAATAGTGATGTTTACACTGAAAGTGATATCCATGGTTAAATCTGTGTCATGTGTTAAAAAGGATCTGCCATTTGATTTTCAATAAAGGGTCTGTCATTTGTCTGATTTTTTAACATAAAAAATCCCATAATGATAACATCTTACTCTATGTAGAGATATCTATGTCAGTTGCTAAATTTGAATTATGGTTTCCCATTATGACTTTAAGTTAGTAAAAAATACCCAACATTACACAAGTTTATTAGAATTTTCATTAAAATTTTACATAATTCACTCTCAAAAACATATACACTCTGGCAGTATGTTATTTCAACTAGTGGTCTCTCTAATTAATTGCATTTATTTATATTTATATAATATCTTTAATATTTTTCACTTCTGATAATGTATATGTTTTATATGTTTCTGTATGATTTTAGGATCTGTTTGGTGTTAGTATTGTACTACCTCTGATATCAAGTCATGCCCGTGAGTTGGGAGCCTCACCAACAGTAACTGGTGTAATTGGTAAGTCATTTTTAAAGTAACATTAAGTGACTTATCAGCATAATATAGGATAAAAACAGACTGAGGTTTTATCTGTGAACCTCGAGGTTTTGTATAAAGCTAGCACATGTCCTATTTCAGTCTTAAGCATTACATACAAAAACCACTGCAGTAGCTCAGTTGGTAGAGAGCTCACTATGTAAGTGGGAGGTCATGGGTTCAAACCCAAACTTGATCTGACCCAAGATTTGAAAGTGGGTAGTGACTGTTCTTTCGCCAAGTACTCGGCATCACAAAATGAAAGTCACAGTTCTTTTGGATGGGAACAAGGTACCGTGTCAAAGTAGGCATGGCACAATTAAGAACCATGCTGTATAATGGCACAGGCAAAATTTCTGCACCTTAGTCTACAGCTGGCGACATCTTAATATAAGTGTTATATTCCTGACTTGGACATTTAAACATATTACTCATATTATTACACATAAATTTCTTGGATACTGAATGGGCAGTTATAATGAGCTATTTGTGTAGAATTCATCTGCCCCTGACTACATAGTATTTATAAATAGCAACTGGAATATACCTGAACATGATTAAATTTCCAGAGTTCTTAATACATGTATTTCAGTATTCACCAGCTGGCATTGATAGGTCATTAAATTATGTTAAATTCAGTTATAATTATTAAAATTTGTAACAGCACTTTAGGAAAATAGCTTCTTCATACGATATTATTTCATTACTACCTATTGTTTGCATCTGATGGTGAATGAAATTCTTGGTTATTTCCCACACAGGACATTAATTATATTTTTCACAATACAATCTTATTTTTAGAAAATTGAGTCAGTTTAATCTTGATTGCATAAAATAATTAATGGAAATCCCTTCTCTTTAAAGTGTAAACCAATCAGCCTGTTTGTGCTTTGATTAAATTTTTAGCTCACCTAAACTGAAAGCTCAGATGAACTATTTGTGATGGTTCATCGTCTGTCGTGCATCGTGTGTCGTGCGTTAACTTTTAACATTTTAATCATCTCCTCTAAAACTACCTAACCAAATTTCAAGAAACTTGGTGATTATGATGCCTGGGTGAAGGCCTTTTAGATTTGCACAAATGAAGGAGTTATGTGCCCTTTGGGCCCCACAAGGGCAGAAATAGTGAAAAACTTTAAAAATCTTCTCCTCTGAATCTACTAGAGATATACCTTAGTTATTTCATTTATAACATCCTTAGGTCATCTATTTTCAGATTTGCACAAATGGTAGCCATGGGGCTCAAAATGGGGAAATTGTAAGGCACTGATTGGGGAAATTGCTAAAAATTATATATTTGTCACTTTATCTTGAAAACTATAAATTTTTGTATAGGCATGTATATTTGAATATTGTAGGTATTGACATGACAATCATTTTGATATTTGGATCAAGGTCATATGTTTAAAGGTCAAAATCACAGCTACAGAAGAAGACTTAAATTGCTAATTATCTTGAAAACTATTAACTTTTTGTATAGGCATGTATATAAGAATCTTGTAGGTATTGACATGACAATCATTTTGATATATGGTTCAGGGTCATATGTTGAAAGGTCAAGGTCACAGCTGCAAAAGATGGCATAAATTGCTAATTATCTTAAAAACTGTTAACTTTTTGTAAAGGCATGTATATTAGACTATTGTAGGTATTGACATGACAATCATTTTGATAAATGGTTCAGGGTCATATGTTGAAAGGTCAAGGTCACAGCTGCAAAAGAAGACATAAATTGCTAATTATCTTAAAAACTGTTAACTTTTTGTATAGGCATGTATATTAGACTATTGTAGGTATTGACATGACAATCGTTCAAGGTCATATGTTGAAAGGTCAAGGTCACAGCTGCAAAAGATGACATAAATTGCTAATTATCTTGAAAACTATGAACTTTTTGTAAAGCATGTATATTAGAATATTGTAGGTATTGCAAAAACGATCATTTTGATATATGGTACAAGGTCATATGTTAAAAGGTCAACGTCACAGCTACAGAAGAAGACATAAATTGCTAATTATCTTAAAAACTGTTAACTTTTTGTATAGGCATGTATATTAGACTACTGTAGGTATTGACATGACAATCATTTTGATAAATGGTTCAAGGTCATATGTTGAAAGGTCAAGGTCATAGCTACAGAAGAAGATATAAATTGCTAATTATCTTAAAAACTGTTAACTTTTTGTATAGGCATGTATATTAGACTACTGTAGGTATTGACATGACAATCATTTTGATAAATGGTTCAAGGTCATATGTTGAAAGGTCAAGGTCATAGCTGCAAAAGAAGACATAAATTGCTAATTATCTTGAAAACTATGAACTTTTTGTATAGGTATGAATATTAGAATATTGTAGGTATTGTCATAACAATCATTTTGATGTATGGATCAAGGTCATATGTTGAAAGGTCAAGGTCACAGCTACAAAAGAAGACTTAAATTGCTAATTATCTTGAAAACTATTAACTTTTTGTATAGGCATGTATATTAGAATATTGTATGTTTTGCGACATTGATCATTTTGATATATGGTTCAAGGTCATATGTTGAAAGGTCTAGGTCACAGCTGCAAAAGAAGACTTAAATTGCTAATTATCTTGAAAACTATTATTTTGTATAGGCAGGTATTAGAATATTGTAGGAATTGACATGACAATCATTTTGATATATGGTTCAAGGTTATATGTTCAAAGGTCAAGGTCATATCAACATAGAAATACTAAAATTATTAATTATCTTGAAAGCTATTAATTTCATGCATAGGCATGTATATTAGAATATTGTAGGTATTGACATGACAATCATATATGGTTCGAGGTCATACATGTTCAAAGGTCAAGGACATAGCTGCATAATTATTCTGAAATTGATTAATGATTTTGAAATTATTCATTGCATTACAGTTACTTCATGCATATTATATAAGCTACTTATAAATGAAAAGTGAGTGGATATATTTCTGATTAAGTTTCGTGGGAGTTCTTAACTTGAGAAAACTTTTAAAGTTTCTGTACTTAATATATTGTCTACTGCACTTTGCAAACAATATTGGACATTTCTTCAGGTGAGTGTTAAGGCCCATGGGCCTCTTGTTAAAAATGACATCATTGCCTTACTTACACCGTCATTTCATAAAAAACCCAGATTTTCTGTTTTAATATTTTTAATATTAAAATATTTTTGTTTTTTTATTTTGTATTTTTAGGTTCACTTTATGGATTTCTACAGTTTTTTTCAAGTCCAGTTGTTGTAAGTTTAAATTTAAATATTGACAATACATGTATATAGCATTGTTACAATGCATTTGGTAACAAAAAACACATTTGGTAACAGAAATGTATTTAGTTACAAAAATTTTTAAATCTACTAGGTAGAAAATAAATGGCACTACAGTATCGCAGGGAGGTGCTGGTACGTGTTATATAACTGATTTCAAATGATATATTATCACTAAAATAAAAATATAAATTATATCCAATTAAGAAAAATGTGTTTGGTAACAAAAAGTATGTTTTTCAAGTCCAGTTTTTGAAAGTTTAAATTTAAATATTGACCATATATAGTATTTTTGCAATGTGTTAGGTAACAAAAATTAATTTGGTAACAAAAGTTTAAACATCTACGTGGAAGAGAATAAACAGCACCACAATATTGTAGGAACTGTCATACTGTATCTTACAATTTTATACCACTGTGGTAGCTCAGTTTGTAGAGTGCTTGATCTGTAAGTGGGAGGTGGTAGATTCGAATCCTTACCCGGTATGACCCAAGACTTGAAAGTGGGTAGTGACTGTTCTTTCACCAAGCACTTGGCATTATGAAATGAAAGTCATGGTTCTCTCGGATGGGAACTTAAAATAAACCAGGTTCCGTGTCACAGTAGGCATGACATGATAAAGAACCCTGCTGTATAATGCCATCAGTGCAAAGCACAGACAAAATTTCTGCATCTTAATCTAGTAAGGTATTCACTTGTCAGGATGAGTAAAAATTCCATTTGGACAAATGGGCCTCAGTTGCCAATTGGTGTCATGTATTGGCTTACATATCACAACAGCTATTACTACTAAGGTTCAAATCTCACTCGGGACATATTCTTGTGTGACAAAATTTTTCAATTTAGTTGCCATATGTTGTTTGTTTTCTTTAAGTTTCTCTACCATTACAAAATTTACTGCCTAGATATAAGTTAAAAAAAATCTTGACTGGCATTAATAACATCATTACTCCAATGTTTTTCCATCCATTTGGATTAGAGTTTTTCTTTCTTTCTCTTGTTGTAGTTTGGTAGAGTGCTCGCTCCGTAAGTGGAAGGTCATGGGTTCGAACCCCGGCCGGGTCTGACCCAAGACTTGAAAGTGGGTAGTGACTGTTCTTTCGCCAAGCACTCAGCATTACCAAATGAAAGTCACGGTTCTTCGAATGGGAACTTAAAATAAACGAGGTTCCGTGTCATGGCAGGCATGGCACGATAAAGAACCCTGCTGTATAATGCCATCAGCACAACACACAGGCAAAATTTCTGCACTTTCACCTATAGCTAAGGACGTCTCGATATAAGTGAAATATTTTGACTGGGACGTTAAACACTATTACTCAACTCTTGTCATAGTGACAAATACATAGAAACTCATGTTAAAAATGTTGTGCCTTTTTGAATTTTGGGAAATATTGTAATTTAAAAAAAAAATAATGGAATAAATTAGGATATTGATTTGATCTGTACTAAACAACATTTTACATTTTTTTGGAAAAAAAAGTGCACAGACACTGTATATGTTGATTGTGTGACAAGTAAAATTTCCGATTGCTAGTCTTCATGAATGAGTTAAAATTCAGTAAGATAAAAAAAAAAAACTGTCCCGAAGGCTGTAGACTTTATATCGGTCTCATCTGAGACTCCATACATCTAAAGAATCTGAAACTCCAAGACTTTTCTTGAATAGGAAACCAAATCATCACAAATTTACAACACATGGACATGGAACTCCATGGAGAAAGTTCATATTTGGAGTTTTATTTTTTATATATTTACAGGGAAGATGGAGTGATATTTCTGGTCGTAGATACTGCTTAATATGGTGTTTAATCTTATCTGCCGGAAGTTATGCACTACTTGGAATTGCCAGTTCACCTTTTCTGATGTTTATTTCCAGAATTCCAGGAGGTTTGATTTATTACTTATTCAATATTTTTTTATAAAAATAAAATATTTAAAGAAACAGATTAATGTATATCCAAAATAGTCAAAGCATTCTAGAGCAAATACTAAAGTCCTGAGAGAGAGAGAGAGAGAGAGAGAGAGAGAGAGAGAGAGAGAGAGAGAGAGAGAAGGTGGTGCATTGTTACAAACTTATTGACTACTACTTTGCTTAGTTTGGGTCTATCAGTTACTGATTCATTTGCTGTTAGTCAGTTTTCAGAGAAAAGAGGCTTTTGAGACTGAAATTTGAAATAAGTTTTTTATAGCTTTTAGACCAAGAAAAATTGTGTTTTCTGGTGCCCCATCTTTTTTTTTTTTTTTTTTTTTGGGCCTTCCCTAAAGATTTTACTGGTATTAAATCTACCTATTTTACACACAGATTTTGCTACATTAAGCCAATCAATACAAAAATGCCTATCCTAATTCATTTTTTCCAGACAACAGGAAACATGCTTCGCTATATTTTTTTTTTTATTTTTGGCCATAGAAGGCTTTGTCTTATAACTATTATAAAAGGTTTCTTTTGCAAATAAACTAATTTTAACATATTTATCATTTTAGGAATTTTTAAACACAGCCAAACAATATCAAAATCCCTACTAACAGATATTGTTCCTGACAATCAACTGTCACGGGCACTGGGGTATTTCAATGCTGCTTCGAGTATTGGATTTATATTAGGACCTCTGATTGGTGGACACATAGCAGAGACACCTGGTGGATTTTATAAAGTAGCACTCTTGGCAGGTGCTATCTTTTTGCTCAATTCTGGTAATTATTTTTCTTATTAGATGGACTTGTATGAAAATAAATGTAAATAATGGATACAATTGCTTTATAAAATTTACTTGGCTTATAAATAACTCAATGTCGTCCAAGCCTTACAATCACAGTTTAGCTGAAGTGGCTGAGTAGTACTGTCATTGGCCTTCAAAGTCAAAGGTTATGGGTTCGGGTTCAAGCTTTACTCAGGATTTGGGAATTTTTAAAATGATTTTACTGAAACTGTGGAAAGCCTAATAGTCTTTCGAGTTCGAAAAATACTGCTGATATAATTTACCATAAGCAAGGATACTCTATTGTAATTTTTTTCTGACAAAAAAAGATGATATACAGATAAGGTATTTACTTGTGAAAAAAATACTTTTAATAAAGTGTAAAGTATTAATGCATAAAGTGTTATTTTTAAACATTTTTATTTTTTGCAGTTATTGTCTGGTATAGTATTTATGATGTTCAACCCAAAGAGAAACCCAAAGAAATAGATAATGACAGGAAACCAAAAAATACAAAATTAACCTTCAACACTGAAGAGTTCTTTAAAACTTTCAGATCAGTAAACTGGTCAGATTTATGGGACTTGTTTTTAATTAAATTTTGTTTAGGTTTTTCTGTGTTGGTATTCAGGACCAATTTTACACTAACTATGAAAGAAAGGTTTGAAACTTCTCCAAAAATTAATGGGTACATTATTTCATACACAGGAACTATATCGGCTTTATTTGGATTCACAGCAGGATCAGTGTCAAATTTTTACAAAAATGATGCAAAGTTGATTACACATTTAGCTATTTTACAAGTTATAACCCTTTTATTTTTATCATATACATTTTCGTTAAATTTATTCATTTTGTGGTTAACTCCCTTGAGTTTCGGTTCAACATTGTTGCGAGTTGTTTCTGCAAGGTTGTTATTTGTAAGGGGAAAAGGTAAGGATGTTGGGACATTGATGGGTTTCAGCCAGAGTAATGTGTCCATTGCAAGGATTATCTCCCCCTTTTTGAGTGGTTTGGCTCTAGAATTCAGCGCATCAGGTCCAAGTCTTATAGGTGCTTTAACTACCATGATAGCAATTGTTGTCTTGGTGATAAGACCACAAAATCCTCAGGTAATGGTGGTTGATGAGAAGAAAGTCCAGTGAAGCTGGTATTGTCTAATGATTAATATTAATAAGTAAAGTTAGAATTATAATTCCAAAACTGTTGTACTTTGAAGAGTGGAGTAATAATTTTTTTTACACCTAGTCAAGATTTCACATATTTATTGTCAGTTCAAAATGGTGGAGGAACCAGGAGTGCTTAGGAAAAAATCATTGACCTTTTAGAAAGTGAACAGACAAGGATCTGCCTAAGTGGGATTTGAACTTTGGCAGCAAAAGAAACTGTGATCTATGGCATCAAATATCTAAAGAATAAGTATTTAAATACAGTGCCTTATTAAACTGATAAATTTTCCATAGCTCAAATTATAGTGAATACTGCAATTTTAATCTGTGTAGCATTAAGAGATTTTTTTCCTGGATAAACAAAAACTTTTGAAAAGCTATAGAAAACTGTAACAGTGACCTAGTTTTGGTACTATAATATTGGAATTAATTTTGTTCTTGTAATGATGACCTAGTTTTGGTACTGGAAAAATTTACATATTTACAACAAGGTGCCTAATTGTATTTTATATTTAAACTATTTATTGTGTATAATATTAATACATAAAATTTATTAAATTTATATCTTATTTTTAAAATATAATTTTAATTCTACACATATCATTGTACATAAGAAATGTAATTAAATAATCTATTTTTTGAAAATTTTGTTGGTTGTTTTTTTTTTTTTTTTTTTTTTTTTTACTTTCATCAAAGTCCTCTATAAGTTTCACATAGCCAGTCAGTGTCAGTGCAGCTCTTAAATTATAGTATGAATTCCAATATATAAACTTCCTCTTGTTTTAACAAAACAATTTTGAAATTATCTGTTACAGTATCTGTGAATGATGCCAAACTGATTTGTTGGCAACAAAAATTTTTTCAATACAAGAATCAAGATAAGCAATAATTTTTAAATCAAGCAAAAATATGTGATTTTCCATCTGTTTTTGTGGCAGTTCTGTTGTGTTGCTATGGTAACATATTTAATGTTTACTTACCTAAAAGTAAAGCATATAATATAGGGATACTGAATATAAAGGGGTTGGTAATTACCATTTTTACTGTAAATGTCCAAAATGCATTACCAGTATTAAAGATTTGAAAAAGTTGTTGTAACATTTACCATACCATATTTCTCTACCAAATAAAAGTTAAAAAATTTTGGGTGAAAAACAACTCTTAAACCATCAGTTGTGTAAGATGGAAAAATCTTGATCTGAAGTTCACAATTACAGTCAAACCTGCCTTAAAGGTCACCTCTTTATAAGGGCCAACTGCTTATAAAGGCCAATAAAATTTTATCCCAGTTGCTCTTTGTCTATATTATTTGAACTTGTATATAAAGACCATCTGTCCATAAAGGCCACTGTTGTTGGTTCCCATGGGTGGCCTTTATAGACAGGTTTGACTGTATTTTTTACATCACTTTTACACCTGTGCAATAGAAACCCTCAGTTCATACTCATAGATGGAGATGACATGCCTTTCTTTTTGTTCATCCCTGGGCATGTGCAATTGAGAAAGAATTTTCTGTGCTGGCTTTTACTGGTTGGCTTGGTACCAATATAATAAATCAAGATGTCTGCAATGTTTATCTGGGACACTGTCGACAAGTGTTCTAGCACTCAGATGGTTGCAAAAGGTACACACCAGTACAATGTGGATCAAAAACATTTGCCAACAGAAGCACCACATGAACTTGTGTTCAGATAAGTCTTGAGATTAAATCTGAAAAATTGCTGAAGTGATGTAAAACAGGATTCATCTAAGAAACTAACATTTTATTTTGAAATGATCATGCTGGTTTTGATGTATTTTACTTAAGAAAGTACAAGTGAAACTCAGAATGCCTTTCCTGCTGAATGAATAGAGTGCTACCATTCTGGCTCACATGCAGAACATGAACTTAAAAATGGTTGGTTGGCTAAATGTTGTTTAATGTCACATCAGCAATATTTTAGCTATAAGTGACAAGATCCTCAGAAAAAAGATGAAACAAGAAGGTTGTAGCTGAAAAACACAAATATGAACTGGATTGTTGAGTTTAGTAATGGTGTTTTAGGTCCCGAGTCAAGAATCTTTTACTTATATTGAGATGATCAGTTATTGGATGGTAGAGGAAACTGGAGTGCTTTGAGAAAACCACCGATCTTCGGCAAGTGAACTGACAAACTTTCTGACATTAGGATTAACCTGTGTGGGTTTCGAACCTATGGGGCAGTCGGGCACTGTGGCCTGTAAGTGCTCACTTTAAACCACTGGGCCACCAAAAATGGTTTGTATTAATGGTTTAAGATTCTTTCACTTATATTAAGGAAGACATTCTGGGATATTAGAGGAAATTAGAACCTGTAGAAAACCACCACCAACCTTTTCAAGTTAACTGACAAACTTTCTCATACTAAGATCTGTAAAAGTGGAATTTAACCTCGGGCAGTGAGAATGTGCTTTAAGACCACTTACCTACCCTAGCCCCTACATGTACATGGAGCCAACAATAATAAAAGTACCCAATACAATGAAATAATGAAAAATACAAATACTTTTCATAAAGCTTCTGACTTTGAATGGGCACTGGATAAAAGTGGAGTCCAGTGGTGTGGTTAAGTACTTTTGAAGGGATGAAACAAAGGAAACAATCTATATATATATGCTCACCACACTAATAACTACAGTAAAACCTGCTAATGTGACCACCTAGACATAAAGAACAGCTATCACTTATGGTCCCTTAAAGCTGCATTAAGTTTTCCAAAGAAAAATTAAAACCGGTGCTAATCTAATTAATGATGTTCCTAATGAACAATGTTACATTTGGTTCAACGATAAAAGCTCGAATCAATACAAAAATTACAGTATTTACCAAGCGACATGCAGCATTTGGGATGTAATATTAGAACATGGTTACGTCATCAAAACCCGGGTCATTTAAACACAACTTTCAAAACGGTGAAATACCATAAATTAAACACAGAACTTTGTTGAATTTGTCAATTGTAACTTAGTAAGGGATACATAACACCATTTCAAATACATCTGGATATTAATGAAGGACAATTAATGCAATCTGTCATGTTTCACTTTCGATTCTAGGCTTTTTCATACGTCCGTGTGCATGCTCCAAGCTCATAATTACCATCATAAAACACTGACCAACCTGGTCAGAGGATTCTGTTTATTTACAGCTAAAAGAAATGAAATTTAGAAAATGAAAGTTACAGATTGTGGTTAGAAGATATCTATTTTTAAAAAAATATATTTTTAGAAAATCAAAAAAAATCAGAATATTGAAAAACTTACTGCAGATTTAACTTCATATTTTAACCAAAAAGCCAAGACACCTCTCTACGCATTTCTAAGTCTCATGGATGGTTGGTTTTTGATACACAGACTTTAATGCAATAATGAATCATTTCCTATGCTCACCACACTAACAATCAATAACAAAGTTCCTGTTAATTAAATATGTTTTGTTAATTTATTAAATATATAACTTTGGTGTCATCTACACAATTCACTTAATAACACAATAAATATTTAATCAACATTTTTATTTATAACATTATCCAAGACTCTTTAAGCTTTTTTTAATTAATCTCAAAAAGGTTACCAAAACAATCTAATAATTTGGAGCCAGTTGCACCAAGCTTAATGAATGTCAACCCTTAATTATTAAACCTGTAATTAGTAAAAACACTATCTGATAAATATTTTGCTAATTGCAGTTTGATTAATGGCTATCTTTTATTAAGTTTTGTGCAACTTGACCTAAATTCTTAACTAAACCTGGTTTTAAAAAAAAGTTAAATTCATACTTGTCACTTTTCTTAAACACATGTATATCCAGTAATCATAACAATTTCAAATTTGATTAAAAAATAAAATTCACAGACAGAATAGTTAGAATACTGACATCATTTGGTCAGTTAAACTTTGGCATTATAAGAGTTTTTTTTTTATTTTTTAAATTTTTTTTAAAAAATGCAACCAGAGAAATATGATAGAAACAGAAATGGATTTTATGACAATCAAATACAGGCAAGTAGAGAGGTGACAAAACAAATCGTGTGTGTTTGTGTGTGTGGGGTGTGTGTGTGTGTGTGTGGGGTGTGTGTGTGTGTGTGTGTGTGTGTGTGTGTGCGTGTGGGAGGGGGTTGCTGACTTTTCAATAATTCTACCATGCAATATTAAAAGGCAAAGAACAAAGTATCAGATCAGGTTACAGGTTGAAAAACGAACAGAGATATGGCATTGGTATCACAGGATCAGATTACAGGTTGGAAAATGAACAGAGATATGGCATGGGTATTCCAGAACATTTTCCAGTTCAATTGATGGTTGTGTAATTCTGATTGTACTTCCCTACAATTATACTTTCATCAAGAGTTTCAATGTTCTTACAAATTCAAAGGAAGTCCTTCAAAACTGAACAAAATTTTTGATCCAAATTTTTGATAATCTAAACATCTTTCCAATTGACTTTGATCAAAATTTTATGGTGTAATCTGAATCCTTCCTTTAGATCTTGATCCAACTTACATGTGCAACTTACACTTTTTCACAAGCCATTGATAACACCTGAAAAGTAAACCCAAGTCTTATTTTATTGCAACTTCAGTCCCCAAGTGGAGACGAACAGCAAAGTATCAGAAAAATCACTACATGTACTATACAATATACTGTAAAACTATTTAATTTGGAAGGTGTCCAACTTTTCGTAGTTGTAAGAAGAACATATCTTTTCACGAAGTGGTTTAAGCACTGATAGCCCTATAGCCTATTTCGTTGACATGTAAATTCATGAGACAGGTGTTGGGAGAACAAACGAAAAATTGGAACAACATGAAAAAATGGAACCAAACACACACACACACACACACACACACACACACACACACACACACATTATAAGAGTAGATGAGCAATTTATTTACTCAAAATTACTGAGCTAAGGTTATCTTGTCACAAAAAAAAAAAAAAAAAAAAATAAAAATAATAATAATATTAATAATAATAATTATACATGTATATATATATATAAC
The DNA here is from genome assembly GCA_029721355.1 of Tegillarca granosa. Lineage (NCBI taxonomy): Eukaryota > Metazoa > Mollusca > Bivalvia > Arcoida > Arcidae > Tegillarca > Tegillarca granosa. The sequence goes on from CM056596.1 coordinate 28,598,008, forward strand.
AAGAACTAAAACATGACATCATATGTCACAAGAACACAAATGTGGTTGAACAACAAAATAAATATCAATTTCATATCATAAAAATACTGGTTAGGTAATACAGTGTACTATCCAGAAGGATTCTTTGTATCATTGGCCTCTATTAAGGAATACCATTCTATTTGACTGCAATCTATTAAGGAATAACGTTCTATTTGACTGTAATCTATTAAGGAATACCGTTCTATTTGACTGTAATCTATTAAGGAATACTGTTCTATTTGACTGTAATCTATTAAGGAATACCGTTCTATTTGACTGTAATCTATTGGTATCATGAATAAGAGTCAGGAATAGCAAATTGAATGAATTAAAAAGCAATAAAGCCCTGGTCCGGGTTTCACAATCACTCACTTCATGGAATGTACACACAACTCAAATATTCACATTTTTCTCTCATTATTTTAAAAAATTTAAGTTTTATAAGACAATGTTTTGTTGTAACAAACCTACACTAAACAATTTTATAGATATAACATTAGATATTCAATTTTTAACTTGGTAATGTCCTAAAAATTGACATTAAAATATTCCAAAAGATGAGTTGAGTGTACACTCAATTGAGTTAATGATTGTGAAATTGGGGCCTGATGTAATTAAAAGTGTTTGTATCTTTAGAATTACAGGTTGTTGAGTGCCTTTAAGTTAAATAAATAATGGGAAAATGCAAGAAAAAAATATGAAAATAAGAAAAAAAGAAGAAGGAATATTCCAATTTTAAATTTGAACACAAATGTAGTGTAACATGTGTATTTCAGTATGTATGAGGCAGTGTTGGGGTAATCATAATGGGTAATACGAGGTTGTTTCTAATGAAGAACCATAGGCCCGTTTAAGATACACTATGTATGCTTGGGCAATGACTTCAAGCCATTCAGGAATGACTGTATGCGAGAGTGTGACCGCTATCAATATTTTAATATGATAGGATTAGTTAAAACTTATATACAGTTGCCGGATTTAATTTATATTTTGACATATTCTCTCCAGTCGAGTGTCTGTGTACAAATCTAAGGGAGGTTATTTTTCAAACATCTAGATGATTATGATGTGTTATTTTCAATGCGAGTACTCACCTCCATTCAATAGACATAAAAAATGTATTCGCGAGCACAGTGGAAAGCAACCAGTAACTTGAAACACGTCTCATGCATATTCAGTTTAAATATGAAAATATCTAAATATAAGACAATAACAGGGGAGAAATGTAGCAGTCTGGGTAGCTAAGTTGGTAGAGCACTCGCCTATAGTGTGGGAGGTCCCGGGTTCAATCCCCGGTACGACCCTGCATTTTTTCTCCCTCCTGTTACACTAATGAAGAACCATGCATATTTATTTGAATATTAAAAAAAATATCTTAATATAAGACAATATGAGTCAGTCTAAAAACACCTAATCTCATTCTGTTTCTTGTTTACTAGGAAAAATCTTTGAAAAATACTTTTCTACTATTACTACTAGAAGGCCTTGCATCCAATCTCTTAAATAATCCCTTAATAAACTAACCCCAAATCTCTACTTAAAGTCAGCCCTTTTTCACTCTAATTCTATAGAACAAAATCTAACAATATATGAATAATGACAACCAAATAGTTTTTTTTTCTGTTACTCTTGTATAATTTGTATGAACTCGGAGAAAACCACAGACAATTGGACAAACAAATGGACAAATTTTCTCACATTAGGATCTTCTTCCCAAGCGGAGTTCAAATCTAGGTGGTAAGAGGCACCTAAGATCTGTAAGCATACCCTTTACTAGACCACTTGGCCAACAAGGCCCCTATTCTGTTGATGATATCAGCAAAATGTTTCCAGTGACAGCTATAGAAAGTTATTATTTTTAGACAGAAAAAACTCACATCTTGACACCAAAAGGTACCAGTATTAATTGACAGAGATAATGTAAATAAATAATGAGCAAAAAATATTCCTAAAAGTCACAAACCATGCAGAAATGCAACAATAATCTTATCTATTTTTATTTTAGTCATTGGCATTATTATTTCTTTCTTTAATTGGTGAGAAAAAAAAACGCATCAGCATCATTTAACCCTCCCCACCTCTACCCCCACCTCCCTCTCTCTTTTTCTCTCTCAGCTAGTTGACATATGAACAGATAGGTACTACATGTAGTTAGTTATTAAATACTGAATAAGTACCAGGTTTCATTCAGAACCATATGACACCTTATAACATTTATGTAAAACTTTTTTTTTCTGGTTACAGATAACTAATTCTCCACAAATGTCCTGAATATTGACAGTTTTACTGGAAAGATGTCCAATCACACAATTAGATATCCAATTCCACAGAAATATTAGTTGTGCAAAAATGTTACAGATATTATTTTGGGCATGAATGAATGCTATTTATTTGAATCTTGTCATAATAATAATAATAATAATAATACATGTAATAATAATAATGATAAATATCTTATATATATTAACAAAATAAACAACTTCATTCTTAAAACATTTTACAAACTACTCTAATTATCCAATAACAGACATTCTTCAATAATAATTCCACAATTTCAATGATGCTGACCCTATCACAGCTATTTCTCTCCGAATATCAAGGCTATGGAACAATTTCATTTCTGGACAGTTTAAACTCTCCACTACCTCCATATTTAACAATGCTGTCAGAATCCGTGTTCATTAATCATTCTGTTTTGTGCATTTCAAGATTTGTAGATTTTTGTCAAAAACTTTTCTATATCCAAGTTAGCCATATCATAGGGCTTTTTTGCCTGAAATGAAAAAATAAATAAATAAAATAAAATAAAATAAAATAAAATAAAATAAAATAAATAAAATAAAATAAAATAAAATAAAATAAAATAAAATAAAATAAAATAAAATAAAATAAAATAAATAAAATAAAATAAAATAAAATAAAATAAAATAAATAAAATAAAATAAAATAATAAAATAAAATAAAATAAAATAAAATAAAATAAAATAAAATAAAATAAAATAAAATAAAATAAATAAAATAAAATAAAATAAAATAAAATAAATGAATAAAATAAAATGAATAAGATAAAATAAATAAAATATAAATAAATTTTATGTATAAATAAAAATTGCATCATTAATACCATTGCTAGTTCAAACATAAAGATGACAAAAGCATTTTAATATCCAAAATCCAAAGATTCCCATGGATAACACTACTGTTTGTAAATTTAGCCAGTTGCTAGTTTTCTCATTTCTGACTCTCAGAATATGCTTTTGGCCAAAATGTATGATAAAAACTTTCCTTTAATTTCAGTATGAGGCATCAAGTTTACTCACTCTTTTTACACAAGTAAATAAATCCATTTGTTGAAAATCATCTTTTAAATTTTATTTATAATTTTTTTTTCTTTTTCAATCTAATAAACAATAAAATTTTATATAGCAGATTGGATCACATAGAGAATAACATTTTTGTTGTTATAAGTTATAATAAATTGATGGGAACCTGAATATTAAATGAAAGATTATGTTTACCTTTTTCACTTTCTTTTTAAGTGGCGACTGAAAAATAATAAAGAAAAAAGATCAATCAACAGTGTGAAAAAACATGTAATCTGTAAAAAAAAAAAAAAAAAAAAAAAAAAAAAATATAAACAGCAAATATTTAAGACGAAAAACAGTGTTAAAAACTGTATTTATCCAAAGCTTTTGACAATAACAGTTGTAATTTTAAGTGTCAGTAATGTACAATTAAACCTGTGATTGTGACCACCTTTTTATAAAAATCTCTTGTAAATCTAGTACATCAGACAAAGAGCAGTCAGAAGGAAAGTGTAGCTCACCTGTACATCTAGTACATCAAACAACAGCTGCCAGGATGGTGTAGCTCATCTAGTACATTGAATGAGCTGTCAGAAGGACAGTGTAGCTCACCTGTGCAATTAGTACAATAAACAATAACTGACAGGACGGTATGGCTCACCTGTAGACTTAGTATATCAAACAAGAGCTGTCAGAAGGACAGCATAGCTCACCTGTAAGCCAAGTCAATCAAACAAGACCTGCCAGTAGGACACAAACTCACCTGTACATCTAGTACATCAAACAAGAGCTACCAGGAAGATAGTGTAGCTCATATGTATGGGCAGACATAGCCGAGTGGTACTGTCACTGGCTTTTGAAGTACAAGGGTTGTGGGTTCTAACCTCACTCAGGACTTGGAAATTTTCTGAGATGATTTTCATCTTCTGTCCATACTAAAGCCGTAAAAAGCTCATCACCAGGTAGTCTTTCAGATGAGACTCAAAAATGAGGTCCCATGTCTCAGTGCACACTGAAGACACTTCTGTAGAGTTCTAAAAAGAGTAGGCCACCTGTGGCTGCTACAGAGGATGCTTACAACTAGAAGTGAATGAAACAGACTGAACAAGATTAGAGATATGTACATCCAGTACATCAAACAAGACTGTCAAAATGACAGTAAAAATTCTTACCTGTGGTGATAATATGGAGTTGTCTTCTCTTTGTCGTTTCTGCCCACCATTTCCAACAACAGAAGAACTTTCTTTAGGCAAGACATTTAAAATTTTCCTACTTTCCACCCTTTTAGAATTAGGTGAACTGTTTTCTTTCACTGAAGAATAAGAACTTGGAGATGAAGAACTACGTGTAGCAGCTCTAGAGATGCAAGACAATTTTGAATGCTGACTAGGGCTATTTGTTCCATGTTTTAGCCGCGGACTCCTTCGAGCCAGTTTATTTTTATCAGGAGTTCCCTATCCTCTTTTTTGGAGTCCTTTGAGATTTAGGCGATACCATCCTAGTCCCTGTATTATCAGATTTTGATGACTGTCTTGATATAAAATACAAACCAGTCCCACTCTTCATGGATGCAGTGATTCTTTTTTTAGGCGGGGTCATCATCATGGCAGCCATATTGATTGAGCCAGCTGATTGATAGGAACAATGACTAGAAACTGACTGTGTACTGTCACTCTGTTGACTATCAATAGATGTTTGACTATGACTATCTTCAGTATGGTCTCGATATGACTGAAAGGAGGACTTATTTTGATCTACGTTTGAAGCTGTCTTATCCGGAGTGGTTCTGGCTGGTTTTATTGCAGTACTGAATTGACGATTGGGAGATTTTAACAATTCACCAACTGCAGTTGAATTTGCAACTCCAGATTTTGCGGATGAGCCAGGGCGACTCTTTCTGTTACCATGACGACTTGACATTGAATTGGAATCATCTGATAAAACCACGACATTCTCTCTCTTTTGATGGTGAAAACTTGTTTGGGGAGAAGAATGAACCAACATGGTTCTTGACACTTTCTTGTTGTTTTCAATTTCTGTATTCTGAATCGCTTTAGCACTACTTTTACTACAAAGTTGTGAGACAGAGCTAACAAATTTATTGAAACTGTTCATTGTCAAGCTGTTGCTGTTACTATCAGAGCTTAAATGCTGATAACTATTCACTATTTGATTATTTCCATCAATGCCATCACAGTCATTTTGCTTCAAATTGCTACTACCAAACTGTCCATTCCCTCTGGAACTAATCTGTGAATTTCTAATATCAACTTTAGCGACTTCCAAGCCAGAGTTACCATTATATAACTGAACATTATCACTGGTGCCATCATTTTTGTCCGCTGAAATAGTTTTATCACAACACGCATCGTCACCTTTTGGCAATGTCCTATCTAGATGACTAGAATTTTTATCACACATATTTTCCCATGGGTTTTCCCAATCTCCTTCGATATCAATTTCATCTTCACTTGAAACAATATCATTTTGTCCGATACAGGATCTCGATGAAGATGGAGTTTGTACCTTGGATTCATAACCAGCTGGTATGGTTAGATTTTTTCCATGGCTATCTGTAATCTGCACCAAAGTATTATCACAATTTTTCAAAGGTGTGCACAAATTATTATTATTATAACTTTGTTTTGCAGTGATATTCTTGTTTTTTGAAGCAGTTCCCACAGTATTCCTAATCAATAATGCTTTCTCGTATTCCCCAGTTGAAACACCTGCTGACTTGTTTTCTACACACAGTTTAGAACTGTCATTTGAAACACTTCTGATTCCCAAAATTTCTGTATTTCTGTCTGCACTATTCTTTGGCGTCCTTGATAAGTCAATTTCAATTTTTTCAGTTTGCTGCCGATTAATTTGAGTAGAAGGTAGTCCTGTGCTTTTCTCGGTTTTTTTCATCCCATCAGCTGTAAGATTTGACATGCTGTTGTCAGAGATATCAGAAAACTGACCATACACTCTGTTAACTGTTACCGGTTCCTCTTTATGATGACTTTCAATGAAGTTGACATTTTTACCCACTGAATTAGACTTTGAAAGTTCAAACATTTTATTAGGGGTTGTATTCTGACTTAGCAAGGAAATTCCTGACATTTGAGAACACGACTGATCATTCTGTGAAAAAAGATCTTGAGAAAACTCTGTTCCCAATTTTCATATCTTGTTTGTCATTTTCCACAGGAGAGGATTTGAAAGAACTTTGTGTTTTTTTAACTGGTGTGCCTATTCTACTTGACTTTGGTAAGATGATTGGAGGCAATGAGGGGTCGGGAAGTTCATCATCATCAAAATGATCCGAGCTCTCAGCACCAAATGGTTCAGCTGGGTGAGATATTTGTGAAGTCACTAGATTATCCTTCTTTTTTTTACTTTTAACTTTTGATTGATCAAATTTTACAGATTTCTTCTCAAAAACAAAAACATTACCAGCCTGCATCAGGGATAAAGTCTGAGTCTGTGTTACTTTTATCAAAACAAGTGTTACTTTTATTAAAATAAGTGTTACTTTTATCCAAATAAACATTACATTTATCCGAATTTGTGGAACAATTATCAAAACTATTGTCACTTTTATCACTATTTTTATCTCTTTTGTTTGTATATTTTCTCCCGCGTCCAATGCTTGGTTGTCGAGTCATCTGACCTGGGATGTGTACTGGTTGCATTCTTGGTCTGGTCTTGGAAGCAAATTTTCCTTTCGATGAACTACTAAGAATTCTGTTCAAACCTAGGACAGTCGACATTTCCGAAGTCTAGCGATCTAACATGTACGTCTTTTGGTTTAGCTTTTCCAATCGGTATAGCTGTATAAATAATTTCCGATTTCTCCAGCGAGTTTTCCGTACTATTTGTCAGTGTTGTGTTATGACTTTCTGTAACAGCAACAATGGTGTCTCTACTTTTTTCTGCAGATTGTTGAATATTTTCTGTTGTTGTTTTTTCTGGTATCTTGTCCTTGCTGTTGTCATCCCTATCCTGTGTTGCAGGACTGAAGCAATATTCTTCTTCACCTTCTGAACAGACCAAAAAATCTCTATCAGAAATGTCATGAAGTATTACCGTTTCCTCTCGTGAACCCTTGCTTCGCTGGCCAGTTTCACTGCTCTGTCTAACCTGCACACTGCTTTTTACAACTGATATCTGTTCTGAATTTTGAGTTAAATTTTGCTGATCTGATTTTACTGTTATTGAATTAGATCTGGTATCCAAACTCCCAGAAATGTCATGGCTTGTTCCAATCGGCGTTACAAAATCCACTGGCATAGACAACACAGTTTCACCCACACTTTTTGATGCACAACTATTTGTAGATGTAACAGTATGAGCTTCACAGTTTGAATTTGAACTAGCTGGTGTACAGCTTTGCGGAGAGACAGTCTGCGAAAGGTCTCCTTTTTTAGCTGATCTAGATTTTTTAGTTGATTTTGTCCGTTTAGCTTTGGATTTACCCGTACTTGGTTTTTCTCCCATGTTCTGCATGAGTGATTCATAATTTTTCTTTTTATCTGGGGATGCTAAGTGCATTAATGCTGTTAAACCTACAAATAAATTAGTACCATATTAGTTTCCACTCTCAAATGAATTTATTTTTGGGCCAAATAGTGCTAGGGCTTTTTATAAGATTAAACATTGCAATGTTATTAAAAGCATAAATTGCAGTACAAGTTTTTCTTTTAAATTTAACATCTTCAATCCATCTAATTAAAGTTATTAAAAAGGACATCAACAAATGGCTTAGTTTGGCAATGTATTCTGTGAAATGATTAGCCCTGACCCCTCCCTGCAAAGTTTATGACATGAATTGACAAAATTTTGGTTCAGTGATTTTTCATATCCCTTGAGACATTAAGTCATTATTTTGTTTCGATGGTTGTACTTCAACACTCTTTTAAAATAAGACAATTTGCAAACTCCAATGCAAGTCAATCTTGTCAAATGACCTATACTTAACACCACTTTCAATGTAAACATACATGATCAGAGTGGAATGGAGAAAAAGTATTTCAAGCCCAACTCAAAATATTTTTACCTATGTCAATGAAGTCAGTTCTTGGATGGTGGAGGAAATCCAATACCCTGAAAAAACCCTTGACATGGTGCAAGTCAACCGAAAAACTGTAACACACAAGGATGTGCAGAATTGGGATTTGAACCAAGGCAGTGAGAAAGGTCTTGAAAGTGCTAACTTTACTTTATCAGGCATGAGAAGGAGTTTCATTGATAATATCTGAAACTGTGCCGAAGGCATACATCTCATCAAGTAATGGGTACCGAACATTTGAAGGCATTAATATTGCAATATATAGCATCTGAGCAGGACAGAATGGGGACCCAATTGATCAGAAGGACAAAAGCATTTAAATGTCAATTTATTTATAATTACAAAGCCTTTGATTGACACTGGTATATTGTAAAAAGATTCCTGAAAAATGGTGATGGATAAAACCGGGAGAAAAAAGAATAAAAAAAAGTCTTGGAATTGCTAAATGAAATATCAGATTTTGACAATCAAAATCAGAGAAAACTTTTAAAATATCAGAAATCCGCTAAAAAAAAAAGAAGGAAAATTCTCATGCCTGCTTTGTACTCAACATCATATTTCCTGGATAGAATACATACAAGCAGACCAAGTAGATGAAGATCTGGTTTTACAAGGGCTTTTTTCTTTTCCATAGGGTGATATTTTCTTTTTTTCATTTTCGTCTGTTTCAGTACACAATTTTGAATTATTTTTGTCTTCATGCTGAAAATTATAAGAAAAATTTCATTTAAGTTCAAATTTATTTTAAATGTTAGAAGTGTACAATAATAAAGGAACTGTCAAAAATTTATTTTAAATGTTAGAAGTGTACAACAACAAAGGAATGTCAAAATTCTATCAACAGAACTAGAAAAAACAGTAAGGTGCTAGCAAACCTATCTAGTTCATCATCAAAAAAAAAAAAAAACAAAAAGAATAAATAAATAAAAAGAAAATAAATAAAAAAATAAATAAAAAACAGCAGATGTGCTGAAAGTATAAGCAGATGTGCTGAAAGTATGCTCATGACTATAACATGCAATCTACTTTATTTTATATATGGGTCAAAATACCCGGAAAAAAAAACAGAAAATAAAATCTGTTTTAATTTACTCTTTAGAGTAATTTGTATCCCTTGCAGAATACAAATCAAGAACAGTAACTCTTGTGTCAAATAAATATTAATAAATTATAAATTGCGGTTTATAGAAATACAAATCAAAATCATTAATGCTCAATTTTTAATCAATTATAATTTTTGCATTTACAGTATATAAATTTATACTATATATACCAACGTCAGTGTTTCATATTTGAATATTGAGCATTTTATAAACCCCTAATTTAATTGCCACTGCGATAACTCAGTTGGTACAGTGCTCGCCCCATATGTGGAAGGTCGTGGGTTCAAGCCCTGGCCGGGTCTGACCCAAGACTTGAAAATGGGTAGTGAATGTTCTTTCGCCAAGCACTCAGCATTACAGAATGAAAGTCACGGTTCTTTCGGATGGGAACTTAAAATAAACGAGGTCTCGTGTCATGGCAGGCATGGCACAATAAAGAACCCTGCTGTATAATGCCATCAGCACAATGCACAGGCAAAATTTCTGCACTTTAGCCTATAGCTGGCGACGACTCGAAATAAGTGAAATATTCTTGACTCGGACATTAAATACCATTACTCAACTCAGCTCTTAATTTAATTTGTTATTTGTATTTTTATTAACTGCAATTTATACTTTACGTATATTTTTACTTACAATATCTGGTTTCTGTGCTGTAGCTTCTAAACTAGCATGTGTGGGTAGTCCCAAAGATGCCAGTGAATTGTCCAATAAGTTATTGGCCTGGATCCTTCCACCATTCATTGGTGTACTACTGTTCTGGTTCAACTCCATACCACTGACAAATGACATGTAAGAATTATTTGACTTGTTTTCCCGCGTTGATGAAACACTAGAAACATTACACATAGTTGATGTCACTAATGCTGAACCTGCTGATGTCATCAATACTTGTGATGATGTCACTGAATATGGTGGTGACGTCACTGAAATCTGGGAGGAGGCTGATAAAGTTGATAAATTTGGGGTTGCAATCTCTGAAACGTCCATCGGAAAATCTGTAACATCATTGTCATCTTCATCGGAGTTTGAAAGACTTTTAAGCGATAGTACAGTCAAACCATGTGGAGATTTGGTTACAGTGGACTGAACTTTTTTAAATTCTGGAGAGGTTTCTTGAATTAAAACAGTTTCTGAGGATGTATCTTTGGAGATTGAAGAATTTTTACCACTTGTTCCTGATGGTGCTATAAATATGGAAGACAAATGAGGAAGCCCTGTGTTTGTTCAACTGGCAACGTAGGCAACAACTGGACATATGCTGTATGTGCATGGTCATACTGTGTTATACTTTGTACATCTGCTGGTTGGGTAGAACTTGAAGCTGTACATGGTATCACTAATTCATTTTTCTGGGATGTATCACAGGGTTCTGTCTGTGGAGAATGTGATAGTGAGGTATGAAGATCGTGGAAAGATTGGTCATAAGTGGAGTTTTGCACATCATCTGTAATAGAAAGCATTCTATGAAAAAGAGTTTAAAGCTGCATTAAGTTTACCAAATTTCTGAATTTTTTTTGATTTTCTAAAAATATATCTTTTTAAAAATAGATATCTTCTAACCACGATCCGTGACATTCATTTTCTAAAATTTCATTTCTTTTAGCTGTAAATAAACAGAATCCTCTGACCGCTTGGTCAGTGTTCTACGATGGTAATTATGAGCTTGGAGCATGCGCATGGATGTACGGAAAAGTCTAGAATCGAAAGTGAAACATGACAGATTGCATTGTCCTTCATTAATATCCAGATGTATTTGAAATGGTGTTGTGTTTCCCTTACTAAGTCACAAATGACAAATTCAACAAAGTTCTGTGTTTAATTTATCGTATTTCAACATTTTGAATGTTGTGTTTAAATGACCCGGGTTTTGATGACGTAACCATGTTCTTATATTAGATCCCAAATGCTGCATCTCGCTGGGTAAATACTGTAATTTCTGTATTTATTTGAGCTTTTATCGTTGAACCAAATGTAACATTGTTCATTAGGAACATCATTTATTAGATTAGTACCGTTTTATTTTTTTTCTTCGGAAAACTTAATGCAGCTTTAAATAATTTACAATATATTATTAGAAATAAACGTATAAAAAGTAGGCTGTTTTTCATAAAACAAGGAAACTGTGGGCTTTATCACACACCAGAAAGTACTTGTATGTGAATAATGAATTGCAGTTTTGTCTTGTCACTGAGGATATTAAGACTAACTTTAGTTTCACAGTATACAGGAATATCTCTCTAAAATGGACCCAGAAATATGCTCACTGAATTAAACAGACCCAAAAATACAACCAGATGACAAGACCCAAATTTGAACCAATTAGTACTCAATTGGAAAATTGCTAATATGCATATACACTTTTTAGTATCATTGTACATGTTTAAAAGTAGTCAAATCATAAGGGGCTGGTAATCTTTACAAAATTAAATTAAAGAAAATGTTACTCTGCTAAAACTGGGTGTTCAACAAAAAAAGTGTTTTTATATTGAATTTTTTTTTCAAATGCCATATGGCCACTGCCTGCGGCAGCTCAGTTGGTAGAGTGCTCGCTCCATAAGCGGAAGGTCGTGGTTCAAGCCCTGGCCAGGTCTGAACCAAGACTTGAAAGTGGGTAATGACTGTTCTTTCGCAAAGCACTCAGCATTACGAAATGAAAGTCACGGTTCTTTCTGATGGAAGCTTAAAATAAATGAGGTTTCATGTCATGGCACAGTGCTTCAGTTTGTCGGTGTGTCTGCATTAATCCCACATAATAATCTTCAAGCCAGCTGATAGGGAATGTAACGTAACGTTACATTGATGATAGGCAATGGCAATGTTTGTGACAATGTATTATGATTAGTTTTATTATTACTATTGGTCAAAATGTTTTCTGTATTAACAGAAAATATAGTTTATGTTTTTATTTCTTCGTTTAATCAAAATAAATTGAAATGTGGACTTCACTGAAACCTGAAAGGCATAATTGATCATAGTCCGATTAATACTGGGATATTTACCCAGGCAAGGCGATGCTGTAATTTCAAGTCTATTTATAGACTAAAGGTTAAACATTTAACACAGCATCAAAATGAAATGGGAACGAAAAAATTATTGGCCCCTAACTTTCAAATAGGGCCCCTCATTTCCGCACAGAATGGGCCCCTTGGGCCCCTGGTTTTTCAAAACAATCTGAAGCACTGATTGCAGGCATGGCACGATAAAGAACCCTGCTGCATAATGCCATCAGTGCAACACACAGGCAAATTTTCTGCACTTTCATCTATAGCTGGCGACGTCTCGATATAAGTGAAATATTCTTGACTGGACCGTTAAACACCATTACTCAACTCAACTCAAATGTCATACTTTTCTTCAAAATACCAAAAGTATTAAGAAAATAAACTTTACTGCATACAATATTTAAATCATTAAGTTAAGATATCATTTCAACTACTACATTTGTAATTCCATTCTATGAAACAAATTTGACATAACAATTATAGTGATAACCTATGGAAAATATAAATTTGTATAGAGGACAGTAAATGAAATAATAGATAAAATAATAAAAACTGCTACTTTATATTGTTCAGTAAAACATTTCAATGTACCTGAATTAATCCATTTTTCTACTTCTTTATTTTGATCTGTATGAAGACTTGTGTCCTTTTCTTCAGAATGATCTGAAAAACTATTTTTATCTAAAACAGAAAATGAAACAATATACATGTACGTACATGGCTTGTACAATTTATTTTTATTTTTTAAAAAAAATATTCTTAATGAACATAATGTATTTTTACCAAATAATTTTTGCACCAATACATGTTTCATCTACAGTTGTGTAAACATAACTAATTTGTGATGAAAATATTTCCAAAATTGTAAAAAATTGAACCTAATCACAAATGGGGTTTTCCTACATATATGTAGATATTCCATTTGATACCAAAAAAAAAAAAAAAAAAAAAAAAAAAAAAAAAAAAAAAAAAAAAAAAAAAAAAAAAAAAAAAAAAAAAAAAAAAAACGGTGATGCAGAGAAAACTATCATTCTGTTGATTATGAAAAATGTGAAATAAGCAAAGTTAAAAACAATTTAGGAAGCCCTGAATGTGAAGTTTTAAATAAAAACTGATGAACATGTTATCTGCATAACTATTTACGGTAGTCAGCACCATTTTAAAAATTAACCAGTCCTGTCCCTGTCTAGAAGATACCATACTAGGCCTGGGAAGCTGGCTATTAATTTCAGCTCTTATGATAAGCATGATCCAAGAATAATGAATACTGTCACATCATGAAATTTCATATTGATTTACAAAAAACATTCTGAACCTTAACCTTGATTAAAACATAAAGAATTTTGTAAATAAATAAATAAATAAATAAATAAATAAATAAATAAATAAATAAATAAATATTTACCACCCTGGGGTGGGACTCCTTTTTTTGGCATAGTCCCAACAAGAGAATTTTTTTAATTTTTTACCCCCTACCAATGATTTTTCTTTTTGACAAAACCCCCCACCAACCGGAAAAAAATTATTTATAGTCTTGCAAAATGATGATACCATGAATAAGCTTCGGACAAGATCTAATCAATATATAAATATATTAAGCAAAAGCAAGTATCCAAATGTGTCTTGTGGGCAGTTCTTTGAAAATTAATTGAATGATGAAATCAATTTTAATTTTAATAGTTTTGAATATTTTACTGCTTTTATTAAATACCTGGTTGGTAACTTTTAATCCCAAGAAAACTGAATCGATGATTATTTCAAGACTTCAATCCCTTTCCATATACAACTGTTTATTATTTATCATTTATAATCACTCTGAATATGGGGCCAATTACACACTTTATCTTTTTACAATCATTCATTTAGTTTCATCATCATACATGCATGACCAGCCAGACACCTGGCTAGCGCTAGGCACCTCGTGTCCCACCATTTTGACACCTCGGACTTTTCCGTTATCAGTTTGCTTTCGTGGTTCCTTTGATGTTATTGAATCTGTTTTGATTAGCTCCCTTGAACACCATGCAGTATTTGTTTGTCTGGTGTGGTCTATTATTCGGGTTAAACGTAGTCAAAACATGAACACAGATTTTTTTCCTGGTGTTCAGATTTAATTTTTATTTCCAATAAAACGCAACAAAAAATGCGGTATTTACCAATCCGACGGGTAGAGAAAATGTGCAGATTTTACCCCCCACCACAGTAAAATATATTATGAAAATAGCCCAAACCAATGCCAAAAAACTTTACCCCCCCCCCCCCCCCCCCCAACCCGCGAGAAAAAAAATAAGAGCGCGTTCCACCCCCACGATGTTGATTGAACTGGAATAGCCCTAAATAAAATTAAAATAAATTTAAAAAAATAAAAAAATCAATCAATCAATCTTCATTTGACAAAATTCTACCACTTACCAATCTCAAATAAATTAAAAAGAGAATCAAAGACTGGATCATTGCTTGTCATTTCAATAATGTCATTAATCTGTGAATCTGTCATCTGGGTTTCCTGAAATAAATAACAATAAACAATTGATATTGATCCCAACCACCTTTATATAGAGACTACATGTACTCGTTAATTAAGATCAGTGTTTTAAGGTCCTTTTAAATCAGATTTCAATGAGAACCTCTATATAAAGATAGCCTAAAGCATGTGCTTTGAATCAGACAGATCCTATTTTGAGAAAGCTTGTCAGTTTGCTTGCCAAAAGTCAGTGGTTTTTCTTTGAATACTTTGTTTTTCTCCACTATTCCAGAACTATCCACCTTGATATGCGTAAATTATTGTAAAACACAATTACTCCACTCTCAACTTTTAGATTTTTAATAGTGCTATATATGACCTGTATAGGTTTCTGAAAGTCTCATCTAAATTCTTCAGTTTAGAACCCACACATGAAAATATTCCCACAATTTCAAATTATAGAACAAATGTTACTGTCAGAAAATTATAGTTTAGTGACATCATTTGTTGTGGCTTCTTAATGTTCTTGAACACCCCCCCCCTTCCAAAAAGTTCATGCTGGTCACATGACTAGACTCTAAGACCCCATAAAGACAAGTACCTGCGGATCAAGAATGTCTTCTAATGATTGTGAAGGAGTAAAGGGATTTTTATCAATGACAGGGTCTGGAACTTCTTCTTTTTTCTCTTTACTACTGGCATCTGCATCAGTACTGGGTGGCAGGTTCTTGCTGACATCATGATGTAGCTGTTTATTTATGTTCTCTGCTAGTAATTCCTGGAGCTGTGTGCTTTTCAGTAAGTGTTCATAAATAATCTGCAAATTAATCAATAAAATCTTATTAAAGACAACAAATAACTTTTTAGAGGACAATGTTGTTTTAAAACCCTGCCAAGAATTTTTTTTATCAGACAGTCAGTTACCTGAAGAAGAGGAAATTATTGATAATATTTTCTCATTTAATTTTCAGTATACATGTACATCCATTTTGCTTTCAAGTTGTCAACTCTGTTGTTGTTTAAGAAAAATGATAGGTGATCAGTCTCCATGTAAATCCTGACCAGACTATGCAGCATATCCTTGACAGGTACAAGACAAACTTACAATTTTTAAGAGTGAAGTTGTTATATTGATTACATAAAACACTTAAACTATGATTATTTATTAAATTCAAATTTTATTTTGTTGACATTTTGAATGGTTTATTTGTTTACTTACAGTTGGGAGAGAATCATCTTGTGTAACAGTGGATCCGTCTTCTGTACTATTACTACTTTCATTATGTTCGGTAAAGTGAAGTTTTCTATCGGCCTTGATGTCTGCAGCACGTTTTCTTGGTGGTCTACCGGTAAATAAAAAATAAATTTTCTCAAAATAAATCTAGATACATTTGAATACCAACCTCAATAGCAATAAATTTACAAAATTTTACAATCACAATGTTTTTGTTTTACTGAACAAAAGCATAAGTCATAATAATGTCACAGACACAATAGATCACGATAATAATGCCATGGACACAATAGACCACAAACCTAAATGACTGCAAGACATTCATTTTTAATAAGCAGGTGTAACAACAGCAACAACAATAAAATTATCAATTAAATCTCAAATAAGTAATTGCAGAAATTAGAAATACTTCTGGAGAAAACCACCAATTTTATTGCAAGCCACTGAAAAACCTTCTCACCAGGATCTGTCTAAATCTGATTCAAAACCAGATACAGTGATTCCTAAGTCAACTCTTAGACCCCTTTTGCAGCAAAGCTTTGATTGATAAACACTACCCTGCCAACTTTAAATTTGCCAAAAAAAAAAAAATAATAATAATAAATAAATAAATAAACAAATAAATAAATAAAAACAAATATTTATTTCTTCTATTTACCAGATTAAAAATAATACATGTATTTGAAAAAGTGTATAAACATACCTCTTTCTACGTGGAGACTTGTGTATATCACTTGTATTTTTCAATCCATTTTTTATAAGCTGTTTGACAGCGACATTAACTCGTTCAGTCATTTCTAAACCACCACAATGAGACTGAGGATTTTGCTGATTTTCTTGTAACTTGTCATGGTAAATCGTGGAAGAATCGATTAAATTATCATCACCACACGGATTTGTACTTGATTTAGTTTCAATTTCACTGTCAAATGTTAAACTACCAGGATGTTTTTCTAGAGGTTTTGAAGATGATAACTTATCTATGGCAGATGTTGTACATGTAGTACAAGAAGATTCAATTTCGTTTTCATGTGTAACTGTTGTCAATGCTGATGAAATATCTACAAAGGCGATAAATATAAAATATGTATTTAGATATAACTAGCAATATATAATTTGTCTTTTGTTTCATTTTGCTCATAAAATGTTTTGTTTAGTATTAAATGGAGATATTTTTAACAGTAAAAATGAAAAATAATCAAAGTAATTCAATGACAAATGATAAAATTTTACTCAGTTTGATTTTTTTGGTTTTTCTAGATAAAAACACAATTATCTGAGTCAGAACAGCACAGTTTATCCATACAAATTTTTAAGCTTCATGAAAAAAATGACTGATACTCATTGCTCATACAACAATAGCTGTATGTCATAAGCAGATTAGCACATTGTGGGTTGCAAAGCAGAAAATAACCCCCCTCCCCCATGCCATCCACATACACACATACCTGAAAGTCAATGGATAAAAGGAAGCCAATGCCATTCTGCCAGTTCAAAGTCAAACCATATAAACACAACTGATTCCTTCTATATTCAAGAGTGAATTTCAGTTCAAAAAGGTAAAAAAAAACCATTGTCTAATGGGTCAAATGGAAGCCCAGAAAGATCTCAGGCATTTTACACATTTATAAAAAGAACATTTGCAACAAGCCATTTATAAAACTAATTTGTTACCTGTAACTGATTGATTTCATTTTTTTAATGTCATTGTTGGATAATACTGCTGGACTGTTAATTGTAAAAAGTTCACTGGAAGACTGGACTGTATTTAATGATGGCATCAGCTCTTGACTATCACCTAGACTGTTAATTTTTGTATTTGATATCACAGCTGGACTGTCAATTTGTGCATGTACACTTGACGACTGGTTTGTATATACTGGAGATTTTACCTGACTACCTTGTATCACAGGTGATGGTGGGATGCTGTTTGCATGCTGATATTCTATATTACCGGGCATCCTCAGACTATCAGCATGGCGGATACTGTCAGAGGTAGTTGCATTCATAAATACAGAGCTTTTAAAATCACAATATCTCTTATCATAAACTTTACTATCTACAGATCTAGGTGCAGTATAACTTAACTGTTCACTTGAGTCTGTTACACGAGTTATCAGAGGGGTATCAAATGTTTGTACATCTAACGTCCGAGATATCTGATGGGTATCAAACGTTTGTGAGTTTGTGGTATGAGATATCTGTTCAGTTTCAAATGTTTGTTGTAATGCATGGTTATTAAAATCAGGCACTGAGGTAGAGTCCACATGAGGATCAGAATCACATGAAGTGGAATCAACAATGTTTTGATGAAGCATAGATGACAACGTGCTTGCTGAAGTTCCCGTAAAACCAGACACGCCTTCAATTTCCCTGCCAGTTGTATTTTGAGATTTTATATGAGATTCTTTTGACACCACAGTTTGTTTTGAAGCATCCTCATTCTGACCTGTGTTCTTGATATTGATTTCATTTTGGCCCCTCTTAAAGATTAATCTTTGAGTTCGCATGCGTGCATTTTGAGTTTTACCATCCACACGTAAGAATTTGCTTGCTGTCTGAACCTTAAGGCATTGTACAACAGAATCAAACTGTCTCCATAAGCTTCCGACTGATGGCTCGTGCTGTCTTCTCTGTGTATCTGAATTTAAAAAAAATGTATATATGTGAAATACAGAATATGCAAGTTATGAAATTTATAAGAACAAGTCCTAGTTTCAAATCATTCCTTAACTTAATTCAGTAACTATAAAAAATATATAAATTTTGTTCATTTTTAAGATATTTATAAATTTAAGTTTATATTATTTTAGTAATTTACTGGTTACATATCAGTATTCATTTAGGTTTTGTTCATTATGAAAAAAACTATATGGCACATTAGGCAATAATGGGGAACAATCTGAACCAATTCAGTTTCAATTCTGCATATGGTACGTGTACAACTGTAACTGTACAAATGATCATATATATTATCTCAGGTTTCTGATTTTTGGAATAAATTTCAGTTATTTACTGTATTATTGTTTTGAAACCTTCTTTTATCTTCATATTTTTGTTTCAATCTTTGACTAGTAGGAGCACTACCTTTTTTTTTGGTTTTTGAAAAATGACCCTAGTTCTTCCAAGACCTGTACCTGAATGACCCCCTAGTTATTTCATTTATTGACTGAACATTGTGAATATGATGATGCAAACAAAAGGCTGAGGCTGAAGCACTAAATAAAATAATGAACTGATAATTGTTACTTATTTGTAAGCCTCGGTAAAATTTATTGAATGGTAACTTTTAGCACAGATGCCTAAATGCCAAACTTTTGACCAAAGCCAACAAAGGATAAGACCAAGTAACACCTACTGGTTTGTTACTTTACTTACCAGTAATTTTAAGACTTGCATATTCTTCTAACATCTGTATCAGAGTGAAGCCATTGATAGTAAGAGGATAGCTTTGACCTCTTTTTAAATATATGGAATACTCTTCCAAGTGAGGACATTCCTTAAGAAATGATTTGTAAGAACAGCTAAAACTTTCTGTCTGTAAATATCCTAAAACAGAACCAAAACAGGGTATTAACTTAAAATAAAATCATTAAAAGCAAAATTATGCCACCAAATTTTTATTTCCACAGTGCTTTCAACAAAATTTTTTGTAAAGACATAAATTATTCGGAGTGATTATTCACACGTACAGTAGAATAACGCATGTTGTTGGCTGGCATTATTTACATGTACGCATGCGCAGTACAATAACTTATATCAGCCGTATACGGACAAGGTGTATGTTCAATGAAGTATATCGGACCTATCGTCCAATGATTTAATACGATACGATGAGTAATATAAGAATACATGAAAAAAATTATCAAACTGATAAAACCATTTAAGATAAAATTATTATTAAATAAACAGTTTGATAACGACAATATGTATAGAATTAAAAAAATTATCACTTATAATAATAAAATAATCATGTATAATAATAAAAAAAAAAACAAGAGGCCCAAAAGGGCCTGTGGAGCTCAACTGACAAAAATGGTTCTTGTGCCTTCATTTATATAAACTCAGTACAGGGACTTGAGCTGACGTTAAATGCTAAATATAAAAGCTGTAGCCCTTACAGTTTCAGAGAAGAATATTTTTAAATTTGACTTCCCATATAAGTATATGTAGATATATGTGCCCCTTGGTGGGACCAAAAATGGCCCAGGGGCCTTTATTTGTACAAACCTGGTAAAGGGACTTGAGCTGATTATGAAAGCTTAAAGCCTTACAGTTTCAGAGAAGAAGATTTTTAAATTTGATTTCCCATATATGCATATGTAGATATATTGGCCCTTAGGGTGGGACCAAAAATGGCCCAGGGGCCACCATTTGTACAAACTTGGTAAAGGGACTTGAGCTGATGTTAAATGCCAAATATAAAAGCATTATGCCTTACAGTTTCAGAGAAGAAAATTTTTTAATTTGATTTCCAATATATATATGCAGATATATGGACCCCTGGGGTGGGGCCAAAAATGGACCGGGGGCCACCATTTGTAAAAACTTGGTAAAGGGCCTCAAGCTGATATTAACTGCCAAATATGAAAGCTTAAGGCTTCATGGTTTCAGAGAAGAAGATTTTCAGAGTTGATATCTCATTATAAGCCATATATGCATATGCAGATATATGGACCCCTGGGGTGGGGCCAAAAATGGACCGGGGGCCACCATTTGTACAAACTTGGTAAAGGGGCTCAAGCTGATATTAACTGCCAAATATGAAAGCTTAAGGCTTCATGGTTTTAGAGAAGAAGATTTTCAAAGTTGATTTTCCATTATAAGCCATATATGCATATGGAGATATATCGACCCCTGGGGTGGGGCCAAAAATAGACCGGGGGCCACCATTTGTACAAACTTGGTAAAGGGGCTCAAGCTGATATTAACTGCCAAATATGAAAGCTTAAGGCTTCATGGTTTCAGAGAAGAAGATTTTCAAAGTTGATTTTCAATTATAAGCCATATATGCATATGCAGATATATGGACCCCTGGGGTGGGGCCAAAAATAGACCGGGGGCCACCATTTGTACAAACTTGGTAAAGGGGCTCAAGCTGATAATAACTGCCAAATATGAAAGCTTAAGGCTTCATGGTTTCAGAGAAGAAGATTTTCAAAGTTGATTTTCCATTATAAGCCTTATTTTCACTTTTTACGAAGTACGACAGAAAAACGCTAAAAACGCGTAACCTAGTTTTTGACAGAATTTCACGAAATGTACAACCTACATGTTTAAGGGTGTCTAGAAGCTAAATATCACATCAGATTTTGAATATAACCTATGGTTTCAGAGAAGAAGCTTATTTTAGGTTTTTTACATTCTAGGTCGCTGTGACCTACTTTTGGTTGCCATGGAAACCAATTGTACAAATTTTCATCTACTCCTTCTAAGAATCATTCCTGCAAAGTTTTGCTAAAATTGGCCCAGTAGTTTCTGAGTTTTTGCTGTTAACGGACGCACGCACGCACGCGCGCATCATGCCATAAGCTCATCTGGCTTTAGCCAGTTGAGCTAAAAATCAGGTAAATAAAAATATAATAATGTCTAATATACTAAGATAAAATGATTATTAAATAAAAAGTTATTATTAAATAAAAAGTTTGATAACGACAATATGTATAGAATTTAAAAATTATTATGTATAATAATAAAATAATCATGTATAATATTTAACAAGAGGCCCAAAAGGGCCTGTGGAGCTCAACTGACAAAAATGGTTCTTGTGCCTTCATTTATATAAACTCGGTACAAGGACTTGAGCTGACGTTAAATGCTAAATATAAAAGCTGTAGGCCTTACAGTTTCAGAGAAGAATATTTTGAAATTTGACTTCCCATATAAGTATATGTAGATATATGTGCCCCTTGGTGGGACCAAAAATGGACCGGGGGCCACCATTTGTACAAACCTGGTAAAGGGACTTGAGCTAATGTTAAATGCCAAATATAAAAGCATTATGCCTTACAGTCTCAGAGAAAAAAAATTTTAAATTTGATTTCCAATATATACATATGCAGATATATGGACCCCTGGGGTGGGGCCAAAAATGGACCGAGGGCCACCATTTGTACAAACTTGGTAAAGGGGCTCAAGCTGATATTAACTGCCAAATATGAAAGCTTAAGGCTTCATGGTTTCAGAGAAGAAGATTTTCAAAGTTGATATCTCACTTTAAGCCATATATGCATATGCAGATATATGGACCCCTGGGGTTAGGCCAAAAATAGACCGGGGGCCACCATTTGTACAAACTTGGTAAAGGGGCTCAAGCTGATATTAACTGCCAAATATGAAAGCTTAAGGCTTCATGGTTTCAGAGAAGAAGATTTTCAAAGTTGATTTTCAATTATAAGCCATATATGCATATGCAGATATATGGACCCCTGGGGTGGGGCCAAAAATAGACCGGGGGCCACCATTTGTACAAACTTGGTAAAGGGGCTCAAGCTGATATTAACTGCCAAATATGAAAGCTTAAGGCTTCATGGTTTTAGAGAAGAAGATTTTCAAAGTTGATTTTCAATTATAAGCCATATATGCATATGCAGATATATGGACCCCTGAGGTGGGGCCAAAAATAGACCGGGGGCCACCATTTGTACACACTTGGTAAAGGGGCTCAAGCTGATATTAACTGCCAAATATGAAAGCTTAAGGCTTCATGGTTTTAGAGAAGAAGATTTTCAAAGTTGATTTTCCATTATAAGCCATATATGCATATGCAGATATATGGACCCCTGGGGTGGGGCCAAAAATAGACCGGGGGCCACCATTTGTACAAACTTGGTAAAGGGGCTCAAGCTGATATTAACTGCCAAATATGAAAGCTTAAGGCTTCATGGTTTCAGAGAAGAAGATTTTCAAAGTTGATTTTCCATTATAAGCCTTATTTTCACTTTTTACGAAGTACGACAGAAAAACGCTAAAAACGCGTAACCTAGTTTTTGACAGAATTTCACGAAATGTACAACCTACATGTTTAAGGGTGTCTAGAAGCTAAATATCACATCAGATTTTGAATATAACCTATGGTTTCAGAGAAGAAGCTTATTTTAGGTTTTTTACATTCTAGGTCGCTGTGACCTACTTTTGGTTGCCATGGAAACCAATTGTACAAATTTTCATCTACTCCTTCTAAGAATCATTCCTGCAAAGTTTTGCTAAAATTGGCCCAGTAGTTTCTGAGTTTTTGCTGTTAACGGACGCACGCACGCACGCGCGCATCATGCCATAAGCTCATCTGGCTTTAGCCAGTTGAGCTAAAAATCAGGTAAATAAAAATATAATAATGTCTAATATACTAAGATAAAATGATTATTAAATAAAAAGTTATTATTAAATAAAAAGTTTGATAACGACAATATGTATAGAATTTAAAAATTATTATGTATAATAATAAAATAATCATGTATAATATTTAACAAGAGGCCCAAAAGGGCCTGTGGAGCTCAACTGACAAAAATGGTTCTTGTGCCTTCATTTATATAAACTCGGTACAAGGACTTGAGCTGACGTTAAATGCTAAATATAAAAGCTGTAGGCCTTACAGTTTCAGAGAAGAATATTTTGAAATTTGACTTCCCATATAAGTATATGTAGATATATGTGCCCCTTGGTGGGACCAAAAATGGACCGGGGGCCACCATTTGTACAAACCTGGTAAAGGGACTTGAGCTAATGTTAAATGCCAAATATAAAAGCATTATGCCTTACAGTCTCAGAGAAAAAAAATTTTAAATTTGATTTCCAATATATACATATGCAGATATATGGACCCCTGGGGTGGGGCCAAAAATGGACCGAGGGCCACCATTTGTACAAACTTGGTAAAGGGGCTCAAGCTGATATTAACTGCCAAATATGAAAGCTTAAGGCTTCATGGTTTCAGAGAAGAAGATTTTCAAAGTTGATATCTCACTTTAAGCCATATATGCATATGCAGATATATGGACCCCTGGGGTTAGGCCAAAAATAGACCGGGGGCCACCATTTGTACAAACTTGGTAAAGGGGCTCAAGCTGATATTAACTGCCAAATATGAAAGCTTAAGGCTTCATGGTTTCAGAGAAGAAGATTTTCAAAGTTGATTTTCAATTATAAGCCATATATGCATATGCAGATATATGGACCCCTGGGGTGGGGCCAAAAATAGACCGGGGGCCACCATTTGTACAAACTTGGTAAAGGGGCTCAAGCTGATATTAACTGCCAAATATGAAAGCTTAAGGCTTCATGGTTTTAGAGAAGAAGATTTTCAAAGTTGATTTTCAATTATAAGCCATATATGCATATGCAGATATATGGACCCCTGAGGTGGGGCCAAAAATAGACCGGGGGCCACCATTTGTACACACTTGGTAAAGGGGCTCAAGCTGATATTAACTGCCAAATATGAAAGCTTAAGGCTTCATGGTTTTAGAGAAGAAGATTTTCAAAGTTGATTTTCCATTATAAGCCATATATGCATATGCAGATATATGGACCCCTGGGGTGGGGCCAAAAATAGACCGGGGGCCACCATTTGTACAAACTTGGTAAAGGGGCTCAAGCTGATATTAACTGCCAAATATGAAAGCTTAAGGCTTCATGGTTTCAGAGAAGAAGATTTTCAAAGTTGATATCTCATTATAGGCTTATTTTCACTTTTTACGAAGTATGACAGAAAAACGTTAAAAACGCGTAACCTAGTTTTTGACAGAATTTCACCAATGTACAACCTACATGTTTAAGGGTGTCTAGAAGCTAAATATCACATCAGATTTTGAATATAACCTATGGTTTCAGAGAAGAAACTTTTTTTAGGTTTTTTACATTCTAGGTCGCTGTGACCTACTTTTGGTTGCCATGGAAACCAATTGTACAAATTTTCATCTACTCCTTCTAGGGATCATTCCTGCAAAGTTTTGCTAAAATTGGCCCAGTAGTTTCTGAGTTTTTGCTGTTAACAGACGCACGCACGCACGCACACGCGCATCATGCCATAAGCTCATCTGGCTTTAGCCAGTTGAGCTAAAAAACCATGTATAAGAATAAAATAATCATGAATGATAATAAAATAATTATGTGTAATATACTAGGTAAGATTAAAAATAAATCATTAGTATATAATAAAAACCAATAAATTGATTATTAAATGTAAAAAATTTGATAACGACAATACTAATTATATTAAAAATGTTATATATAGAATTAAAAAAAAAATTGAAATACACTAGTTAAAATTAAAAATAAATTATTACAAATTATTAATTAAGAAAAATAATTTATTATTAAGTAAAATTAAAATTTAAAGACATAATCAAATCAAGACGTGTGTACGGATAAAAAATTTAACGCAATCGTTCGCTTTGATTACTATTGTGATAAGGACGTGATCACAGAACTCCGCTAATGAAATAATGTAATTAACGCCTTAAACACAGGATGCTGAGTAATTAATTGAGTGTTCGTGTCAATGTAATTAATTACCTTTGAACATGATAATGAACACAAAAATGAAATTGACACATAATGCTAACAGACGAGGTTTTGACGGCGACACAATCTCTGCTAAAATCTCAATTCAAAATTCAGGGTTTCAAGACAACTTTGCATTCGCAAAATATAAACTTATTCACACCCGTTTCTGGTCCTATGGTTCAAATTTTATTTGAAGGTCCCAATAGTTTAGGACATAGGATTGTAGTTTCAACGATCGATTGTGAAGACGGTCGTATAAATCTATATGACAGTCTCAACAAACCAGCTTCTATTGAAACGATAAAACAAATCTGTGCAATTTTGAAAAGTGAAAACAAACATATCGAAATAAACCATAAACTAGTACAACAACAATCTGGTAGTTTAAATTGCGGTTTATTTGTAATTGCAATCAGTCTTGTTATCTGTTTAGGAAAAGATCCGGCTACTTTCTTCTTTTATCAACAAGAAATGAGAGCACATTTGGTAAAATGCTTAGAACAATCTGAATTTACCACATTTCCACATTTCATAAAGCCAAATAGACGTAACATAACAGAACATGGCCGGCAAAAGATAGAAATATATTGCAGGAATATGTATGACCAGAAAACTGACGAGATGGTTGAATGTACTAATTGCGGTGAATGGTTCCATGTATCTTGCGTAGATTCTGGACCAATTGAGTCTTTGACAAAGTCTGATTCAACTTATTTTTGCAGCGATTTTTGTAATATGGAAATACAATTGAATTAGTTATTAAAAGTACTCTGTAAATAGTATAATTATTTCATAAATAAATTTGTAAGGCCGGCACAATTAATTATCTGAGGTGATCAGTTGCGGCTTTATTCGTGAGATCCACATTCTATGTGCAACTTCAGATATATTGATTGTCCATAATTTTTTTCCATATATTGGTTATCCATTTTAAACAAAACACACAAAAAAAAAAAAAAAAAAAAAAAAAAAAAAAAAAAAAAAAAAAAAAAAAAATCAAAATAACCAGTAAAATTTTTATTAAACAAAAATTATCGGGATGGATAACTAATCAAATAAATGGATCCCGTGAGAACCACGTCCTTGTCGTGGGATCTGGAAACATGACAGGTTATTTTGTATGAAATATTATACAAATATTACAAAAATATTTATTAGCAATATGATGTTTTAAATAAATAAATATATCGGTAATTATTATATAATTTATAAATATTTATATAATATTGCATATAATAATTCTTCATGGCTACGTGTTCTCTATAACATTAAACAAGTTATTAAACGCAATAATATACAAATATTACAAAAATATTCATTAGCAATATGATAAAAATTTAAATAAATAAATAAATAAATAAATGAATATATCAATAATTATTATATAATTTATATAACATTGCATATAATAACACTTAATGGCTAAGTGTTCTCTATAATAATAAGCGTATTAAATAGTCCGATATACTTCATTGAACATACACCTTGTCCGTATACAGCTGATATAAGTTATCGTACTGCGCATGCGTACGTGTGAATAATGCCAGCCAAAAACATGCGTTATTCTACCGTACGTGTGAATAGTGTCGGCCTAAATTATTACATAAATATAGGAGTATAGTTATTGTTAGTGATATGATCCAGCACCTTGGCTAGAGATTCTGAAGATACACTGTACACAGAAACTAAGCTCTGCATGTTCTGCAACAAGAAACATCTACTGGTAACGGTAAGCAAACATGTTTTAATACAAGCCAATAGAAAAGCTAGACAACTTAACCCTGGAGAACTCATCCTCCCTTCTTCCACAACAACATTCATTTATTCATAAAGACACCATTGTAAGCCTTGAGCTTGTTTTGGTGCTTCTTTATACTTGTCTTGTTTCTAGTACTATTACTCTTCGGGTTGAGCATTCTTATCTTGTACTGGTTGAAAACATAGTAAGATTTTTTTCTTTGAAACCAAACATGAATGGTACATACACCTTGATAGCAGTTCTTGTAAAAATAAAAACTCCTTAAAAATTGCTATAATCATACCGAATTCATACATCATTTTTTTATCTTAAAAGTATGTTTGTTTTTGTTCAAGCATGTGCTCCTCAAAACCACATAAACATGTCTGTTGAAGGTGGTCGTATGTAATAAATTCAAGTGTAGAAGTAACAAAAAAATGAACAGCTGATGAGAGGGTCTAGATATTCCTAACTGTTTTAAAACTCCTCCGAGATAATTTCCAAAAATAAATATTGTTGAATAATGAAATGCGTATTTCTGAAAAAAAATTCCCATACCTAAAACTAGTCGAGCTACTTCACTTGGCAAGAAATAACGATTATTTGTTTCCATGTTACTGTGTGTATTGCATTTTCTTTTCGCAAATGGCGGGCGTTGTAAACCGCCACTTCCGGTCAATGTCGTAAAACCGATAAGCCAGATGAGTGATAATTTGCAAATTTAAACAGAATAAGTTTGCACTCATGAAAGAAAAATAACTTTTAGAATGCATTTTATTTTAAATTTTATCTTTATGCTTTACTTTTCTTTAAATTTTATGCCAAATATTTAGGTGTCTACTTTACTTGTTTCCCCTGATATTTCAATAATTAACACAACAACAATAAGTAATAACGTCATTTTAATTCGGATTAAGAAAGTAAACAAAGTTCAATGGAAAAAGCTGTCTGCTAAAAAATCCAGTACCTGTCATGGTTCTGCGACTTATTTGGTGACTCAAAATGCAGTCCTTCCAAACTAAAGCTCGACATGGCTATTCAGTAGAATTTTCACCATATTTTCCTCAAAGATTCGCGTGTGCAGCATGTCAACATTATGGAATAGCAGGTGTGATATATTTTTTACTTGAACCCTCACCTAAACTAAAACATTCATCAAAAGTAGATCTACCTTTACAGTAGCTCAGTTGATAAAGAGTTAGCTTTGTTTGTGGGATGTCAGGGTTCAAACACCAGCCGGGTCTGACCAAGACTTGTAAATAGGTGGTGACTGTTCTTTCGCCTAGCATTTGGCAGTCACTGGATCCTTCAGAGACCTTGAAAACTGATGTCTGTGTCACCACAGGTGTGGCATGCTAAAGAACCATCCATGCACATTGCCCTAAGCACATTGCAAAGACAAAAATCTCTACCACTTCACATATAGCTAGCGATGTCTCAATATAAGTGAAATAATCTTGACTGGGATGTAAAACCCATTCAATCAATTGATCTTCAAAAGTATAAAAATCAGCCATTTCCTTGGTCAGATATTGACTTGTAACCTAAGACCTAGTGCTATATAATATATTGTTCTATTTCATCAGACAGAAATCCCTTGGTATACATATGATGTGTAAGTTTAAGTTTTCAGACAATTACAGAAGCATGAAATACCTTTCTCTTTGAGCCAGTGAATATCATTGTTAAGGTCCTCATGGAAAGCTGTGAAGGTTTTTCAAAGTTAAGCATGTGACAATCCGAAGGCCGAAGCATCCCTTCAAAAAAATGGGTAAAATGGTGTAAAATTGTTCATTCACCTGCAATTTGAGACATTTATACAACAGCGACGGAATGTACAAAACAAGCAACAAGAAACCAAAATAATACCAGAGTTTAGTATTGGCCACTGAAAATGTTACCAAACTTATAATAATAAATCTGTGTTGTCAGTTTTTATTTTCTGGACAGTTTGATTATGTTTGTATATATGAAAGTTTAGCATGTGAGCATGATTTACATGACACACATGCAATAGGTGTGCCTTATGGGTATGCTTATGATTAATATGAACCTTTGTTTCATCGACACAGAAATGAAACAAGAAGTTAGGATTAGGAATGTTATAGTTCCACCTGAGCAGGTTTTCTTTAGCAATAATATTAAAATCTCAGTAAGTTCATATGTCTGTTCACTAAATGTATTTTGATTAGGTGATGCAGTTTGAAAACCAAGATAACCATACCCAATACTTGCCATATATTTTATTAAAGAATTTACTTTTTATATTGCAATCACAAACACAATTTTAGATACATAAACAAGTTGTCGTGTATTATTTATTATAAAATTCTTTTGTAACTTTGCCATCTATTTTTAGGTACTGGGACACTTTATGTGATTGACAAAACACCAAATGGTTTACAGCCAGTACAGATGTACCAATGGAATGATGGACTATTTGATGTTACATGGGCAGAGAACAATGAGAATGTTTTAGTAACAGCTACTGGGGATGGTGCTGTATTAGTATGGGATACACAACAGGAACGAGTAGGTTTTTCTCATTCATTAAGGTCACAATGGCGTGGAGATTGGTCTCTTTCTTTGTCTCATTCATTAAGGTCACAGTAGCTGGGAGATTGATCTCTCTCTTTATCTCTCTTTGTCTCATTCATTAAGGTTACTAGCTGGGAGATCGTTCTCCCACTTTATCTCTCTTTATCTCATTCATTAATGCCATAGTGGCTGGGAGATCAGTCATTCTCTCTCTCTTGGTCTCATTCATTAATGCCACAGTGGCTTGAAGATTGGTCTCTCTCTTTATCTCATCCATTAAGGTCACAGTGGCTGGGAGATTGGTCTCTCACTTTATCTAATCCATTAAGGTCACAGTGTCTGGGAGATTGGTCTCTCACTTTATCTCTCTTGGTCCCATTCATTAATGCCACAGTGGCTGGGAGATTGGTCTCTCTCTTTATCAAGTATTCAAGTGAGATTGAAGTTGTTGAGTATTATTTTGGGTCTCTTTTGTTTCCTTCTGCCAACCACATATGTTTTTTCTTTTTCTTTTTTTTAATGCTTTTAAACCATTATTTCATTTTGTGTCAGATTTGTATTAAAATGTTTCATTGATACCCATATCCGCAGATATGTAAAACTACATTACTACATTTAATTTAATAAAATATTTGTTTGAGCCAGATGGGTCTCTTATATACTTTTAGGGGCCAGATATCATCCTTATCAGATATACATTTTAGGGGCAGTTATCACCCTTATCATGTACACATTTAGTGGTCAAATATCTCCCTTATCATATGCTATTTTAGGGCCCTTAACATAACTTTTTGTCTTTAATGATAATCTAAAATTGTGATGTTGTTAACTTAAAGTCTCATAACTTGATCTGTAACTGAATGATCTTAGTACATGCAGTCAGTTTCTTTTTAGAAATGACATTTTTTTGCTAATGATTGAAATTTGAAAAAAGGAAAAAAAACTTAATTAATTAAGTTCAAAACAAATACAATGTATTTTAAAGTACTCTTAAAACATCAGTCTAAAACAGTGCTATCTTTTAGTCAATTTTATTAACGAAGAATTTAAGTGTAGGAAGATAAGTTTTTTATTTAGCCAGTAAAGCATTGCAGTACTTTCAATGTATAATGTTGAAATAATCATGCATTTAACATTTTTGATGTGTGATTTCATCTTTATAATTTCAGGGTCCAATCAAGGCCATGAAGGAGCACACAAAAGAAGTCAGTATTACTTTTTGAATATAGCCATTTTCTCATAATATAATTTAATTTTATCTTATTTTTTATATATTTATTCTGTAATAGTAAATATACATGTTTAACTTGTCTGAAATGTCAACAGAGTAAACATGAGAGAGAGAGAGAGAGAGAGAGAGAGAGAGAGAGAGAGAGAGAGAGAGAGAGAGAGATGAAAAATTTAGTATGATTTTGATGATAAGAATTAAAAAATGCAATTTGAAACAAATAAATACAAAGATATAATGAACCATTGAATTTTTTATTTTTTTTTTTATTTTTTTTTTTTTTATTTATTTTTTTTTTTTTTATTTATTTTTTTTTTATTTATTTATTTATTTATTTTTTTTTCTTTTGTTTATATTTTGATTGTTATGCATTTTTTTTAGGTATATTCTGTTCATTGGAGTCAAACTAGAAATGAACACCTGGTGCTCAGTGGTTCCTGGGACACAATGATAAAACTGGTAAGTTTATAAAGGGAGGTAATTGATATTGTTACCATGTTAATTACTTTCATATTTTCTTATTCAAACATTAGCAATTTGACTGGTCATATTCCATTGAGCAAGAGGCTTATCCATTAGCCAATATTTTTTCATCTTTATTGTGACCAATCAGATCAGAAAATGTAAATTTTTCATTTGTCATTCCACTAGTAAAGTGCTCAACAGACTGTCACTTCTAAAAATGGTAGGGTTAAGAACAACTTACATTGAAATAACAAACCTAAAGTTGTTGACTTTCAACTGATTGGTCAAAAATAAAGGAAGGAAAAAAAAAAGCTTTTTGCTAAGTGGAAAAATTTTTTTTTAGATAATAGTGTGTAATAGTACTAGAGTTTTTCATGGTACTCTGGCTTTCCCAGCCAGTTCTAAACTTACTTTCTTGATATAAGTTGAGGAATGAACACCATTCTCTTCTTCACATTATTCACTTGGTCACATGTATTGACTTAGACTAAATCAAGAAAAATGTATTTTTTAATAAAGTTGATGAAATTGAATTTACAATGGTGGGGTATTTTAGGCATAAAGGCTAACAATCAGCTGAAATCTCATGAATTAGAACAGTCCCAGTCTCTAATGTGTCCTTCCAACAAAGATCATAGTGGTCCTTTTATAAAGGTTATTCAAATTAGAAAAGTCTGTTCATCTCGATTTGTTTTCTGTATAAATGTGTGGAAATATGTGTATTGCAAGTTCTATTTTCAAGTAGAAAAGGTAATTGCACTTAAAAACAATAATATTGGTAATTTTCTTGAAAAATGGAGCTTATTAATTAATATTTTTGAACAGTTATAGAAGTGTACCCTTGTGTTTAAATTTGTCTATCATCTATTAATAATATTGATTATTAGTTAAGAGCTGCTCTCTCTCTCTATCTCTCTCTCTTCTCTCTCTCTCTTCTCTCCCCCTCTGTCTCTTTTTTAAAAAAAACAGACTTAATACATATATTATCATATACATATATTTACATTACAAATGAAAAAGCATATTACAATGTATTAAGGTTTTAGAATATTACAAATTACTGATATATTGTTAGTGAGTTTGGATATCCAGTATCAGCAACAGCATCTAAA
Source organism: Tegillarca granosa (assembly GCA_029721355.1). NCBI lineage: Eukaryota > Metazoa > Mollusca > Bivalvia > Arcoida > Arcidae > Tegillarca > Tegillarca granosa. The sequence continues at coordinate 28,630,781 of CM056596.1, forward strand.
ATGTTTGATTTGTATCATACTGCTTAAGTAATAACTACTCAGGTAACAAACATTAACCAAATTATAGATAAAATAGCAGTTACTTGGCATCCAAATTCATAAATATACATATACATATGTATTATGGTCTGTTAATTGAAAATTTAGGGTGATGAACCCAGGGCACCTAACCCTGGCATCAACCCTGCCCTAAGTTAGTTAAGTCTGGGCTAATAAAAAAAAAATATATGTGCATTATTTCATTTTCAATTACTCATGTAGAATGTATTTTGTTTACAGTGGGACATTGGACATAACCAGTCTTTGAAGACATTTAGAGGTCATACTTATATTGTATATAGTGTCAGATGGTCTCCACATATCCCAGGATGCTTTGCTTCAGCATCAGGTAGGCATTTGACTATGTATTGGTATTGTTTTCAGTTGCAGTATGTATAAAATTTGTGCTTTTTTGAATGATTGCATAATACAAACATAGCTTGAAAATAGTCCACTTTTAAAGATATTGTTTATAATGATCTATTTTTTATTATGCTATTGCTATTATTATGGAATTCTGATAGTTAATTCTGTTTATGATAGTAGGAAGATACCAAAAAAAAAAAAAAAACCAAAACAAAATAAAACAAAAACTTGGAATCTTCATAGGGACTTATTAAAATCCATGGTAACCAATGATGCACAAGGTGATATAGGTTACAAGTAGGTTCAGGTAAATAAATGATTATTTATATATTTCATTCATATGTATTTTTTGAATTTTCAAAGAAAAATTTGCACAATTCACAAACACAAATATAGTGTCTTAGATGATTAAATGATTTTCTTTGTTACAGGTGATCATACATTAAGGATATGGGACATAAGAAGACCAGAATCAGCTCAAAATACAATACAGGCTCACAATGGAGAAATACTTACATGTGATTGGTGCAAATATGACCAGGTATGACCAAAATCAAATCATTGTTAAACATTCATTTACTAATAATGTTGGAAGTCTTTAATCCATTACTGTCTGATAAGGTAACCAGAGCAGTCTTTTAAGCGACAAATCTACCCTGACCCCCCACCCCTTTTGCCTATGAGGTCAGAATCTAACATTTGACCTCCATGTCTTTGACCTTTGATCTTTACACCTATATGCAGTAGGTAACAAATTGTCATATGTTGTATTGTGTGTGTGTGCCAAGTTTGATTAAAATCCATCCATAAATGTAGATTTAAGATAGTGGACACAATAAAGGGAAAGACAGACTGATGGAATGATGGACAGAGTGATTTATATGTACCCACAAAACTTCATTTTCAGAAGGTATAAAAACAAGTGTTGCAGGCTGGGAATCAAACTCAAGCTATACTGATGATAAGGAAATAGCACTAAACACTTTCACATTTGACCATCTTAATGCTATCACAAAAATGAAAATTAATGAAATTTTTTGCAAAAAATCTCTCTCTCTCTCTCTCTTTCTCTCTCTCTCTCTCTCTCTCTCTCTCTCTCTCTCTCTTTCTCTCTCTCTCTCTCTCTCTCTCTCTCTCTCTCTCTCTCTCTCTCTCTCTCTCATTTGACTACTGATTATTATTTTATTATTGATATAGTTTATCATATTTACTGGTGGTGTGGATTGTGCAATTCGCGGTTGGGATATCCGGAAGCCTAAAGCACCGATCTGTGAACTACCAGGTCACAAATTTGCTGTCAGAAGAGTAAAGGTATTGTTATTAGATTTAAATAAGCTTGCTCAAATTATTGTTATTATTATTATTTACTCCTTACCTGATTATAATAATTGCATTGGCAGATTTGGGAGGGGGTTTGCAACCCCCTTTGAAAAATTCTTGAGAGAGAGAAATGTGGTCAACTGGTCTCTAGAATTATCAAAAAATTATTTTTTTTTACCAGGGGATTTGCCCCCTGGGTCCCCAACAGGGCCTTGCCCTGTACCTGTTGAGGGCTTTTAGTGGAGTGGAGTGGAGTGGAGTAATGGTGTTTTATCCCCCAGTCAAGATTCTTTCACTTATTTCGATGCGGTCAGTTCTGGGATGGTGGAGGAAACCGGAGTGCCCAGAGAAAACCACTGACCTTCGGCAAGAGAACTGACAAACTTTCTCACACTAGGATCTGTCCCAAGTGGGATTCGAACCCAGGCAGTGAGAGGCACTGTGATCCGTAAGCGCGCACTTTAGACCACTCGGCCACCGAGGTCCCTTTTTGTGGCCCTGGGGGCAAAGCCACTGGTAGCAAAATTCAAGGACAAGCCAGAATAGGAAAACTTTTAAGAACTTTTAGCCCTCTTAAAACTATATTATATACCAAAAATTACAATTTCATGTGATGGTAAATTTGTGGATATAACATCCAATATCATTTGTTTTCTGGCTATTCTTTATTTTGTTGTGCAAAACCATTGACAAGGTTCTTGCAATTAAAAATCACTCTTGATGTACTTTTATCAATGAAAGACTTGTCAGCACACAATAATACAGGTCACAACTTGCCCCAGATGCTCAGTTATAGTTAAAGGGTACCTGTTACGATTTTCAGTTTTGACATATTTTATTCGTCGTACTTAAATATGGCTGTAGCGAAAATTCCATAAAATTCCATTCCATAATAAGGTAGATATCGGTGATTTTATAATGCATCTCTAGAAATCCAAATCAAAAAGGTCGAAATCGAGGCTCTCGTGTTGTGACGTCATACCAGTAACATACCTCCACAGAATATTATTTACCAACTACTAAAATAAGTCAAATACGAACTCATAGTTTAACTTTCTATGATTATTTTACGAGAAAACTATTTAATAAAGTGGAATTAACATCCGTTAGACATGTACCGATAATTAAGATTATTATTAATCCTTTTGTTTATTAGACACATTCCTTAGATTCAGACCCACACCTGTAATTAACAGGATGTCACTTATAATTTGCAAAATTGATTTGCAGGTTGATAAAGTTATCTTACGTCCTGTAATATACAATTATATATTTACCAGTTTACAGTTCAAGTAAAGTAAAATATTTTATTTGGTAAACATTATTTATCATATACAGTATAAAAATTTCACTCCGGAAAAATTGGATATTTCATTTGTAAATTTTAAAAAGTAAGAAAAAGAATTCTTTCTTAGTTTTCATGTCAATAATAATTATAATAATAATAATAATTATTATTATTATAAAATAAAACTTTTAGGCAAAATCAAAAATTAAAAATTGACGACCAGAATAGTCTATTTAAAACATGTTTATTGATCTACTTACAGCATTTGATTTTATTAGATTTTAGTTTTCATTTTCCTTTGGCATATACATGTATTTAGCTGTGATTTTCTTGAATTCTTTATTCTATATATACAAATTCATAAAATTATTATTATTATTATTATTATTATTATTATTATTATTATTATTATCTCGTTTTTTAAAATGTGGTCTCATTCTAAAATCTGTGTCATTTCATTTTAAACATTTATAATATATTTCGCGTAAAAAATAATTTGAGATGGAATATCTTGGTTTTTTTTCTTTTTAATTATCCAAGCATTATTTAGCCATCGGGACAGTTAAAAAGAACTATGTTACAAACTTTAATTTGTGAACTTTTTCGAGGAAATGTGATGCCGTCAGACTACTTAAAAGTTTTCTACATCACGGTCATTTAATTTCAATTGTCAATGAACATTGCACAAAAGAACATAGACAATTGGTTTTTTATGTATTGATTTTTAGCCCGGTGCCACTGTCGTGTGCTGATTTTGAATTTTTATTAAAATAATGCATTCAAAATTCAAAATTTTGAATGCATTATTTTAATAGATATTCAAAATCAGCACATGACACCACTGCAAGTTCCATAATTTTCATCCGGTATTCTGTCCAGCCCGACTTGATATCTAATTCATTTTAAAATGTCAACGATAAAATTAATTTTTCGTGTATTTGACTAGTGAAAACTAATCGCTTATTTTGTTAAAGCTATGCAACTTATCGTAATTCTCGATTCTGTCCAGTGCAACTTCATTAAATAATTTATTTTCATAAAAAGTCAAAGATAAAATCAATTTTCGTGTTATTGACAAGTTAACACTCGTCAAGTATTTTTCAACAGCTATGCAACCAAATGCAGTCACAATTCTTGAGTAGGTCGGGACTCGACTCAATATGTTCATCAGATTCGTCCGTTTCTGGCTCAAATAAATAACGGTTTTACTCCAAATTCATCAGTGAAAAGATTGTCTACTGCTTCCCGAAATAATGACGAACTATTTGACAAAAAAAGGTACATGTCAGAGTCGTTACTTTCTTCTACATACGTCAATATATCATCATTGTTACTACTGTCTATTATGTTAGACACTACTTCTAATACTGCAATGACGTCACACGTTTATAACTCAAAACTAGGCATTTCACTTTTCGATAAAGAGAAAGTTATAAAATGTGGATTTCAAACCGCTATAACTTTTTTATTTTGTCACCAATTTTGATGCAGTTTTCACTATTGTTATATTTATATAATATATAAAACAATTGTGATAAAAAAATTTTTGGTTACAGGCACCCTTTAAGACCTTTATCGGGAGTGGTTGACTGGGGTTAAATTCACAGCAGTGAGACTTCTTGTGTATGAAGGGAATGATAAATCTAGTGGTTGACTAGGGTTAAACCCAAAGCAGTAAGACTTCTTGGGTTTGACAGGGTTTAAACTCACAGCAGTGAGACTTCTTGGATTTGACTGGGTTTAAACTTACAGTGGTGAATCTTCTTGGGTTTGAAGGCTAATGCCTTAACCACTAAGCCACTGTAGCCCCAGTAAATTTTTATGTGTTTTTACTTTATTTTTCAGGCCTCTCCATATAATGGAGTTGTTTTAGCATCTTGTTCTTACGACTTTACTGTAAGGTAAGTGTTATAATCATTGTTAGATGGATAATATCAGTAAAATCAATCAGTTCATTGCCATCATTTGTTCAGACAGATGTTATGGTAATAAGGCAGGTGGTAAAGTTATCAGGGGACATTATAACAAAGTTTTACTGTTCTTTATTTTTTTTAATTATTTTAAAAATTTATTATTGAAAAATGATAAGCATTAGTGGAGTAATGGAGTTTAATGCCCCAGTCAAGATCTTTCACTTATATTGAGGTGATCATTTATGGGATGTTGGAGGAAACCAGAGTACCCAAAGAAAACTACTGACATTTAGCAAGCTGTCACATTGTTGAGGGGAATATTGAATAATGTCTGTCCTGGAGAACATTATCTCCCTTTCCTATAGTTTCTTCAGGGAGACTACTCTCAAATTTGGCTTTATGAATAATGTTCCCTCAATATTCCCATCAACCAAGGGTAATATGTTTATATTATAATGTCATACATTCAAACACGCATCTTTCTTCAATTTTTCAGTTTTCAATTTGGTTTTCAGTGGAGTAGATGTAGAAATGTTGAGCTACACTGACAATTCATCTCTTGAATATTTTTAGGACATGGGATTTTAAGCAGCCTCAACCATTAGAGACAATTGAACATCATACAGAGTTTGTATATGGACTTGATTTTAATATACATACACCAGGTGAAATTGTTGACTGTGGATGGGACGAACTTGTCCATGTTTACACACCGAAATCAGCAATAATGTCACTAAGATAACATTATGCTGTGATGTATTTTTTATACTTTTTACATCATTTTTAGCATGCCTCAATATCATCAAATTACAGAAGAGCTTTTTGTATTCTCTCAGTATGAGTGTCAACAATTGTACCTCATAAGCATTGATGTACTGCATCAGCAATGATTTCCCACTTCTGCATCAACCAGCATTCATGTCTTACTTCAACATTTATTGCCCCATACCCGGAATGTTGCCCATGTTATTATTAGTATTGAACATCATCATGTTGCCCATGTTATCATTCATATTGCACATCACATGGTGTCCAACATCTGCATAGCATCAATGTTTGACATCATTAATACTGTACATCTAATTATTTTAGCAGGACTCTAATTTTAGTGCCTTTTGCGCTCAAGGTATTGATGGACTTTTCTTGTTAGATTTTTTTCCACTGAAAAACCTCCTTAAAATGTCCCAGATTACTTCTCTACCTCAGCTATTACATTACCAGTTAAATCATAGGTTTTATAAGCAAATACAGTCTTTATAAAAAAAAAAAATCCGTAAAAATGACTTAATATCATGTGTAGTTTTGTTTTAAAAAAGGAATTGTAGACAATATCTATTGCTCTCTAAAATTATTTTTGATTGATCATGATAATTCAAAAATTTAATACAGATATTGTAGATTATGTACTAGTAACTAAAATAATAATAATAATAATTTTTTTTTTTTTTTTTACAAATTTTAGTAACTGTTCACTCAAGTTTATAATAATCATTTGAAATTTTAAGGTAATTTAATCCTGATGTGTAAATAAATGTGTTATGCTTTATTCAAATTTACTCAAGGGAATTTAAGGTTATTAAGATACAACTTATTTTTTACTTATTTATACTACGTTAATAATTAGGTAAAGTAAGGCCTGTATATATAAAAACCTATAGTGTCTTTTGAGAAAAATCAACTTTATAAATAGATGGGCTTTATATGATGGTTTGTTTTGGTTTGAATATCAATCAATAAAGATATTGAAATGTACTAGTCACAATCCACAGGTAGTCTTTGTAAAGCAGTGTTTGTTATAGCAGGTTTTTTTTTACTGTATTGTTTCATGCAAATGGTGTGTGTGTGTGTGTGTGTGTGTGTGTGTGTGTGTGTGTGTTAGAAATATTTATATAAATAAATCAGTGATAAATGTTGATTTTTATAAATTTATATATTGTTAAATTGATATTTAACTTGTTAAAATGAATGAATAAATAAATAAATAAATAAATATATATGAATACATAGTTAAATTAAATTTTAAGTTTGATAGCAGTAATACCAGTATTATAACATTATAACATATATGTATGTTTTATTGGCTTTAAGCAGGAAGTTATCAAACATCAACTGGACAAAGCCCTCTTTATACAAAAAAAACATAGTGGGCTTCAGTGGCCGATTGATCTAAAGCGCTCGCTTATGAATCATAGCGCCTCTCACCACCTGGATTCGAATCCCACTAGGGACAGATTCTAGTATGAGAAACTTTATTCAATTTAGAAATACTTTGACATACAATTCAGATGTGGAATGGTTAACACTTTATGCAATGATCTTGCTCATTACAGTCGACAAATCTACGGAACACCCTAGTTATCATAGATTAAGTAGTGTAACTTTAATCCTAGATGAAGCTACTTCATCCTAGATTAAGGAGCGTTATCCTAAATTAAGTAGTTAATATGATTCAGGCGTGCCATACATATGGTAACAATAAAGAAGGATATGTTGGAACCAAAAAATTCTTGCAAACAACCATTACAACCAAGAACAGGCACAAAAATAAATGAAATTAAAATAAAAGAAATAAATAATAAAGGAATGAAACAAACATAAAAGTAAAAAAAAAAGATGAACACACATATGAGGACCACTGATTGTAAAACACCAAAGTTCTGTATAAAATAATTAAGCTGTTTCAATATGTAGAGTATCAGAAGAAAACCACCAATCGCCGACAATTAAACTGTATAACTTACTTAAACCATGATCTACCAGAGCATGATTGGAACCTAGCCGTTGAGAGTACTATGGTTTGCAAACGTGTTTTTTTTTTTTTTTTAATTACATGTATTTTTTCAATTTTTTACCTCACGGTCACAGAGACTACTTTTGTAAATAGGTAAATTAATTAAAATACTTGAAATCTAAACAACTTTGTGTAAGAATTGCAGGAAAGTAAGTTGTAATGTTCTTTTTACCAGGAAAATTACAAATTTATACAGACAAATACTAGAATATTGAAACTTTTGTGCTTTTATTTTACTTCTTATATTTTTTTTTACTACTCAAATTTATCAAATAATGTACATGTTATGTTATTAAAACACAAACATACCAATCCATGTCCAAATCACAATAAATAAATAAATAAATAAATAAATAAATAAAAAAGGTAAAAACTTCAAAAACTGGCTAATTTAATTACATACGTGAACTTCCACCAAGGAAGTGAGGTCAGGTGCTCTGGAAGGGTAAGAACCTCCTGTCTAGCTAGCTACACCCGTCACGTGCAAAATCAAATTTGAGAATGAAAGGAACATGGGACTATGGAAAGTCAAATATAATACTAGTATATCCAGTATAAGTTTGAATACAGTAACTTTATACTTATCAACAAAATTGTGAAATCGGAAATATCATTTTTCACTTTTTTCAATCAAAACATTAAAAATTGTGTATGCCTTTATTAAATGTTAATACTATATAAAATAAACAACGTACATTTTGTTGTTATGCAATTTCTAAACGTTTCGACACCAAAAATTCATGATTATATTAACAGTACAGTAACTATCTATGAGGCAACCGAGGCAGTTGCCTTGGTAAAAATTTAATTAAGCACTTTTTCTCACAGAAGTGATATAGAAAATCCAGGTTTAACGATAGACCTATTTTTATCTGATTACCGCCCACATACAATTTATTCAAGGGTCTAGTTACGGTTTCGAGGGATGGTGGAGGAAACCGGAGTGCCCGGAGAAAACCACCGACCTTCGGCAAGCGAACTGACAAACTTTCTCACACAATGATCTGTTCCGAATGGGATTCGAACCGAGGCGGTGAGAGGCGCTGTGATCCATAAGCGCGTGCTTTAGACCACTCGGCCACCGAGGCCCCCGTGATAATCTGAATAAAAAAGAAATCTTAGAGGTACTTGGACTATATTTTACTTACAAGAATTTACATATGTTAAAATTTTAAAATCTGTCAATTTTAGCCATTAAAACATGACATATTTTACAAATAACCCATAAATCATTATACCGTTTCATGCTATATCTGATGATTAATATTTAAATCTATACGCCAACATCGATTTTCTAAATGCTGTGTCAATGAAATACTTATATATACATGTTCCTTAAAACTACCGACTAATACAATTCAAATCCGAAAGTTCATTGAAGTGTGAATATATTGATTCGTATTTAAAATTTTATCATTTGAAACTGAAAACAAAATGTTTAATGTTCAATTTTATTTTTGATTTTTTCGATGTTTAGATATACAACAAAAAAAGCACTTTTTTGTTTCAAAATCGTTTAAATAGCAGCTTGTGGTTAACTTCTCTTTGGATAACTATTTCAATCCCGAAAAACGGTACCTGTTTCCCAAACGGGCGGATATTTTGAAGTTTTTAGGACTACATATAAAGTCTTTTTAAAAAAATCAATTTAATTGGCAGTTTCATGAGGGGGGCTTGCGGGGGTTGCATCCCCTGACAAATTTAAAAGAGAAAGAATGTGAGAAAGTGGTCAAAAGTTCCCCAAAAATATTTAAAACTCATTTTTCGCCGGTGGCTTCGCCCTTTTGCCTTCACTAGGGCTTTGCCCCATAACCCCTCGCCGCTAGCAGCTTGAGTTTTCGACGTTCGCAGTATCTCATGATAAAATTCTCAAAATTCACATCCCCAACGTTCATAAAATTCTGGATCCGTCCATGGATTTTAAAATAAAATCGTAAAATATTGAATTTTAAAAAAATATTGTGAAATTAAAGTCCATTCAGGAGACGACTACAACTTTTGGAGATGGTTACCAGACCGATTGTTTACCAAAAACTTATCAATCTTGAAAAACAAAATTGAACTTGATGTGCACGTGAACTTTTTTCGCACCCTGGTGGATCTTGGTGGATCGAATTTGTGTTTGTTTTAGCGTCAAGAAATCGATTTAGTTCCATTATCTTCAAAACAATTCATTCACAACACTCTTTTCCGTATCGCTTGAAACTAATTGTAAGTACAATTTTTGCCACATGACGTGAAGCTAATGTAAGAAAATATAAACATTTTGGAATATTTATCATTCCATGTGAAATGAACATTCAAAATTTAGAGGAAATCCTTATTAAAAATTGAGACCTCATTTATCGGCACCTTGTTTTTTGAAGTCCCGAATGTTTTTACCTTTATAAACCACCCTTGATTTATCTCCAAATCAACCAAAACCATATTGAACAAACAGTGGTAATACATCAAGGGTTTTTTTTGTATGGTTAATTTTTGTTAAAAATTTGTTGAGCACGACAAAAGTCGTTTACGCGTCTTTGAAGACTAACACCCAAACTTGGTAAAATAAATCTCGAATCGTTATTAGATATTTTGGTTGTTTTCTCACTTCCTCTTATATCAGAAATGTACTTTTTCTCTAAAAGATCAAGAAATAATCGAATTTGTTGGTCAGAAAATTTGAACTGAGTACCTGTGCTTAAAGAACCGGAAGCGGACTTAGAAACGGAACCGGAAATTCGAGGAAGTTTATCATAAGCGTCAATAATTTTTCTTATTTTTCGACAAATTTCGCACATACATTGTGATTTTTCTTCTTTTCCAAAATTTTTATCGCTTTTTATTTGTTTTCCTGTAGAAGTGTCCGTTATTTGTATCACAGTCTTGGTTGATTTCGGTCTCCGTATACTTTTAAATCCCATGTCTTCTTCTTGATTATTTACGTCGCCTAGTAACGGAGAATATCGAGCATGGAACAAGTGAAAATGATGTTGAAATTTCTTCCTTTGGTAATCCTGTTCCCTATCCATCTTACTTTTGTAATTTACCAATTTACATTCTTCTTTCCAGTTTAACTGATAAGCTTTTGTTTCACTGTCCGTTTGTCCGATGAATCGACTGCTCCCCACAGATGTCATCGACTTAGTGTCCAAATGTACAGTCAAAGAGACAACAGATTCAACATCATCTAAACGATGTTTTTTCTCGTGGCAAGACGCGCTCCCCCAGGTACTAGAACAAGATCCAGCCGACATTACTGATGTTAAAAATGTCTTTCTGGCTTTCATTGTGTCTTTTTTTTACTTATTCTCCCCAAATAAAACAAAGAATTTCCAATTACCATTAAATGTTGATTATCTCACCTAATGACTTTAAAATTCCCAACATAAATATCAAATTGAATGACTCAATCCAGTTTTTTCAATTATTTTGCTTGCTTTTCAACTTAAAACAAAGATGCTATTTTTAAATACCAAACTGATTCCATTATTTTAACAAAATTTAAACATTCCATCCTTTTGATAATTCAACCTCGAAAAAGTCAGTAATTATGTATCCAACAGAGATAACATCCATCAAAAATGGATTTTCAATATTTACAATTTTGTACCGTAACAATGTCAGTAGGAGTCCCAAAATTTATTGCATTCTCTGCAAAATATTGAGCTATTATACACAATTTGTCATTTTTACCGAATTTGATACAATGTTGTTGCGTTTATTTGAACAAACTCTAATTGTAAAAACGTAATTTAAAACCTGAATAAATCAATCTCTTTTTCCACTAATGTCATTTGTATCATCAGAATCTATTAAAATATTTGGATTTTTTTGTATATACATCCAATAAAAATATCTGTCCTGCTAAACACTTTCGTATATAATTGATATTTTGATTTCTGAACACATTCGACATTTAAAAAAACAACTCACATAATGGTTATTTAACCCAAACTTGTTAGGAATATTTTCATTTTAGATATATATTTCCAAATTAAAAAACAAAAACAACAACTGCTATTCCACCAACATCTATGTCTACATAGATTGAGTTATTTTCATGTTTTTGAATACTCTTCTAACGGCAAATGTCAACATCTAAAACATCTTATTATGTTTCAAAATATTCCAAATATTCAAAAACATATGTTCCCAATCAAATCTTATAATCCTTCGGAATATTCCGAATATTCAAAGAAACTGTAAAATTTTGAACGTATTTGTCTCAAAAAATCCCCGTTTCACTGTATCTATCACATTGCTTTGAATTTATGGAAAATAAACAAACCCAACCATTTGGATATGTTGCAATATTTTGAGTTTAATTGTCCAATCAACAGAAAAAAGTTACATTCCAGTCCATATCAGTCTAATCGTCTTTATGTATTAAAATATTTTGATTCTGAAAAAAACACTTCCACTATATTTCGAAATTTGTAGAGTAAATATAACAGTTTCTAACGAGAAGCGTTATAAAGCTGAATAATAAAAAGTTTGTGGTATACCAATTACTTATATAGTAAGTGATTTGTTTGTCTACTATTGACGAACCATGATCCTTAACATGTCACAAACCTCTTAAAAGTCAATATAGGTTTTGTTGTTTTCGTTCATCCATAATATTGATTAGAGCACTATACTTTTATCTGAGGTATCATGAAGGGTGATGCTAATCTTTATTAAAACGATAATATACTCATAAAGATTTGTATACAAGCTTAAACTATTTTATTTCAGAAACTAATTATAAAATTCATAGGAATTTTGTTGATGAAACAATGGAAAACCGTTTTTTTTTTCAGTTGATGCGATATTGTATCCAGGTAACCGATTGATTGAATGGGAAAGTAGATGTTTTAATCGGATGTCTTGACACTCGCATATCATAGTTAATATGGTACTAGTATATAATAAAAGTGTATATGACCAATTGTGGACGAGTATAAATTGATTGCTCCAGAAAGGTTAAGGTTAAGAAGGTTTTTAGTTGATACATGTTTATATTTCCTTAAAATATTACAAATGATGATGAAATGCATTTTCGTTTATTGTAAATCATTATTCGCATAACAGGAATCTACGCTGCCTAAAGAAAAAAAATTTACATGCCAATCAGGTGATTAATATTTATAAGCGTTCCTATAATGTGGATACATTGCGTGGTACATAAATGAAACATTTAGATTCTCCACATGAACGTCGTTTTTCGGTAAAATATAAACGTATGCGATCTATTTTGAAATGACGGATCTGCACAGGTCTTATGCCTATCACGTGATATGTCGGTAAACCCATTATCTCATCAATAATCTGGGTTTGGCCCGGATTCTCTTTCCATGGAAATGTACGTCTTTTCATTCAACAGACTTTATCCTTAACCATTACCCTGGTCATTCCCATTGCATCAGTATAAAAAGGGTTTGCTCTGCATCTTTACCTTTTGTAGACGCACCCCTTACTACTACCCCGGTCAGAAAATTTATATTTGAAGAAGCAAACACTCGAACTTTCACTCCTCGGTGTGTGAAATTTTAAAGTCATAATGAGATAGATGAATAAAAATCTAAAGTAAACATAAAATCAATTAAATTTAATATTAAAATCACTAACTGAGAGTATTTTAACGATATGTTTGTTTTAAGCCAATGTTTACCCACCCATGTTTAAAGGTAATACTTAATATTAAGAAGAAAATACATAATATCCTAAATTTGAATAATTATTTTGTATAAATTACACGCTGGTTTTTAAATGTGTCACAATAAATCTAATACACTGATACGAATAATAGATTCTTAATTTTTTTTTTTAAATTTCAATTTACCTACAATTTCAACAGTATCAAATTAGTAAATCATGTTTTTAATTATTTGAACATAATTTCAATTTTGAATTCTGAAAAGATAGGGGTGTGAGAGGTTATAAAAAGATTACAAATTTAATAAATTTGTGTTTGTGTTTGGACAACCTAAGTTTTTCAAAACTTTAGAAAATGTCGTAAAAAGTTTTCAAAATAATATTTGTATTTGTACTGAACAGGGCGGGTTTCTAAAACCGTTTGACTCCCCAACCTTTTTGTTTAACCGAAGCAATATATGTAACAATACTGAATTCTTTGTTCCAAGTTCTCTTTATATTGAACTAATTAAAATTGAAGAGGTTCAATGCTTTGTTTCCGTCTTGTGATATCTTCAAAAGAGCTTTTAGGTCATAGTACAATATACAAACCAAAATACTGTAAATGATAATGCTAATTGCTGTGTGTGTGTGTGTGTGTGTGTGTGTGTGTGTGTGTGTGTGTGTGGCACTTATTCCTTGATTTAATCATCATGAACAGTGGTAAAATTAAAATTAAGTGAACCATATTAAAATTAACTTTTTCAGACAATTAGTTTTTTTAATCTAAAAATAAATTTGCATAATATTTACTTCAGACCATTTAAACAAGTAACGCTTAACTGAATAAAACAAAATATAAAATATACGAATCTTTTGACAGGATGGATGGGAGTCTTGATACATCTGTAATTCCTAAACATGTGATTATTAATAAAAAAAAACACTGGAGTTTTCCTGTTCTGGTTGTGTTGCATTTCTTGAATGAATAAGTTGTGCTTTCAGACAAAAAGCAGTTAAATCATATAAAAGAAAGTTTGTCCATTTTTGGGAAAAACGTGAAAACAAATAAACTAAATTGTACAATTCAAAACATTGTTGCCACATAAAATGAAAGAAATACTTAATAAGGTTAACATTATCGATAATCACCTTAATCGATTGTTTTAATGACTGTAAATTTTGTTGGGTTTGTTAAATAGGAAATAAGTATAAACACATCCAAATTTCCGATTCTTATTGACAATTTATGCTAATGAACATAAAAAATTAACGGTTGTTTAGAAAAAAAGGAAATTGTTTAACTTGGGTAAAGAGACATTTTGTCGCCATGAACGATCAATGTATGCTGAGAATAAAATTAATTGATGTTATAATGTGAAACGATCGATAGGTGTATAATTCTATTGAAACATCATAAGAAATATCTTATTGAGTATAATAAATTTCTAAAAGCACATCATAACAATGTTCGTTGTATCGGGTATTTAACAAAAGATCTGTATTAAATGGGCATTAACTCTATTCTTTTTTCGAACTATATATCTCCATTATTTCTTTAAGTCGCTTTTCCGCAACGAGCTAAAATCAGAAATAAAAGCACAAATTGCTATCAATATTTACAAAGCATTTTTTTTTCAAATTTAAAAAGAAAAAATGCAACTGAAACAATTCAACAACAAACGTAACCAAGAACATGGCACAATGCAAACGTGATTAAATTGACGAAAACAAGAAAATAATGACAAACACATATCAAAACCACTAATTATAAAATGGTTTTCCGAAGACGAAATAAATAAAAACATCCAAAAAGCAAAATAAAAACAAATAAATAAAAGTAAAAGCAAAATGTAAATGAAATCCAAAGAAATAACAACAATAAATTATGTACGGATATGTAAAAAGTGTGGTTTTTTATCCATCATGATATGTTAAGTTATGAAAGGAATATAATGAGGCATTCAATTTTTTCCTATTTTTTTTCCAATAGAGTAATGACAAAACTGACGTCAGGAATTTATGTAATTACAATACGAGCAAATTTGAGACATCCAAAACATTACCTAGGACACAGGTCTTTAAAAAAGAAGTTGATATTGTTTTAAAAAAGATTAAATTCTATATAAAATGTTTACAATATTATATTTTTAAGGGCCAATAGCAGAATAAAGAAAGTTATTATAAAACTAAGAAGGCCTTAGTTACCAATGTTTTATTGGCTGTTTTATAACAATAGACAAACCTTTCGAAGAAAAAACAATCTTCGTTACTGACTTCTGTATAAAGTTCTTAATAATTTACCTTAAAAAATAAATGTGATTTATATTGTTGTCGTTATAGGAAAAACATGTGGATTTCAAGTTTATCATCTGATGTGATTTTGTAAAAGCATGAATGAATAATCAAAAAAGGAAAAGAAAAAAAAAGCAACTAGTGTGCATAGCTTTATGGAATTTTACAAAAGATTAGGTATTCAATTTTTATTCATAATAATTAATTTTTTTTAAATTGAAAAGGAGACAAAAATTAATTCGACAAAGTAGAACAAACTTCACCAGGCATATAAAGTCATTTCATGCAGTTTTCTGCAATGAAACGATTGTAAAAATATTGCCCGTCAATAAGTAATTTAACAGTCTATTTATCACACTTATTAACTTAATGAGCAAAACATCACCTAGGACACAAGTACTTTAAAGATTATAACAAAAGTTATTATTGCCTAACACAAATATGAAAACTACATTAAATGTTTTATTAGAAGTACTTACAATATTTGATTTGAAAGAACAATTTCAGAGTGACAATAACTTAAGCCTAATTTATATGTTTTTAAATATATGCACCGATTTTATATGTTCTACAAAATTTTAACATTTTTTTATTTAGTCACCACAATAATAAAACACAAGCATGTTCTGAGATCATTTGGAAATAAATCAACATCCTTCAGTGAGATAAGAGAGTAAAAATAATATTTTATTGTCATGTTCTATTTGAATTTCAAGTTGTACTTTCAAACAATTAAAAACAAAAATTACGGATATATCATTTTATTTTGTGGTTATTTTACACATACTATGATCATTTCAAGTCAAAATGACTTTTTTCAAGATATTATCTTGTGATTTTAATTTCAATTTACATTTTAAAAATACTCTTAAACATTAATTAGTCTGCAAAGTTACAAAACAAATATTGCAAGATAAACACTACAGCTCAAATAAATTTGTTATTAAATTTGAAACACTTTGATCCTGATTTGAAAAAGACAACTTTAAAGTACAAAGTGATAAAGATAAAACAATGAATGACGAAAATATTTATCAGAACGTTTGATCTGAGTTTAAAGGTCACCGGTCACCAAAATGATTTCTATTTAAGTGTTATTCTCCTTAAATGTAAAAAAAATTAAGAGTTTATTTTTTGATATCAAATGTTTTTAAGTGAATACTACTGAATTTATGGCACAAATAAAATTCCAAAACAAAGAAAACCAGTTTTATCTCCCCCCCTGGCAATTTTGAGACACCGGAAGTGACGTACGTTGTGTTATCTAAGCTGTATGAAAAAAAACTGTGCTGCATAATGCAAGTAAAATTTTGCATAATCAATTTACAAATGAAGATTTAAATATGAAAAAAGATAAACAATTGTGGCTAAAACCTCGTTCTCCACTGATTTTACATTACTAGTATATTATAGTTAATATCACATTAAAATTCAGCGGATTCATTGGTTACAATTGTGTTTAATGCTAAAGTTCAGATAATGTCGAGATGTCAGTTCTGGAAAGGGGAAAGAATATAGGATTACTTTGGGGCAAAACCCTGCAAGCAAACTGAATTTTTTTTCTGCCTGAAATTCAGTGTGATTTTTAGGATCATCTGGTTAAATTTATTACTAAGCGATCATAAAACGTAAAATGTTAACACTTAACTAAATGAGTACTAAGGGCAGTTTATAAAATTAATTGTAGATTATAGAGACGCTTAAATGCCTCTTAAGTATACTTATTGTATTACCAAATTGCACTTAAGGCACATGAAAAACAACACAAACATAAAACTTGGACATATGTAATGCACTTTTATACTTATATTGCTTTTGCTAATTGTAAACAAACAAAAGAAGTTTAGAGCCAAGTATAATAAAGACTAGTAAAGGTTACTAGTGATAAACAGCAAAGCAGTCTATGTGTACATGAAATGTGTGTAAGCAGGTCCTTCTTCTTTACATATAAGTCATTTAATTCCATTTAGTTACCATTAAAAGGTAAGCTCCATGCTTAGAGCCGACATAAAATAAATACCCGTTTCGGTCTGATTTTTTAACTTAACTAAATTAAATAAACCAGTCAGTGATCAACTTATAAACTAGTTCAAAGTGATTATTATAAACAGATGAACAATATAGACAGGTTTAGAATGTAACTTAGCATCTAGTGTTTTATCAGGAACATAAATGACATATTCAGGCAGATATTTTCATAACAATTGTAATTTTATACAAAAAATATAAGTGACTACTAATGACAATTGGTGACCACTATGTTTAAAAAGTAAGCAAGACCTGAAAAAAAAAACTGAATATAGACGGATTTCTGTAATGGATATGTGTTGCTGCGGATAGATTTGTCACTATAACAGTTTAAGTGACGAAGGTTTTTTAGTTGTATTTACTTCTATTTATTTAAGATTTTCAGCTTGTTTTAATACCCCGTTAGCCTATAAAATAGTTCTCTAAAACTGCTTCGTGCTATTGGAATTATTCGATTTGAAATAAATAATAATGAATTTCAAATATCTTTCCTGACTTTTACTAAAATGATTCTTTGTCCTTTATGATATTTAACTGAAATAGTAGATATTCGGTTTCAACTAAGCTTAAAATTATCAATATTTATTATGATCCATTACCCATTCAAATAATAAAAACGTAATATTGAGAATAATAAATTTGGTATATGATATAACATTTTGTTTACTTTATCGGAATGAAAGAAGAATGTATTGTGATAGAGTTAGCATATAACTTTTATTTTTAAAAAATATGATTGTCCGACTACTATTTTAGCATTGATTTAACCCAGATTTAACAAAGAGTTATTGTGTAATAAATCCTAAACCCATATAAAGGAACAATAACTGATAATTCATACCAATAATGAAACAAACGCAAATTATATGGCAATGATGAATGAGGACAAACAGTAATCATATTTCTATTATCTTGTATAAATTCGTATATTGGTCGCAGGCAAAAAAAAGATATTGTAACATAAATAATTTTGCACTAGAATTTTGATGATTAAAACCATTGTTGTATAGCCGTCTAAGAAAAGTGAACCAAAATAAATAAATCAATAAATAAAAATAAAGAATAAAAAACACATATATTTTTTTTTCTGAAACAATATATATATATATATATATATATATATATATATATATATATATATATATATATATATATATATATATATATATATCATACACAAACGTCATCTTCGTTAAAAATATTGTTTAATTTTGTAATATTGAAAACATTGTAATACACGGTTATTCATTGATAATTTCATAAAATAAAATTGCATGAGCCTACATGGTTGATTTAACTGTTTTATTTTACATTAAAATGCAAAAAATATTTCATTATTAGAATACAAAATGATATGGTTTTATTAACTAATTCTACATCGTCTAATAAACAAACGAGATATCCCTACCGAAGTACATTTAGGCGTGTAGAATAATTTTTATGTGGTATTACTTTTAGAGTTATTTCTAAAACAAGAGCAAGCCACTAGTGGAAATTAAAGATAAGTTAAACTTTTTATCACAGCAAATTTTAATTTGTCAAAAGATACTTAAATATATAAAAAAATTGCTAGAAAAAAATAGATGTAATAAATACGTGCATGTATTAAAAATAATAAAGTATATTTTTCAAAGTTAATATTCATAAGTTATTGAAGTGGTAATTCATATGGATTAAAATATTATGTATTTAATAATTTTACGGTATAAGAATATAAGGAGCAATATATGAAGGGTGATATTTGATTATATTTTGACAGCACAATTTATGAAAGTTTATTTGACAGATATAATGATCCTACGTCATTTACAAAAACAATGTTGACAATGAATTTTTAATTAGAGGTAGATAATATTGTATGCAGATTTTTTGCAATCCATGTTTTCTCAAGTCTCTTTATAATTATCTTTGTTCAATGAGGTATTTTCGTAAGTTACTTTGATTTTTTGAGGTATTGATGCAATTTTGAGTAAAAAATGTTTATATACAAAAACCAACCCATAACAATAGACATATTACAACAATACTCTCCCATGTTTTATATGGATTCTTATAAAACTTAAACCAAATAAGATGTAACTTATGTTACATCGTAAAGTTGATAGCTATTGGAATGTTTTGTGAGCTTCTTCTTTGTAAGACAGAATTAAGAGGACTTTGCTTTTGTGTAGATATTTAAATATTTGAGAAACTGATTTTTCAAAAAATAGTTTGATTGCAATAATCACTAATTATGTTAAAAACAAATAGTTTAAAGTCTGCGTGATAATTTGGAAGGTGTATCAATAATGTCCAAGGAAGAGTACATGTTCTTTATAATGTTTTGCTTAGTCAAAAGCAGTGGTATTGCAGTTAGTTATCCCGACATCCATAGTTGCATAGTATTCGCTATCGTGGTTTGGTTGTATATATGTCTCGTCTCTGTTTTCTCTCATACCTAAATTACCAAAATAAAAGTTTCATATAGATACAAACATTGCATTTAAGCTTAAGTCACGTCACAAAACAACAACAATTGATGATTAATAAAAAAGGAAAACAAATATTAACACATTTTAAACTTAGAGAAAATGTTAAAGTGGTATCTTATAAAATGCCTAAAGGGTAGGATATTTAAAGAGACAGAGGTACAAACAGGGTTCTTTTTCATTAAACACTGTTCTTTTTATAATGTTTTCACGTTTTTAACACGTTTTTGAAATCCTATTTGTTGCATCATTATACCAAGCAAATACATTTCTGCTGATTTTAAATTGATCGTTTATGACAGCAATATCATTCACAAATAATGGATGTATTGAATACTTGCGTATATAGGTGATGCTTTTTTATTTTCAGTATTTGAATGACCTTTAATTGATCAATGGCTGTAATCGGTTTTTTTTCGCAATTTTAGCTTTCACATTTTTTGTATTGTTCACTTACGGTTAATGACAACAATTAAAATGTTACTTGCTAACTATGTGAACTTATCTTGCTTTCATAATATGTAGTTATTACTAAAGACTTCTAATATAACAAACCGTTACTTACTATATTTACCGTCAATCTTTTTGGACAAACTGAATAATTTTTTAGCTAAATATTATGTACAGTATTTGAAATCAGACATATTGGCACATGAGTGTACGTGAAGCAACAAATAAGATGATGTACATAGGAATGTAATATTATGTTTGACATGGCTCTCAACAATCTATTTTTCTAAAATTTTAGCTAGGTTTTAATACTTTTTAGGCTATTATTTTAGCCCCACAATAAAGTTTTTTATTCAGGACTTTTTTCTAATAGTTTTTTTTAGTTCATCATCGAGAAAAAACGCAAATTTTTTTCCACATCTTACCTCTAAGTCTACATATAAGCACTCCAGTAAGTATAATCAGCAGTAGAAATAGCACAGCTACTCCAGCAACAAGACCTTTATTTGCAGCATTGATGTCACTGCAAAAAGGACGATCAGTTTATCATTTCATTTCATTGTTTTGAATTAATAACGTAATACAAAATAAATATTTTATTTCACATTCAATGAAACCATTTTGTAAACATCTCTGAAAAAATACTTGAAATATAGGAAATAATTTTGTTTACTCTTCAAATTTTACAAAAAAAGTTAAAAAATTTCTTATCAATTGGTGAAGAAAATAAACATGACGTAAAAATATTTTTTAGTAACGTTTTTAGAAAAGTTTGAAACACAGGATCAAGACATGCTGATCATATCGTTGGCTAATGAAATAGTTTTAACAAGTCTGGGACAGGTATCTCAAAGCTCTCGTAAATCCTACACTTAAGCATATTATACGTGTATCTTAAGTATAAGTTACGATAGATGTACACGGGCATCTCGAAACACACTTAAACCTCTCTTAAAACCGGAGTTAGGAAGACCTTACGTCCGGAACATCATGTTTTCGTTTCGTTTGCAAAATCTTCAAATCAGTAATATTGTATAAGTAACAGTTAGATTGATTGGTCAATAATGTTAAGGCGGGACTTTCAAGGTGAAATTTCAAGAATAACAAGTAAATCACTTCTTGATAAATAATTTTTAAAGGGTTATTTGTTAAAAATTAAAAATCTAATGTCTTTCATGGATTTGTACAACAAATAGATATTATTTCTATTATTGCCGATAATAAGCGAATGTGTGAAGTTTAACTGTAAACATGCTACAACAAAAACCAGCTGAACATTACTAATGGAATTGAAGTATAATAAATAAAAAATAGAAACTGACTTAATTATCAATTTTTTAAACAGTTAATCTGCTAATATTACTATAGTTAATAGAAAAATTGATAAATAGAAAGATTAATTTAGCAGACCTTCTATCAATAAACAAATCACGTTGTCAATTTCTTTTATTACAATCCCATCTACATAGTTACTGAACGAGTACATAGAATGGTTAGCGGGTATTTCTGTAACATCCTCTTACTATACCAATTAACTAAACCTGACACTTTTGATAACGAAAAAAGAAAGAAAAAAAAAGAAAGAAAGAAAACGAAATGGGGGTTAATTAGTGAAAAAATAATGCCGTTTCGAGAGAAAAGAGAACTGTTGAAGAGATAAAGAAAAAGTGGCAGAACTGGCCAAAAGCAAAGATGCTAAATTGCAATGAAAAATGAATACTGGTGGAGGGAAAGCAACATTCTACAAACGAAATGACCACCCAACTAGCTGAGCCATCACATGGGAATATACACAATAAATGTGCCTTAAAAAACAAATGTGATTTTTTGTAATTCAATTATTCAATTAATGGTGTGTGTGTGTGTGTGTGTGTGTGTGTGTGTGTGTGTGCATGTGTGTGTGTGTGTGTGTGTGTGTGTGTGTGTGTGTGTGTGAGAGAGAGAGAGAGAAAGAGAGAGAGAGAGAGTTATTACACTTTTTATGTGCGAGAGAGAGAGAGAGAGTTATCACACTTTTCCTTAAAGAGAGTTAGTACACTTTTCGTTAAAGGTAGCTTACACTGTTCCGGAGAGAGAGAGAGAGAGAGAGAGAGAGAGAGAGAGAGAGAGAGAGAGAGGGCTTAATATCGTAATTCAAACCATAGCTTGTAAATCTTCTTGTAAATATAAAACATGAATACCTTTTAAATTTTGATGTATCGTATGTGTACATTTCAAAAGATCATTATTGTTGTAACAAAGCTAAACTTCCAAAATATCTTTTTTATTTGGCTTAATTATTTCCGATGTTGCTATGTGTATAATTATGACCTATTAGAGATTCAGTAGAGGGTAAATAAAAACGAAACTTTAACATGTCCACCAAAAACCTGTAACCTGTTTCTATTGTGAAACATTTACTTTTAATAAAATTCGTGAAGAGAAAAGTCAGCAATTTGTTTACCTGTTTCCGTTTATCCTTTTGAATTTAAAAACATTACTGTGCTCTTGTACTAAACGTTACAAGCTTACTTACTTCAGCTCTGAGCTAGCCTTGTCTCCAAAACATTTTTTGCAAACGAAATCATTCGGACATTTTGAAGGCAGTTGAAGATTTTCTGCATATTGTAGTTTATCCACATTAAGATAGAAATTTAAGTTATGTTCATCAGGATCAGTATGTCCAACCTAAAAATAGACATGGAAATATATAAAAAATTTATAGTTGCATCAAGAACGAGATCTAACCATAGCAAGTAATCTTAAGTACAAATATTGAAAATGTCGCAAGCAGTATGAACACCAGGCCAAACGTATCGCATGGCACACAAAATAAAGCACATCAAAAAGATTAATAAGAGAAAAAGTAGACAATTAGAAAAAATAACCAATTAGAAAAAAATATCCAAGCCAGACAAATAATCCAATGACCCTGATGCAGCCAATCAACTACAACCGATATTATCCAGCATTCAAGTAAAATACAGACTTTGTATGAACATAGGATATTACGTCAAAATAGTGATTAGTCATGTGATTTGTGAATATATAACACATATACTCGTTAAATTTTGATGTGCCAGATGTGCACATTTTTGGAAATTTGAAATGATCATAACAAACCAATCTTGACTATAACATCATTTAAAACCTACATAAGAAAAAAACAGCAGCGGGAAGTTAATCATAGACGTATATAGGTACAAAGATATTCAGATTATATCTTAAAAATAAAAAAGCGTTTGCAAGATATTAACCTCTACGTATTTTATATCAGAGGAATCTTCTTTACTTTTTTGAATATTGTTGATGATATATACTGCTTTTCCATCACCATTTGAATCATAAAGCCTTTCCGGTTTGTTTCTTCCATAGACATTAAGCTGTTGTTTCTTGATATTATCCCAAAGTAGTTTAGGTTTATGTCGAAATTCTCTGCAGATAGTCTCTGATCTCCATCCGCAAAGTTGATAAAATGTTTCATTTGCACCTTGAAGAAAAGATACAACAGAGCTGTATGCATAAGGCGTCCATTGTTCTTGTTTGTAAACTTGCGTCATTTCAGGTAGATCATTTGTACATTTCCTTCCTGATATTTTATTAAAGCTTCCGTCAAAGTAGCATTGATGTTTTTCTTCCAAGTAGTCTTTTAACCATGGATTGCTTACACTTTTTTCCATGATTATATTTTCTAGATACTCATTAAAACCGGGTATGTCTTTCATTCCATACGAAAGCGTAAATGAACCAACCAGTTTGTTGTTGTTATAAATGATTTCTGGTGTTTGCCCAAGAGCCTGAGAACCCATCATCATAAATTCTCCCGGCAACATTTTACTTTGAATCTCTTTGGCTACTCCAACCGCCATATATGACTGAAGACAGGCTATGATAATTTTAGCATAGTTGATTTTTTCTCAAATCATTCAATATTCCAGAATATTTGTTTTCAATAACGTTTATTTGGTTTGCGATACATATACTTCTATTTTTGGCCTCTATTTCAAATGCTGCGTTACAGCTCTCTCCAAACGCACCTTCGCTGTATATTACCTGAACATAAGTAGAATCTTTCAATCGGTCAAGTATTTTTATCATTACTTTTTCCTTCGTTGTTGTTAGGTGGAACCACACGTAAAAAGTATGAATACTGCTTACTGGTTTGACTAATGCAGTTGATGTTCCAGCGTAACTGATTTGAACATATTTGAGTTCCGTTAATACATCTGCCATTGCTATGGTAACTGTACTTGAAAACCCTCCAATGAATCCCATAATCTTATCGGTAACTTTTATGAAAGTTCCATTAGAATGCAACATTCCTCTCTCTAAAAGATCTAATATTTTTCTTTGAATAACCAGACGTTGATTGCAGCTATTTAAAACAATGATGCCCACTTTCTTATTTGGAAAGTAATTTTTGTTGTTGTTTATGGTATGCACAGCAAACGCCATCGCTTCAGCAAGCTCAACACTATGAGCCTTTTTAATATGATCACAGCTCATGGGATTTCCATTTAGTTTGTGATAAACTGGAACGACGCCGACAACATAAAAATCTCCTTCCCGGAAATAAACGATTTCTGCAGGTTTAATATGCTGGCAATTTGAGCAAATTTTGCCTGCTGGACATTCAGCTTTTTCGGGAATACTATTCCAGTCACTCCAAAGTGTTATTTCATCGTCTTTGTATTGGCCAATCTATCGAAAAATTAAATCAAAATGATTCACGATATTTTTATTTGCTGTGTTGCATAACAAAGCAGTAATTAAGTGCCATCAAAAACATTTCACTAGCAAAAAAGACAGAAAAATTTGTGCACTTTTGCATTTTGGAAAATGCAAACTGAACACTCTGTATTTTAAAAACTGATATTTCAGGGGAAAAAATCCTTTAAGCATTTTTCATTTGTTTTAGCTCACAATGCAAAAAGTAATAGAACAACAACTACTGCATAAGTAATTATTTAGCTACTTTTATCTAGCTATTTAATTCAAAATGAAATATACATTACGTATCAGAATTTATAGCAAAATTTACTCAACAATATGATATGACCTTGAAATTAGACCTCGAGCACATTTTGAATATCTTTAAAAGTTGTTGACAGAATTTCATCAAATAAACAAACTATTGGCTGAAACCAAATTTAGTCATAATTCAGTCATTAATTTTCACCCTAAATAAGTCCACAAATTATAAAACTGTAAAGACGGTATTGCCGAGAATCGGGCATAATGTCAAAATGATACCTGTATTTATCAGTTTGGTTGAGTACTTTATCTTTTCATCTAAAATATTCTTACGGCATTAGCTTAAATATAAAAATTTCAAATACACCGTAAATAAGGGTTTAAAATAGAAAAATAGAAATTTTGCTTGGAAAGGATTGCTTGTCGAAGGTCGGTGGTTTTCTCCACTATCCAAGAACTGACTCGACTTGATATAAGTGAAAGATTCTTGACTGTATGTAAAACATCATTACTCCACAAAATAAATGCAAATATTTAGAGTCACAACAATTTTCTACAAATTATTACACTTATTTCTCTGAATAACAAGTATAAAAACTTACTTTCTTCAAACAGTAATCATTTTGTTCGTCAGGCGCATTTGTCAAATTGATGAACTTCGTATAATGGCAATTTTGATACAGATCCGTTCGCTTCCCCTAGATATCGATCCAAAGGCGATGAAAATTTATTTTGAAATGTTTGCACAAAATCAAATAATGTTGTCATAATTTCATTTTTATCCCTTAAAACTGTTTCTTTAAACTCTTTGCAAAATGAAGAATTTTGTAGACCACATTTTCTATCATGTAAAGTTTTCAATACCCCAGCAAATATGAATGTAGATTTAATAGCATAACCGGCATATAACAATTGCCTATATTCTTTACGACCTTTCATTCCAAAACAGTTACTTCCGTCACCAGTTAACTTACAATCATGGAAATGTTCAAATACCTCTGTCAACCACGGATTTTTCTCGCTTTCTTGTTGAAGGTAAGAAACGTTTTGAAATATTTTGTCCCAGTGTTGCTCGAAATCATCAACAATTATTTCTGGAGGACTCACTATAAAAGACCCTACGGCTTTTTCAATAAAATTACCTTTTTCTAAAAACACTTCCTCTTTCAAGGAAATTCCTTCCGAAAAAATAAAAGTAAGTCTTTCAGAATAGCCGGATTTTTTGACGGCTTTAAGAAGCTTATTAGCAACAAAACTACCTCCAAAAAACACGACACCCTTTATTTTGTATGTTAAGATCAGGTTATCGACAATTTCAGTTAGATCATTCGCACTGATTCCATGTTCCCTATTGAAATTTATTGAAGATGAATATGCTACACAGATGCCATGAGCCTCTGACTTATTTTGGAGATGGTGGGCTCCTTCTTTTCCATATATGTCATCCTCATACAGAATAGCAATGTAGTTCCATTCAAGCTTCTTCATCAGTGAAATCATAACCTTTAAAAAGCAATATTCAAATAAATTTCAAAACAAAGCAAATGGTAAAATCAACCGTCACAAGTCTATCTTGTTTAAAAAAATGGACATGACGTTCAGTTATTAAACGTATAAAAATCAAGACAAGCAATCGTATACACTATGCAATTAAAACTATCGAGAATGTTATTAAACGACTTCTGAAAATGTTTTGTCATTTCTTGAGATTTCGCGTCTTTTTATTTGTTAAATTCAAATTTGATTCATTGCAAACAATCTTAGTCTAATTGTCCTGTGTAGAAGAGTTTTCAGCATTTGATTATATGTACATGCATTATTTAACGGAAATTAATCCCCTTGATTTTCGTAAATTTATAACAAAAAATACATGTTAAATTTTGAGGTGCCGTATTTGCACATTTTGGAAAATCATTCCTGATCAGTGACACTAGGGCCGAAAAGTTTGATAGATTAAAAAACATAAGCCAAACAGTTGGAAATAAATGAATCGAAAGTTCCACCATTATGTGAAATGTTTTTCATGTGGATTTATGTTTATGCTTTATCAACTTTATTAGAACATACCCTGACTTGGATATCGTCGCTTGGTATCACACTTATAAAATTCTTGTATATTGTTTTATTTTTTAAAGATGTTGCGGTTGCTGAATAACCAATTTGTGTAAATTGTTCGTTGTCAGGAAGAGCACTTATCACACGTGATGTCGATTGAACTTCCTCGCTGTAAGGAGGTCCTATTATTCCTGTAAAATGTTGGATAATTACTTGTAAATTAAATTTGGCAGTTTGTTACTACTTCATCATTGTGCTACAAGGTGATAAAACGTTCGGATCAATGCAAAATGCACCTCTCAATTACTCAAAAACAAGCCTTTTATTTATACCGTGTAATCTTGAAGAATAAAATTACGTTACTATAGCAATTATATTTCTGCAATGCTTGTGCAAGTGAATGGAATCATGTAGTGAAGTTCTTAATTATTAGTGTGTTGATAAAAGCTGTGTAGCCGAAATATTGAAAATTAAAATAAAATGGATTTTCCCTTCAGGGAATAATATTAGGAAATTTATAACAAACAGGTTTTTATGTACCGAGGCCTCTCCACCCAATGGAGTCTACTTCCACAAAACATTAATGTATATGATTTTTTGTTCCATTTTTAACTGCAAATTCATTGTAATTGTAATTGAAATTGTAATCATACAAATTAAGATGTCTCTGTAGTATTTCAAAATACAGTCAAACTTCAATTATTCGAAGATGAAGGGTCTTCATTTTAGTTTCGAATAATCGGGGGGGGGGGGGGTTCGAATAATCGAATAGGTCAATTTGAAACTTCGATCCACCGTACGTTGTCTTAAGACACAATAGTATTCTATTGCACATTGAAAGTGTTTTCTAATAGGTTCAAATAATCGCGGGTATTCGAATTACGAAGTTCGAATAAGCGAAGTTTTTTTTTATAAGAAGTTATAGTGCAGGCGGTTAGGGACATACGGAGAACTTCGAATAACGTAAGGTATTCGAATAATAGAAGTTCGAATAACCGAAGTTTGACTGTACAGGTAAATGTACAATTTAGAATTAATCAATAGATAATTTTAAAAACTTTTAACTTACCCACTACCGGTTTATAACTTTTACTGCTATTCTCATGGTTGTAAAGCTCATTTCTCAAATCCGTGATCAACTCGAATGTAGCATTGTTTGCTTTAGTTGTTAGTCCACATGTTGCAAAAGCTATTAAACCTAAAATTAGAATTAAGCTAACATATAGATAAATATAACGAATTCCAAAGAATTTTGTAAAGCTAGAAAAAAACAAAAAAAAAAAAAAAAAAAAAAAAACACACTAAAACACAAACAATAATTTAATTTCTAAATTAGGTAAATACAGTTCCCAGAAAATAAAAGTTATTAACGGAAAGCAACTGATGCAAAATGACAACAATTTACAAAAAAAAAAAAAAAAAAAAAAAAAAAAAAAAAAAAAAAAAAAGAAAAGAAAGAAAAAAAAGAGGTAACTTTTCTCCAGTTAATGAGAGATAGTCTAGTTCATATGAAATATGTACCAGTTCAATTGAATTTAACTGAGTTAAAATGAATTTATCTGAGATTATTATTGTTTATTTCAATTATTGTGACTTTCGCGTTCCATGTTACTTCTTATAAATATTACCAAGGTTAGTTCCCGGAATAAAGTTATTCTGGTTTAATGACTCAAGCGTCCACTTGACAGCTTCTAGAATTTGTACATAACTGATTACTGGTTCGTTACAAATACCATTTTCAGTGTCAAATAATTGAAACAATCCAGCTAGGTAAACATCACCCGGTATTATAATCTTTTTATCTCCATTGTTATTCCCCGCTGTTAGAATGTCTAAAGAAAGCAGCATTAAAATTGTGATAACAGTGTATCTCTTCGGCATTATTCTGTGTTGTGTTAAATCTGCAAGTCTATTAAAAAACATACAAGATTGGAAAGGCTATAACAAGAGTACATCGTGGTATCAACATGTTTGTGAGATGCTATAAATTCTAGTGTCACTGATGAGGAATCATTTCCAAAATGTGCACATATGGCACAGCAAAATTTAGCAAGGATTTGTTACATATTTACTACCCCTGAGCGGGTACCGCTGCTGGTGGAGTTAAACTCCCCGAGGGTATCCATAACTCAGTAGTCAGTACTTTGTATTGTCAGAAAATATACCATTTAGCAAAATTTTCAGCCGTCTTAATTTTTGAAATTTATTTGAAACTAAGGTCTGTTCCCTCGTGCAAAGCATTCCTTAGCTGAATTTGGATTCATATAATTTTGGAATTTTTGATTCATTATTTTTCAACTGTTTGGCTTATGTTTTTAATCTTTGAAACTTTTCGGCCCATAGTGTCACATGACATATGGCACATCAAAATTTATCAGGTATTTGTTACATATTCTTCAATATGACGTTTTTCAAGTGAAACATCCCCTTTTTGTCAATTCGTGTATTGACAAAACGTTACCTGAATCAAGGACGGCAACTATGAAAACCAGGAAGAAGCGCCAAAAGTTCGGGACTCGGCACGTGTTTTTTAAAAAAGGTAGTCGTTTGAAAGAGCCGTGTGGCGTTCAAACGTTTTTCCCGTCTTTTTTATTGTCAAGTCGAAAGTAGAATTCTTGCTCTCACATTTTGTCTACCAGCTCCTTGAAAGCGCTTTTTTATTTTTTTCCAGGAAGTGGTCTAGTGTCCCACAAGAAGTGGTGGTTACCAAAGACAAAAAAAAAAAAAAAAAAAAAAAAAAAAAAAAAAAAAAAAAAACCCGACTTTTTATCATTAATAATAATAATATGTAATATAATTATGTTTACAAAATACTAGCTATGCCTTATATTGTTCCTAATTTTCTATCACCTTTTTCAATGAAACAACTTTTCCTCAAAGCTTCTTTTGGTGTTGAAATGAACATTATCTGCATAGTAATTAGCCCCCCCCCCCTCCAGTTACGAGGTAAGGTAAACAGGAACAGTCATGCTGTGACATTTACAATCAAAGTTGAAGGTAAGAAAAAAATCAATTTTTCCAAACACTTGTTGAAAAAATGTTCCAAGAAGAGTGCTGCCATAAAACTTTTTCTGAAAAGCCTTTCTTATCCATATAGCGGTGAACAATAATCTTCAATGTACTGCTAGCACCTAATATTCGCGGGGTTTAAATTTCGCTATATTCGCGACCAAAAACTTTTTCCGCGAAAAAAAAAAATCCATAGCGAAAATTTTGAACAAATAACATATTAAAACAACGTTTGGAGCATTGTTCTACTGTCTTCTACTTAAAACACACCTTTACAGCGCAAAATTTAAACACCGCGAAAAATACGAACGGTAGTAATATATATATAGATAATTATATATATATATATATAATATATATATATATATATATATATATATAGATATATATATATATATATATATATATATATAATGTCAAATAATAGTATATCCAATAAGACCTCTTACCACTTGCAAAATTTTCATTGGGATCTGAATTTCTATTGCTCAACTGTCATGAGCTGATTTTGAATGCATTATTTTAATAGAAATTCAAAATCAGCACATGTCACAACTAACAATTCAGATTAGATTTTTCATTTGATAGTTTTATTAATGTTTCTTGCGATAGTTTTTGTTTTTACATTTTATTTTCCAAATAAAAAAATATCATACCATATATAGGCAAATGCCTGCATATTTCATATGAAAATGTAAAAGGAAACACACGTAATCATTTTCAAAAAAAAAAAAAAAAAAAAAAAAAAAAAAAAAAAAAAAAAAAAAAAAAATTGACCGGTTGATTGAAGTTGTTTTACGTAACATCAGCAATTTTCACTACTTGTGACAATTTGTTTGCTTGTATCTAGAAGATAAATTTGAACAAAAGTTTATAAAGTGCGTGACAGTGCAAGTGTTTTTGGTTGTACTTGTACGTACTTATGGAGACATCACAGTCCATTCAGTTCTTAGTTCTGGTACCGAGCCACCCAGTAAGGGTTAATGACAAGGAAAACCCTTCAGTTTCACTTCCGGTCGACCGGAATCGAACCCACGGCGATGAGACGCATTGAGTCTAAAGGCTTACGTTTAAACCGTTGAGAGAGGGTAAGAATAACAGTTTTTCACGCAGTGATAAGGATAATTTCTTTATCAAGACATCAAGTTCAGAATTGGGTGAAGAAATGACAAGTTTTCCCATACTAAAACGGATGTAAGAGAAATGCTTTAATTTGTAGACCCCTTGAACACTGATGTCTATACACTCCGCAAAGTTCCTCTGTTCCTTGGTTCATTCAGAAAACAAATATCTCAGTCCATTTATCAAAATATATCATACTTGTAATAAATGGTTTTAAAGATCTCGGCCTTGTATTCGAAACAAAGATAACGGACCCCCACCGGCTAGCCCCTTCAATGACGGAAGATAAAAAGCTGAATGTTTTTAACAGATGCATTTAAATCAATATTGTTTTAAACAGCCAAAAATAACTGATAAAAACTAAAAGATTTCAAAATAGGGCAAAGTTCATGAAAAATGATGTCCAATTCCGGTATTCATCTAAACGATGACGGTCGTGAGACCATTTACTGACGCCGGATGTATTTACTTTAACGGCCAAGAGGCCATAAATAGTCTGACCAGGCTCGAGTTTCACAATTTTTCCTTAAACAGGGTTTTTTCCCTAACTTATACTGGCAAATTTGAAATCGTAATCATTTTCTTTATTGTTAAGTAATTCAAAAATTTAAATTGTCATTTTAAAAATTCACCGAGAATTTAACTTTGAACATCAGCATTTAGTTTTCTCAAAAACGTTTATTTGTAGTTTCAAAAGAGCTTGTCAAAATTTTCCAGATTTAAGTTAAGGAAAATCTTATTTGGGAAATATGAAACTGGGTGCCGTACAAATAATTATTTATCTTTCCATTCCATTACCAATTTAGGATTATCAGGACTACTTTTATTTCAGTAGCAAGATAGTTACAATCAAGATTTTTTCAGTACTTCGAGCCGGTCAGTTCTAAAATGGAGAAAAAAATGGAGAAAAACCGGTAGATATCAGAAGAAAAAAACAACCTTCGGCAATAATACCGATTCGTCTATCGAAGCCCCATTAAATTATGAAATGAATTTCAGAACAATTTAAAAATCCATTTTAAGAAATAAAATCACATCACAAAGAGCCGGTCATGGTCTTTACTGAGAAGATTTGATTTTAACCTAACCTAACCGCTTGCTATCTGGTTAATGATTTCAAAAACCAAACATGAATATATACAAAGTAATATATGGCTGACTCTTATTCTTATTTAAGCATGTCGATTTCAGGGCCTCGGTGACCGAATGATCCATGCTCATGAAGCGCAAGCTTACGGATCAAAGTGATTTTCGCAGCCTAATCCTGCTCGAGCAGAAGCTTGCGTGCGAAAGTTTGTCTGTTCGCTTGCCGAATGTCAGTGGTTTTCGTCGGGCACCAAATTTGCTACATAATAACTGACAACCTTGCTATAAGTGAAAAAAAAAATCATAACGAGCGGGTAAAAAACCACAATGACTCGGATCTACATGTCATGTCAATTTCGCCTTTGATTCGAAGATAAAAAATAATCACACTTGCGTTATATTTATAAATGTAACATATATCTAATATATAACAGGTTCATTTTTCATTTTCAAGTTCTAAAACATTAGTAAATTTAAAGATAAAATTTAAAAGCAAAAATTTATTTTTAAAAATCTTACCGTTTTTTTACAATCAAAATTCTTATCAGTTCGGGAACACGGAGGCACCGGTTATACTTTGAACATCTGATTTTTTTTTTTTTTTTTTATAGAACTAGAACTATTACATACAAAAGGAAAGGTTAAATAGTCAAGTTTGGAATTCCCATGTAAAATTTAATTGAGTCGCAATGGTATAAGAAATGAGAACCTGGATCTTATTTACGGGTCATCGAAAAGACATATTTACGACCACATTGGATACTCAAAGATGTAATTAGATATCGAACAGGAAGCTATTCTAGTTTAACCAGGTCAGTTAAAGACATTTTGTAACTTGAGTCGAGAAAATTTTAAGATCATAAAACAATTTTATAAAGTTTCTCTGATAAATAAAAAGTTGGGTTTTAAATCAAATTTTAAAACCTCATTTTGCATAATTTCATAAAATGCAAAAATAAACATATATTTTTATATTTTGCTTATAATCCACCATGTAATTTTTCTACAACGAATTATATATATATGTGTGTGTGTGTGTGTGTGTGTGTGTGTATCAAAGCAGTTTACTTACATGTATTTTTCTGTAAAATAAAACCCATTCTTTAATTTTAAGTGAACTTAATTATTACCAAATGACTGTTAAAGAAGTTATCAATTTGTTGGTTAAATATTGTTTACGTCCATCAGCAACGTTTCGCCTATTATTAAAGTCGCTTTTTATCAGTCTTGAAGATTAATTTTAACCCAAGTCCATGTGTGTGTGTGTGTGTGTGTGTGTGTGTGTGTGTGTGTGTGTGTGTGTGCAGTTGTTTCTGATCTGCAATGTACTAGTGCGCACTTATAAATTATAATGACCTTTATAGTGCTAGTACACTCTATCGCAATGTCGCCTTATACCTACGCTGACCATTAGTCCATAATACTAGGTACCGAGCCAACCAGTACATGCCTACAACAAAATAAAACCTTTCTCACTTGCAGTCGACCGGGGTCGAGCCCAAAGCGATAAGACGCCATGAGTTTGAAAGCTAACACTTACCCTACACTGCCACCGCGACCCTCTGCAAAAGAAGGGGGAAGGGCAGAAGGCTCTCATACGGTACTACAGCACCATTCATTATTTAATTAGTGTACATATATTTTTAAAATTTTGCCATTACGTCCATTACACGCCTAAAAATAGGAGTTCCATTATCTTCAAGCCCGTAAACAGTTTTTTTTTCTTCATTTCTTGTTTCCTTGTTATTCAACGGTTCTGTTTTCTGGCGTTCTTGGTTAAATGAACTATTTCTGGGCATGTTTTTCAGTTGAAATAAGGTTACCGGGTATTCTGTTTTGCCCCTTTTTTGTTCAAAAATTGAAAAGCTAGAAAATAATGCGTGAAATCCTAAGTGTAACTTTTCAAAGCTATTATATGGTTGAAACTCCGACTACTTAAGATAAGAATGTCAACGGGGGCATCACAACATGGGGCCTAAATAGGGCTCTGTCGAAAACCCGTTGAGGTCCTTCGCAACTGGGAGCTTTTAAAAGCCTTCGGACCTCGCTTGGTAGAGTGCTCGCTCCGTAAGTGGGAGGTCGTGGGTTTGAACCGGGTCTGACCCAAGACTTGAAAGTGGGAAGTGATTGTTCTTTTGCCGAGCACTCGGCATTACGAAATGAAAGTCACGATTCTTCTGGGTGGGAACTAAAAGTAATCGAGGTCCCGCATCACGATAGACGTGGCACGATAAAGAACCCTGCTGTATAATGCCATTAGCGCAACGCACAGGCAAATTTAAGCACTTTCGTCTATAGCTGGCGACGTCTCGGTATAATTGAAATATTCTTGACTGGGAAGTTAAACACCATTACTCAACTAAAACATTCGGACCTCGCAATATCTCATGATAAATTTTCACCCCCCCCCCCTTATAAATTTCTAGATCCACCCTGTTAGTAGGTTTCTTGTAGAGGTTAAATTTGGTGCACCGGAACTGATCAGATATCTTGTCTTGTTTTTCTTATCTAATATGGTGGATTTATGTTAACTACCAGCGACGTAAAAGCCAATGATAATAATTTTAGTTTTGCAAGAATGTCTTTTAATTAAGACAATATTCAAGACTCATTTTTTTGTTCCGTTTAGATAAACTTTAGATGGGATTTTTTTCCTCGGTATCTTGAGTTGGGTTACTAACTGTTACCAACTAATGAGGGATTATCAAGTGTCTTTTCACTTATATTGGAGACATCATTATATGAGGTTCAAAAGCAGAAATTATACCTTTGTGATAAAAAAGGTTTCTTTTATGTACCACACCAATTACCCAAGCAATTTTAGTTATTTTAAGGTTCTATTTTGAAGATTTATCCTTCAGAGTGCCAACTTGAAAACAATCCTTCTTGTTGATATTAACATCTTCTAAAACAAAGGATTATTGGTTTCATATTGTTTACTTATCATCAAAAATATTTTCAGCTTTTCAGGATCAGATAAAATTCTTTTCATTAATCTCAAACAATAAATTATACATAGGTTTATGTAATGTGTGAAATTGTGCAAGTGTTAAGTCATGTATGGACCAACCAGGGTTTGGACCCTTGACCTTCTGTCTTCAAGGTGGATGCTCTACTGTTGAGCCAAGGAGATGGTTTCATAATCTCGAGTTTGAATGGCAAATGACACAACCTCTCCACCTCCACTAGAACAATCTGACAAAGGGAAGTAACTCTTGGATATTTTTGTACTTTTGTATTGTTTGAGATTAAATTGGAATTGATCAATGGTGTTTTATTCTCCAGTCTAGATTCTTTCACTTATATCAAGGTTTTCAGTTCCCAGATTGCGAAGAAAACCGGATCTGCTTGAAGAAAACCACTCTCTTTCAGCAAAAACTGACAAACTTTCCCATACTATGATTTGTCATAGTGGGATTCAAACCTTAGCTGTAATAGGGGCTGTGATCTGTAAGGTTGCACTTTAGACCACTTGGCCACCAAGGCACCTAATTTCTTTGAGAGAGAGAGAGAGAGAGAGAGAGAGAGAGAGAGAGAGAGAGAGAGAGAGAGAGAGAGAGAGAGAGAGAGGGGGGGGACACAATCCAGTATTATAATAAACAATAACAATTATTATGTAAAGTTTTTTGAAATATAATTTTATTTTTTCTTGTATAAAATCTATATGTTATACAGATGTTTAACAATATGGTAAAACTTGATGAAATTATTTTTTAAATATCTACTTAAAAAGTCAATTATATTTGACAC
Source organism: Tegillarca granosa (assembly GCA_029721355.1). Taxonomy (NCBI): domain Eukaryota; kingdom Metazoa; phylum Mollusca; class Bivalvia; order Arcoida; family Arcidae; genus Tegillarca; species Tegillarca granosa. The sequence goes on from CM056596.1 coordinate 28,667,315, forward strand.
ATTCATATACTCCAAATAAATAAAACGGGTCAAAATGGGGGAAAAAATCCATGTGCAATCAAAGCAAATAAGGCCAACAGTTCACTTTTCAAGGCATTATGGCATGGCATGGCATGGCAATTCCACATGAATATTAACAATTAAACAAATTATTTTATTTTGTAGTAATGAAAATATTGCATACTGATAAAATTATGATGTAATAATGTAAAGAAAAAATAGGGAAACTGTGGTGAATTAACAATGTGAGGGAAATATGAAAAGAACAATAAGGGTGAAAACTATATGAGGGAAATATGAAGGAACAAGAAGAGTGAAAAAGATATGAGGGAAATATAAAGTGGATAAGAAGAGTAGCCTTAAATGGAGGGAAATACCAAAAAAACAAGCCTCATTTCATTTATAAATATATATTTAAATATTAATGGTCAGATATACACATATTTAAACCCACACTTTGAAATTTACATGTTTCACGACCAGGGACTGATTTAAAAAAAAAACAACCAGACACATCAACTAATGAACAATTACACTATCTCTCATATAAACACACATTCACTTCTCAAACATAATAATAAGTATTTAAATGGCAGTATTTGTAGAAATGATTGGGTTTTTTAATTCAAACACAAGGATGGCAAAAAATCGAGTTAAAGAAAAAAAAAAAAAATAATAATAATAATAATAAATAACTCAGAGGGTTCTATCAAAGTAGGAAATATGGTCCCACTACACTACTATGGTAAAATAAAGGCAATTAATGAAATAAATATCTATACTGAGGTAAATACTTTGAGTATGTAGGGAGGGACAAAGTACATTTAAAGCTAAACTAAGTCTATCCTTGGTATCAATTATCAATACGTGCAGTTTCTATTCAGATTCTATTTGTGTTCTTTAACACAGATTATTCTGTGTTGGGAACAAATGATAACCATTTTATCATCGGTGCATCCTGCTGAATCTGAATGTTAGAACTATTCTGATTGGATGCATGAACTTTTAAAACTTACCAATCAAATTAATCAATACCTCATATTAAATACAATCAGCCAATAAGCAAACAAATTCAAGCAGATAGCATGATTTTATTACTTGTATACTATATATTTTTTTTATTTAACATACAATAAATTATCAATGGATGTGGTAAAAAAAATGGATGTTTACAAACAATATAGGATTGGTCATTGATAATCACGATGTTTTATGGAATAAAAAATGAGAAGGATCACTAACCATGAGGAAGCAAAAGCTTCAATAATATAGTGTGAAAAAATATACAAAAAAAGGACTGTTGAATTATCTCCCCCTGGGAAAATTATCTCCCTTGTAAATTCAAATAGCACCAATCAATTTGTGTAATTATAAAGACTAAGAAAAAATTTAAATTTTCCTTTATAAACCAGTTGATTACTGCATAAAAAACTAATCAGGGTTATAAAGGTCTTGCTTTTCATTTAAAAGCCATATAGCTGTATGACTGTAGCTTGGTACAATATTATGTATTGAAATTCAATTATAAAGCAGAAAAACATCTTTATCTATTCATAATTCTTTTTTGACACAAATGACTAAATTCTGAAATATATATTTTTATGCCCTCAATTAAGATATATATTACCTGTTTGTCTATGTCAAAAATAATTTTTATTACTTTTCATCAAATAATCTATAGGCAAGTGCATTGTGAGGTGACGGTTGCTAAATTTCAGCAGAGTGGAGGCGGGAAGGATGACATCTTACCCCAGTGAAAAAGATTATTTTATTTGCATCAAGCCTGAATAAATAAGTTCTCTGCTATGATTTGGCCAAGTGGAAATTAAACCTAGGCAATGAAAGGCTTTAAATCGCCTACTCACCTCATGGTCCTGCATCTGGCAGAGAAAAGTATAGGTATACAAACATATCCACTAAACTAATACACTTGAGTTAAAATGAATTTAAATAGATTTTTGATATAAAATTTGAACATTGAGGAAAAAGAGTATGGTTGCAATTTGAGGTATAATATTATTATTATCATGATGAGTAATTTATTTATAAAAAAAATGAAGAAGAAAAGCAATAATATAATGGAGTAATGGTGTTTTTACACTCTAGTCTATATTCTGTATCTTAAAATGGAGTGATAATTCTAGAAAGGTGGATATAACCAGAATGCAACCAGCCTTTACAAAGGAAGTAAACTTTCCAACAATAGGATCTGCCTCAAAAAGGGGTTTTGAACATTGTTGAGAGACGAAAAAGATTCGTATGTGGGTGATTAAGACTATTTGCCGACCTAAACCTCTTGGCCACGAAGGGATTTTACTACATGTACTTGCAAAGGTATGGATCACAGACTGGTGATAGTTAATTCAAATTTCACCTAATTTACCTGTAGATAATGTGGTTAGTTGATAAGATTATTCACCTAGGCTTTTTTCCTAAAAAATCTGCTTCAAATTTTGCTCAACTCTTTATAATGCACAAAATTGGTTACCTGTATGCATTTTCATAATAATCTGCCTAAACTTTTGCTAAACTGTTTAGGTAATGCCCGAATGTAGCATCTGTTTAATGATGAAAACAGATTTTTGTTTTTTAATTTTTAAAAATTATAATAATTTTACTACTGATACAACAGATTTTGCATTTATAAATTATTGCTTGATAATTAAAAAGGTTAAAATCTTAGTGTGTTAAGTTATTTTCATATTGCTAAGCAGTGTATATCCAAAACTATAAACTATACATCTGTTGATTTTCACTGCATTTAATGTCTTAAATGGAACTCACCAATGAACCACGTGATAATAACTTCTTAACGATTGGAATTCACATGAAAATTACTGGGAAAATGCCGTTATTACAGGAAAACACCCCCTGATGTGATTCCATTGCCAATAGAAATAATTGCCCTGCTCAAGCACTATGAGGAACACATGTGCACTGGTGAATTCCATCAAGCCCACAGGTATATATTTTTGACATAAATAAAATTACCAGTATATTTTATATTATCTATGCTTGGTATCAAAGTAAATAAATTTTGTAAATTGTATATCTTAATTATGTATGGCAACATTTGTAATTTTTGTTATTTCCCTGACTGTTTAAGTATTTAAACACCAATAATAATAATAATAATAATAATAATAATAATAATATTGTTGTTGGCTAACTTATTTATTCCCACCCTGTATAGCAAATAATTGACCTTATTTTGTTATAAGATCACTGCTTATTGCCAGAAAAATAGGTTACAATTCCTCGTATACACATTTTTTCCCCATCATATTTTATTGTTTGACTAGCATGGAGAAGTTCTCTTAACAAAATCATGCTAAAACTTCCCAAATGCCAGCTAAAGCTATTTAGTGTTGTGAAAAATTTGAACAGTAATAATAATAATACAATAATAATAATAATAATAATAATAATAAGTAAATTTATAATCAAGTCCAAATTGTGTCAGCTTCCTACAAATCTGGTGGCAGTAATGTAGTGTATTGCTATCAAATTACCATTAAAAAGAATAAAATAAAAAAAAGATTCTGAAGAAAAATTCAAATAGAAAAAAACCATACTTTACAATTTTTTACATACTTTCTTTTATTTATTATAAAACTATAATAAAATTTTACAATAAAACATTATGTAATCTTATTTTATTTTCTATTTATTTAATAAAAAATCATTCAATGTAAAATGCTTCTTCTTAAAAAAAGATTCAACATTCAAATGTAACATGAAGGAAATAAAAATATCCTTTAAAATCTCCTTTTAACAAACTTAGATTTTTGGTATTAAATACCATAGAAGAAAACCAAGAATTAGAAAGTCTGGGTAAAAATCAAAAATTGATATATTCTATATAATTGATTTTTTTTTTACTTTGTCTAAATAAAACAGAGCAGCTGCCATTTAGCCAAAATTTTTGATAACTTCTAAATTTTTTAAAATACTCTTAAAAAATTTTTATTTTAATTTTACAATTTTTATTTCAATTTAACTTTTTTTTTTTAAAATCAACAATCTTTAAAAACAAAATCAGTAAACATTATTTTAACCTCCCTTTAATGATTAAAATGCATTAAAAAAAAAAAAAAAAAGCTGCATATCTCTGTTTATAAGCATATATACCAAGACGGAATAAATTAAGCATTAAATTTTATTGTCTATTATCTCCCTTGAACCATCCCTTTGTCATCAGTATTTTGTTGTACTATGATGCTGCTGACTTGGATGGCTCTTCCTCCTCATCAACATTTTCATCATCGGTCATTACAGTGACCAGTGTCCCTACAGCCTTTCCTACTTGTCCAGCCATATGGAATAAATCACCCACATTCTTAGCACCTGGAAAAGAAAGAAAAAATAAATCTTGTAATGTTATAGATAATTATAATCATAAATGCTGAACAAACGTTTCAGCTCAGAAAATAGATATATGCAGTCATTCATTTATATTTACACCTGAAATAAATACCCTTCAATAAACTATTGGTCACGGAATAGGTATATGTTTCAATAAATCGATTGCTTCACACGACTCTTTCCTCTTTCCTTGAGGTCACAAAAAGTTCAAAGTTGTTTACGTCACAAAAAGTACATGGTGACAGAAGAATACTTTGACCTGGCTGTGCTATTTTTACACAATATTTTTTGACAATTCTATTTAAAATTAAAAGGCGTTAAAAACAACATGGATGGGATTGTAAATATAATAGCAACAAACTTTGATTGTAATTAATTTTTTGACGTGTACTCTGTTGGGATGGGATTATTAATATGAGCAATGAACTTTGATTGTAATCGATTTATTGGCATGTAACTCTATCGAGTCATGTGCAAATTTTCTAATCTGCCTATCTGCAGTCTTCCAATTAGTTGTTTAATTTTCTTCCAAAATGACCATTTTTTTTATAACTATTAATCAAATTAAAAGCAAAAAGAGAAGTGTTACAGTAACTGATGTTCTGTATGGAATCTGGTATAATTTAAGTTAACAAATATCCAGAAAAAAAGCTAGCAAGCATGGAATATTTCAATATGAATTGCTAATAGGATCTCTCTCTCTCACTCTCTCTCTTTATCAATATATCACATACCTTTATGTCTATCAAAATGATTAGTATCTCTATCACTAATATCTCTCTCTCTCTCTCTCCCCATCATTATATCACATACCTTTACAATTATAAGAATGACTAGATTCTCTCTCTCTCTCCATCAATATATTGCATATCTTTATGTCTATCAAAATGACTAGATTCTTTCTCTCTCCCTCCATCAATATATCACATACCTTTATAGTTATCAGAATGACTAGATTCTCTCTCTCTCTCTCTCTCTCTCTCTCTCTCTCTCTCTCTCTCTCTCTCTTTCTCTCTCAATATATAACACATACCTTTATGTCTATCAGAATGACTAGTATCTATATCACTAATATCTGTACTATAATCCTCTATTTTTGATGAATCTACAATTAAAAAAACACTTATAAACATGTCTACTATTGTTTTTTTTTTTATTTAAATCAATTAAAATTGAAATTAACAAAAAAATATTTTGTTGTTTGTTCAACTATCCATTCATGACAAGAATTTCAAATGTTGTTCTTAACACAGATTCAACACTGATTTTTTATTTGCTTAAATTTGCTATCCTTAAAGGATGAAAGAGTTAGAGGCACTGTGTAAAGAAAACTGATGCTTTGGACCATAAGCCACCAAGAGACGAAGAGTTGCTAATACATGGTACTAAACTGCCCATATTTTTATATATGAATAAAGCTGAAAATAAAATATTAATTACTTGTAGAATGATGTCCATTCATCTGTGGTGTTGATTCTAATTGTGGACTAAATTTAAATCTTGATGAACCACCTGTCAGCGAGTTAGCTGAGGATGGCGGTGTAGTCGGAATGGATGAATTCAGTGATAAACTAGTATCTTGAGGCTGTAACATAAAAAATGCACATAAAATAACCTTTACATAAATAATTTTTTTATTGTCTTATTAACAATCGAATTAATCAGCTACAACAAGATGAAGAAGTGGAGAGGATAAAAAAAAACAACAACTGGTAATTCTTGATAAATAAACAAAAAGCTTTCTTACACTAGGATTTGTGACGAGGTGGAATGAATTAGAGTTCCGTAATGTGGTTTTAACACCCGAGTCAAAATTCTTTTACTTATATAAAGGAAGGTCAGTTCTGGGATGGTGGAGAAAAAAAGTACCCTAAGAAAACCACTGACCTTTGTCAAGCAAACTGACAAACTTTCTCACATGAGGATCTGCCCAAGCAAGATTCAAACCTAGATGGTGAGTTGCACCATGTATCTGTAAGCACAGGCTTAAGATCATTTGGCCACCAAGGACCACACTGTGAATAGCTGTTTCTCAAATGTGATAGACTAGAATCAAATTCATAGATATGAAACAAGAATTTTGAAATCTTAAGCAATCTGCAAATTTAAATAATAAATGGATATATTAGAGGGATATAAGAAGAACAGCAAATTTCCTGGCACATCTAGGCAATCAAAACACTGTTCATCTAAAAACTTCGAACAAAAATTTTCACATTCTTATGTATCAGCAATAACTGAACAAAAAGTACATGCTTACCTGATCCAGAAGCTGTCTTAATCTGTGTAATTGTGCTTCTAACTGCCTATTATGATCTTCTAAAATCTTCATTCGACCTTCTAAACGACCTTTATGTTGCCGTAGCAACTTTGCTTCAGCAATCATCTCTGCATCTCTATCTGGTACCAGACTACTGTCAAGGTCGTCATCTTCAGGTCCATGTTCAGCATGACCGTTAACCCTGGATTCATTAGCTTGCCTTAATCTGTCATATTCTGCTTGTAATGTTCTAAAAATTAAATTAAATCAGTGAAAATATATATACCAAAAAGTCTAATTTTATCTATAAATGTATAAGAAGGAAAAATTGTGTGATTTTCTAAAACAAAAATTCCAGACAGAAAGTTCCAGACACATTCATATAATGACCACCTGTCCATTTAAACTATTTTTCTTTAAAAATAAGGTCTCTTTTCTTTATATTTTAACCAAAAAGACCCTTAATATGTACAACCAACCCATCTATCTATAAATTCCAAATTTTTGGTGTATTTTTTATCATTTCATTCATCATATTAATATGTATATATGTTGGGCTACAAGTTCGTGTTTCTGCTTTATGCAAAAATTATTATTATTATTATTATTATTATTATAATTATTTCATTAAAATAACAACTATTGAATATTGGAGCAGTAAAAAATCCTCATTTTAATGACTCTCAATAACTTGGCCACCTAGCTTATTGCCACACTATTTTGATGTTCCAATAACAATGATTGCGATAAACTGTGTTCCTACTGTCTAAAACTTATTGAAGTACTTTTTAAAATTCCATTGTAACATGTATAATTAGTAAAAAAAACTTACTTATTTTCCTCTTCTAAATCTTTTATCATGGCTTCCAATTCTGCTTTTTGTTCTGAATCCACAGATATCATTATCTGCATGGGACTTCTTAACTGAAAAAAAAAAGTTATAAAATATATTTTCTCTCTCCAAGCAATCCCTTAATTAAATTAAATGTAACATAACAAACTTCTCTATTCCCACATACCTATGGTCACTGACCTCACATCCCCTTGGCAACACATCATTTTTATATAAAAATCTACCTTTAGAGTTATTTGTTGACTGGGATCAAATACAACATCCCTTTAATTAATCAATATCAACTCACATTTTCCAAGGGCAATAAATAACCTTTCATAACCTTGGAAGTAAGCAAAATACAAAATGTACAGAATGATTTATGGTATAATCTTGATTCATTAAATGTTTACTTTCATTCAGAAAAATGAATATACAGGGACGTAGCTTCCTATGAGGCAACTGAGGCAGTTGCCTCGGTAAAGATCAGATCGATTTGATTTTTAAAATTTCATTTTACAGAAGCATGAAGAAAATGGAAAAGGATAAAAAATAATTCATATTGGACAAATATAAAACTATGTTTTGTCCTTTGTTGTACAGACTTGAGTATTCAGATGGTCTTAGCAAAGATCAGGTTCAGATTTTGCCAGAATGCACCATTTAACGACATTTTTGATGTGCCTTGGGCCGTTTATTTTTTTAAATTTTTTTTTTTTTTTTTTTTTTTGCCTCGGTTAATTGGTTCCTATGTACACCCCTCATATATATATATATATATATATATATATATATTTTTTTTTTTCTTAATAAAGGTAAAATTTTAATGAATCAAGATTATACCAAATATCATTTTGTACATTCTACAAAGGGCAATAACCTTTTACAAGCAATTTTTTTCATACATATATACATTTTCATTTTTCTTAATAGAGGTAAACTAAATTTTGTTCATATTTTCCCAATTTCTAGCATATTTTTTTTATTTTAGTGCCAATAAAAGATGCTGGACTTTGGGTTATTCATCCTTGGTCACAATTTTTCCTTGAAATTTGCCTGATCCAGCTGGACATAATAAAAAGACCATGGCTAGATATTTTAAATTTAAACAATTTGAGCTGAAAAAAATATAATACTTTTAAATATGTAAGCCTTGTCATGTGACCAGCATGAATTTGTGACTTTTTCATGTTCAAAAGCTGTACAAGTATTGAAGTCATGAATAGAAACTGTTTCAAATGACCTCATGGAAAAATTAATTATTTTTACATAATCAATGACAACATTAACAATTTGAAGTCAATCTGTGAGAAAAACATTGTATTAAGGTATAAATTCAAAGATCTCCAAAAGTGAAATGGAACAATTTATGGTGTTTTAATGCCTAGTGGTCATTTCAAGAGTAAAAGATGGTGGAGGAAACTGGAGTGCCCAGGAAAAAATAAACTCACTAACTTTGAAGGCATCTGACAAACTTTTCAACATTAGGATCTGCTCTAGTGGGAATTGTATAAACTCAAAGATCTCCAAAAGTGAAATGGAACAATTTATGGTGTTTTAATGCCTAGTGGTCATTTCAAGAGTAAAAGATGGTGGAGGAAACTGGAGTGCCCAGGAAAAAATAAACTCACTAACTTTGAAGGCATCTGACAAACTTTTCAACACTAGGATCTGCTCTAGTGGGAATTGAACCTATGTGGAAAGAGGCCTAAACATTTCACAAGTCCTATTATTCTTTATAATACATGTACTTACAGCATGTGACGAAGGTTCTCCGTTTAAACTCTGACAGTACTGAGCTATAAGATGATGTTCATCTTCCCTGTAACAAAAGAAAATAAAATAAAATAATAATAATAATAAATAATAAATAAATAAATAAATAAATAAATAAATAAATAAAGTTATAATCTTTATGCAAGATGTTAAAATTTATGACAAGTTAAAAGATAACACTTAATGTAATCAGGAAATTATTAACGAAAATTTAAATAGCTATGGTTATTTTTAATTTTTTTTAAGGAAAGAGAAATAATGTTTTATGCCCCAGTCAAATTTGTTTTACTTGTGTCAAGGCAGTCATGGAGGTATCCAGACTTCTAGAAGAAAACTATAAACCTTTTAACAAGCAAACTCAAATGTTTTCTCAATCCAAGAGTTGGATAAGACCCTGGGTATCAAGAGGCACTGTGATATGTAAGAATGTATTTTAAACTTCTTGGTCAAAGAGGTCCATTAAATTGCTTCAGGAACTACTTGTTGAAATATTAAAATTCTTATCTTAAGTTTCATTTTGTGTTTGTATTTAAATCTACTTAATTTTATTATGTGGTATATTGTAGAGATTAATAATATTTCAACTAGTATAACTAGAATGTCTCATCAGGTCAAATACTTAATCTGCTTGAGAAAGGGACAAATACCAGTCATCACGATTTGAAACTATGATTACATAGACTTTATCTGCTTTAGAAGGCACATCCTTATTATAAATTGGTTTTAAAATCGATTCTCCAGAAAAAAATGAATCCAAGTTACTTTCATCAACCGCTGCCCTTCTTTTTTTTGACATTGTCAAATCCCTAACTGATCAAGGGGCACAACTCTGTAAATACAGGATTGTGGTTCCTGGATCAAATAGGAACATATCAACTTGACATAATGTATATTTATAATAAGTATAACTGTTAAAAAGACTGACAAACAGCCAGCTGGTTCTTGTTTACTCCCCCTCATAATATTTTACCATGCCTTTTTGGGTTGGAAGGCGGGGTGAGGGTAGGGGACTGAAGGTCAGGGTTACTGTTAGCCATGAAAATGCCTACAATTAGAACCAGGAAAATACATAAATATGAAAGCCCAAAGTCAAAAAAAGATGTCCATTGTCAAACGTTACATACAAACAAACAACAGCTAATTAAAAAAATAAAAAACAAGAAAAAAAATCATATATTGTGGTAGCTACTGTCCTTGTTGAACATGGTAAGCTATATATACAGATAATATAAATTTTTACTTACGAATCTGGAGTTGATGATGCTTGTCTCTGTTCTACCTCTGCCAATCTAAAAATAATTCAAATTTGAAATGTCAGAATAATATTCATCTATGAATATTTATAGAATCAATTAAATTCGTCTCAGAAATACAGAGAAAATATCAATCTGCTACATTTACACGACCATTTCCAAATGGCTGCAGATTAGTAACTTGCAGACTTATTCTGTATATGTGAATAAAATCAATGGCTTCTCAGGGAATTAAATCTTTTTAGTTCTTACAAAATGTTATATGAAACTTGTTGAATCAACCACTAATAATTCTCTGTAAGACTAACCTTAATGATTTTGATAGTCTCACCAAGATTTTTCAAGATGGCTGCCTAAAACTATAAGTGTCGTCTGCTTCTCTGCACACTCAAGACAATGATGCAGAAAGCAAGCTTCATTCTTATAAATATATATTGTGATGAATCAAAATTGAACTTTTATCCTTAGCAATGCAGCCAAAAAATAAAAAATAAAAAAATTTAAAAATATCATACAAGGATGAAAATGATGATGTAACAGTTCTGTTCTGATGAATCATCCATAAGTTTTGACTCACTGTTACAAATTAGAACATGATAATTCTTAGAATCTTTTTACTGACTGATAAGACAATGTAGCCTTATCTTCAGGAACCTAATGAGGTGTTGTATTGTGTTTCTATTTATTGAGATCCATAGATTATCCCTAGTTTGAATTGATGATAGGAAAATCTCAAGGGATATGATCTGAAACCTGAGAGGTAAGGTCTGAAAACTACAAAATCTCACCCAATGGGTAGAGATAACTTTAACTCCACTATAAAACAAAGATTTATTCTTTTCTTCAATAGAAATGGAACAGACTTGTTTACTTATGAGAACAATAGCAATTGTCAAATTGGACAATGTGAAATAAAAAAAATTGTCTTCATCCATTCATAATTTAAGAGAGAGATATCCTATATGATTTTTTTGTCTTAGGTTTTTTTTTCTTTCAAATTTCTGTTGGAGTTGAAACAAAAAAGCTTGTGGTTAAACAATATCACTACTATTTTTGCAAAACATATTTTAGACACTGGAAATTTTTTCAGCAATCACTTACAACTACAAGGGAAATTTTATGTTCAAGAGGTCCAAAAATTGTTGGTTTACATTCCGCAGCACCTCTCACCACTTAACTAGAATTACCACTCCAGAGGAAGAGGAGGATACTAGTGTGAGGAAGTTTGTTGGTTTGCTGGGCCGAAGTTATGTGGTTTTCTTTTGGTATTTATTGCACTTACAATTTCCTACACTATCCAAAAATAAATTGCCTCAATAAAGTGAAAAAGTCTTCACAGGACATAAAATTAAATTGCTCCACATTACCTAAACTATCATAATTCATACACTTTGGTAGTTCCCTGGCTCTAACTGGATATTTCACTTTGGTATGAGACAACATTTGTTGCAATATTTTCTTGTAGGTCAGATGACACATTGTGTTTTTGCAGACAAAAACCTTTGAAAATGGTACGTAATTTAAAAAAACAGCAGCAATGGTTGATTTGATGATGTCACCATGACACAATAAAATAAATGTGAACTAAAAATAAAACTACTTTTCCCAATAAAGTAATTATAGTGACATTATATCCAAGATATATGATGACTTGGAAAAAATAGATAGGCATTAGAGGCACCTAACTACAACTACTCCATTCTAACTGTTTTCTATTCTATACCTTTGACATATACATGTACAATATCAAGTCATAAAAAAGTAATTCTTACCTGTTAGCTATATGCTCAAAGCGGGAATGCATGTCTTGTGACGATAAACTGTGCTGGGGAGATGGCGATGGGCTACAAGTCAACGGAAAATAAAATCTTATTAATCTTTAATCAATTAAGAAAAAAACTAAGAGTAATTCAATACAGCTATTTCTAGATCCGATATACCTGGTTGCTGACTTTCACAATATTGATTAAATCGTAGGTTTTTTCCTATATGTTCAACTGAAAGGTTTTTTTTTTTTATTCAGATCTAATCTACCAGTATGTTTATTATTTTTCTTCTTGTTTACATCTTATTTTTAAAATTCCATGTTACTTTTCACGATCTCGACAGACCATTAAAAACTACCCTTTTGGCATAATTTTATTTTAGATTTTGCTACTTCAGGAACAATTTATTAACTTTGAATTATTTTCTTTTGTTCAGCAAAAAAAAAAAATGCATTCACATGCTTTCGGACATGAAATTTTTGGGATATAATTTTGGAACTTTTGTATTTTTGTTTGTTTGTGTATACATTCAATTCATGGTTACTGGAGGAACTGGTGTGCCTAAAGAAAGTGAACTGACAAAATTTTCTCACATTAGGATCTGTCCAAGTTCAATGCGTAACTTGCTGTTTAAAAGCACCATGACATGTTATTTACTAAAGAGCCAAAAATCACAATTTTACATTGGTTACAAGATGAAAGTCAATGACCCTAACATTTTACCACCTTAACAACATTGATTAAAGGCAAGCCCAAAAATAACTTTCTTCAAGATTCCGTAAGTTTTTGTCAAAAGTCTCACAACTAAACATAAAAAAAAAAAAATAAATAAATAAATAAAAAAAATAAAATAAAAAAAAATAAAAAAAAATAAATAAAAATAAAAATGAAATTTACATGTATTTTCACTTTTTCAATATGAAATCATAAAACTGCAATGATAAGAATGCTTGGGCATCATCTCTATTGGGAAATGTTAAGATAAAGAATGCTTTCACATTATACCTAGGTCAAAAGCCATACAATAAATAAAATACACTGACATTTATATAAATGAATACTATATATTTATTTATCTGATCATTTTCCCTAGGTATGGATGTACCTGTTACTTGTCTATATGGCAGTTAGAAATCTAATATGCTTTCAAAAAATATTTCCAATAAATGTGAAATTTACAAAATAAAACATAACATAGAGTTTACCGACAATTCTACAAAAAAAATATATTGATTCAATTCAAATTCTATCAGTATTTCACACACATATGCCATACGTTCTAAATCAAACCTTTATATTATACAGAAACACTCTCCCTCAACATTATGTCCATTTCCTGACCTCACTATCGGCATACGCTACCTGAAACGATTGTCGCCAATGCCCATTTTCCGAATTAAAATCAGGATCAAGATCTCTTATCAATTAAGTCTAGCCAGCAGCCAAGCTCCTTCGTGACAGAGATTTATTTAATAACAAATATATCACCAAGCTCACATGAACAGTCCCAAGACCTCGCGTCAGTTGTCGATAATGTCAGACTTAACGCATACATGATCAAACTTATAAAATAAAAAGTCTAATCCAATCATGGGTTATTTAATTGAGTAGCAATCAATTTACTAGCGAGAAGCTGTATAATAACGATGAGAAGGTTATCAAACATACCTGATTGTGTATGTCAATATCTATTATGGAAGTGATGAGGAGTTGAAACTTAGTTAGGTAAGAATGTAGAAAAGGTTACCCCTTATAGCTTTTGATAATTATAGGAGTGTGTCAACTATAAGACAAGGGTAATTAATGGGTTTAGGTTAGATAATTTTCAGCTGCTGCTATGATACAATGCTGACTATATTTAAAATGACAGTGAGTGGCAGCCACTTATCCCAAACAGCCAAATGACCTTTTAAAAAGAATAGGACTATTGAAAAGTTTTCTGTATTTGATATTTGTAGAAGTGTGTTTATGGTTTGTCTTGTGCTGACTATATTTAAAATGACAGTGAGTGGCAGCCACTTATCCCAAACAGCCATATGACCTTTTAAAAAGAATAGGATTATTGAGAAGTTTTCTGTATTTGATATTTGTAGAAGTGTGTTTATGGTTCATCTTGTGCTAACACACACTCAGGGTAGCTTTAACTTGATAGTACACCGAGACAGTATGCCACAGATAAGCATACCACTGCTCTGATCACATTATCCTGACACCAGGTGAACCAGCTGTTTCTCTGTCTTTCTAATGCCAAGTGCCAGGCAAAAGAGCTGTATTTCAAATTTTAAAATACATGTATTATGTATGGCTATGTTCTGAACCCATGATCTCACACTCTTAAGGTAGACACTCCACCACTGAGCCACCAAAGATATTGAAAACATTGCATAAAGGTTATAAATATTAATATAGTCTTTTACTTGACACAGCCATGGTTTGAACACACAGCCTCTCTCTCTCTCTCTCTCTCTCTCTCTCTCTCTCTCTCTCTCTCTCTCTCTCAAGATAGACATTCAACAAATGAGCAACCAAGACAATTAAAAACATTGCATAAAAGTATTGAATATTGACATACTACAAAGGCAGTAAAAACATTGCACAAAAATATTAAATATTAATTAATATCAAGACGGTGCATGGTAACTTTCCCAATAACATGCAGTTATAAAAAATGTTGTAAAGACAGTCAGTAGAATTGACCTTTTTTAACTTCAATACCTTAAAGTTCTTCAATCTCTTTTCAAAATGTATTTTAGAATATTAGTTACTATGTATGTTAAATTTGACCAGAGCTATAAATGTTGACATTTCAAATCTAATTCTATAGTCTTTTTGATTAAAAAAAAATATAACGAGGGACCTTAATAAGTTTTATACAAAAAGAAGGATCATTTTGGCATTATAATCCTAAACATCATGCATCTTCTTTCAGTATACACCCATATAGTTATCTTAATAACATGCTTAACTTGCCTCGAGACATTATTTAAGCGTAAAAACCAAAGGTCTTCAGACGAAGCACATTGTTAAATTAATCAATAAACTGAGGAAATAGATTCTGATTTCTCGATGGCTAACAAAATAATGGTCCTTTAATGACAAAATAAATATTTTTTTTTTTTGCGGTGGCATAAATTCAATACCTAATTAAATTACAATGCACCGTTGCAACTGCTGATATAGTCAATAACTGTACAGAATAGTTGAAGAAATTATTTGCCTTTTTCTATGAAAAAACAACTGTTTAAAATAGCCTGCAATAATTGCATTAATAATTTGTATTGAAATAAATTCTAAGCCTTTTTAGATAATGCACAGTTACATGTACAACAGCATGTAAAGTAACGCTTTTCATCAGCTAGAAAATTCAACAAGTTCATTTAGTCATTTTTATGCTTTTAGAAAATTGCTAGATGGGAGATGGATTCATCCTTTTAAAAGACCAATATTAATTGCATAAATAATTTGCGTTGTTAGAATTTCTATACCCTAATTGGATGATAATGCACAGATGAAACTGCAAGCGAAGTAATGCTATTCATCATGTAGAATATTAGATCAGCTTTTTTTTTTTTTTTTTTTTTTTTTTAACTTTTTTTTGGTTTAAAATTCCTTTTAAAGACTTCAATAATAATGATATGACAACACTCTGGTAAATTAAGTTTTAAATGAATGAGGTTGATACGAACAAGACTGATAAATGGAAGCTAACACGAAGGGTTGTAAAATGTAAATTTAAATTGATTGCAATTATTTATAATGCAATCTTTTACCAACCAATACGGGAATCCTGATAACAATCAAGCGGAGTTTTAATTCTCAGTCTAGGTTATTTCATTTATATCAAAGCATCAATTAAGAGCTGGTGGAGTAAACTGGAGGGCCCTGATAACATGACTAATACCAACCTGAGTGGAATTCAGACAGAGGCACATGAGTCTGTTAAAGGGGACGGTCAAAAAGATAAACTTGACCAAATAGGTCCCATAAACCAATCAATAGATTTTGAATACAGCACAATCAATCATGTCTATAAAGACTACTTGAGGAAGCCTAAGAGCATTTAAACTGTAATATATATGTCCCAAGTTGAAATTATTAGTCCTCTTATAGGTAATGATGCACAGATTTTACCCAGTGCAATGTATAATGTACGATGTTGAAGTTTTTATTTTGTTGCTTTTATGTCTGTCTTGAAAAGGGACAGAAGCATAATTAAAATTTATTTTTAGGTAGTTTAACTGGAAGTATATTTGACTCTAAGAAGAGTGTTGCTATCTTACACATTTGTTGGCATCTAAAAGGCATGTTAGCATCTAAGAAGTGGGTTGGCATTAATGTGTTGGCATGAAAGAAATGTGATGGTCTCTAAGAGGCATGCTGGCATCAAAGAGGCATGTTGGGATCTAAGAAGTGTGTTGGCATCTTGGAAGTATGTTGGCATCTTAGAAGTGTGTTGGTCTCTAAATACATGTTGGCATCTAAGTGTGTTGGTCTTCAAAAATGAATTGACTTCTAACAAGTGTGTTGGCCTCTAGAAAGTGTGTTGGCATATAATAAGTATATTGGCCTCTCAGAAGTTTTGACTGTTCAGAAAGGAAGATTATGGGCTCACTTATGCTTTTATAAAATAGTTGACCCTTTTTTTTTTATCCTCTCATGATATTTATTATGTGGGATTGTATTTGCTTATTTCAAATGAAACAGGTATAAAATTTCTATTTCAGCTGATAATATCTTAATATAAGTGAAATAGTTGAACAAACCAAATAAAGGTGTCGTAGATTTTAACTCTAAAAATTGTTTTGGTAAGGGCTTTTATGGTGTTCTAAGCCCTTGAAATTTTTTTCCCATTAAATTAAGACAATCAGTTCTGGAATTGCAGAGAAAACAAGAATGCATGGAGGAAAGCTCCAAACTGCAGCGAATGAACTGGCAAACTTTTTATTGATAGGATATACCAAAATGGAATTTTAACCTAGGCAGAAAAAGGGGCTGTATTTTCTAAGCAAGCACATGTGACTATTCGGCCACTGAGGATATCCTCCACATTTTAGAGAAGACAAAATTTTTTATTGATGATTTTTATCCAATGCTCTGTTCATTATCAAACAAAGATTAATCAATGAAATTTTAATTTCATTTTCTCTCCATTTACCAATTAACTGATAATCTAGAAGCACTCACACACGATTCAAAATGACACTAATCATTATTTGCCCTGCGTAACACTCGAACATGATTTAAAATGACACTAATCATTATATGTCGCTTCATTCTTGTAACTCTTATGTAATCGATGGCTTCTAGTTATGCTTTTACAATGTTTGTTTTGTCGGTAGATTACTAACTCACTAGCTTTAAGATTCCCATGACGATAGAGCTATATTTAATTCTTTGTCATAATATGTGATGGATAATTTCTGTTTTAGGTTTAATGAAGGAAATACAATGATCAATGAAATTTTATACAGCCAGCCAGCCATACTTGACTTTGAAGTCCTGTGGCTCAAAATAGCTGTACAGATGCTGATGCAGCTTTAATCTAACACATGCTTATTCTCAACTTGGTCCATGTGCACTGGGTATTTTAATATCTAGCTTGCATGTGCAGTTATACAACATGTTATGCTATCATTAATAGTGCATACCAAACAGTCATTTATTCACTGATGAGGAATGAATTTCCAAAATGTGCCCATATGGCATAGCAAAACTGAAACAGGTATTTTTGTTAATTATTTACAAATGACACCCCAGGAAATAGGGATATATGTTTACAGCTCATTCAAAATTGTTTGAAATAGTATTGTATACACCTGTCAACATTATTTGCATTAAAGTAGGTCAAGTTTGAAATGGTGGAGAATCCAGAAAAAAAACATTCTTCATTAGCAAGCAAACTAACAAATTTTATAACATTAGATATGTTATCAAGGGTCTCTTGAAAATTTGGCCATAAGACATTAAAACCCATAAAAACCAGGGATAATGGATGGTTGGTTGTAATGTTGTTTAACTGCACATCAGCAGTTTTTAGCTATTTGTAATAGAGGCAAATGCACTCATTTCTATGTTTAATCTAAGAACAAGTTTTTGTCTGCATGGGATGTTGGTGTATATATATATATATATATAATGGTTTGCCTTGTACAGAGCTGCCAACATACAGTAATGGAAAAGTGTAATGATTTCAAATTAGCTGGGGGTCGCCCCCAGACACTGGAAAAACTTAAAACATGATACACAAAGGGCATATGCTGCCCCCTTATTGGATGTCCGGAATTTTTGAATATTCTTCCCAATAGTGATGTACAATTGCAACCTTTTGTTGTTTCCTCAGAGAAGAGGAATCGGGTACATCTTCTTGATCACGCTTCGTTTTCGTCTCCATTTTCATCAGAGTATAAAGCACCCTTTAAATCACTCCGACTGGTTTTACATGACTAAACGTATCCGTGACTCAGATTGGTGGGTTCTAATCTCAAAAACGAAAAAATCACTACACGATTATGGGACAAAATTCTAGAAGAAAACGAATACGGATAAAATTCCGGATTTTGAAATAAAAATCGTAATTTGTGTCTCGAAATTGTAATGGTGTAATTACTAAATCAAAATCATAATAATTACGCCTAAATCGTAATAGTTGGCAGCTCTGCTTATACTAGCATGTACTCAGGGTATCACTTGAGTTCAGATGCTAGCCCACAGTCAGTATATGCCACTGACAAGCAAACTTCTCCCTGAGTTGCATTATCCTGGCACTGTATGAACCAGTAACCAGGAATAGAAGAGCTTAACTGAAGTACATATCAGATTTTATTTGTTATTCACTCATAACTAGACTTATGTGTTATTTCTCAGTTTTTAATTCATATCATGTAACTTACCTTTCTAATACATCTCCTTCCAATACTGTTTGAACTGGCAAAAACCCAAGCCTCGGATGTTTCTGGAAATATCTTTTGGATTTAAATTTATTTTTCAGAACTCTTGTAAAATCTCTAACATCTTCCCCTGAGGTTGACTATAAAATAAATAAATATGACCAAATAAATAAAATATAAATAAAATAACATTTTTAATTGATCCAAATTTTTATTACCTTTACAGTTGAGTGTAGGAGAATGAAGTAAATGTTTTTTCTTATGACCAAATAAATAAAATACAAATAAAATAAAAAATTTAAATTGGTTCAAATTTTTATTACATTTACAGTTGAGTGTAGGAAAATGAATGTTTTGAACATATGTTAGTAACATTTGTCTGGATTATCAGAAAAATAGTAGACCCTGACACAGGAGTGCATCTTAAACTTTGAAGTTCATGTTTATAAATCCTTAAATACAGATACAATATTTTTATCTGTAAAACTGTGATAAAGTACTTAAAGTTGGTAATAAATAATAATAATAATAATAAAAGAAGCTCTGTTACTTACAGCGGTGCAATATTCCTGCATAGGATGTGATAATTTATGGCTCTTTGACTTTCTTCCAATAAAAAAACAATTTTGGCAAATATCAAAATTAAAGCACTTCAAGCACCGATATCTGAAAATATATACATAAATATACATGTACCTTTATATGTAAAAGATTTATAATGAATGCAAATCATACCATATGTGTACCTATTTTTTAAATATCAAGAACCATAACTCTTTCAATAATGCTATTTCTCTTCAATCTTCAATCAATGAATTTTAGAGAAAACCAGCTCATTTTAAGACAGACTAGCTTACCAATCCAAATCTTTTTGAGGGGTCTGGAGTGGAGTGGGGAATATTAGTAGTGTTTTTTTAAAACTTATATCAAGTCAGTAAGTTCTGGTAAAGAATCATGAAAACCAAGAAAACACAAACAACCTCTGACAAGCAAATTGACAAATTCTAAAACTATTATCTGACAAATCCAGATTTGAACCAAGGCAATGAGAGGTTCTGTGTCTTAGCCACTTCATAAATCTAAATTTTTATACATTTTTTATAAAGATTTCTAATTTTCACATTTTTAAAAATTTTTATTATTCTTTTAAATCTTAAACGATTGTTTTAGAATTACTGCAGTCATACCCTATCTTAAAAATGGATGTCATTTGGCATGTGACACATTGTCTCCATGACATTTTATATCGAGATACAGTTTTGAATACTTTATTTAAAGTAAAATATTTGATCAAGATTGTCACCTTAATAAAGACAAGTAAATCAAAAATAATGTCCAAAAAGAAAAGAAATTCCACCTAAAATATGACAACACCATACATCTCGCTAACTGATATAATTTTCCAAAATTTTAACACCTACCTAAATCCAACGATTGGAAAAGCTTTACAAATATTGCACTTTAGCCTGGTGTTTGGCTGTCTCTGCAGCTGAAAATCTATGGAGGACTGGTACCCAAACCAGTGACTGGGGTTCCATTTTCAGCCAATCTAGAAAATGTACAGCTTGGATTTCAGGTCGACCATTTGCCTAAAACAACAAAGAATGTTTCTATATGAAATATATGTACTGAAAATACCTATTTTTGCCTGAAAACTGGATAAAAATTCTAGAAATCATTAATGAAAATTATAAGCTGGTCTTTTTCCTTTATATGCAAAGTGAACTAAATTAATGTGTTCTGCTTGTTTTTTTTTTTTTTTTTTTTTTTTTTTTTTTTTTTTTTTTTTTTTTTTTTTTTATAGGAACTCTTCCTCCTCTATCAATAATTAAATAATAATTTTAACTTGGCTATAAAAATTTAATAAATCTATTTCACAAGGGTTAAACAGTTTTTTAAATTAAAAAAAAAATTTAAAAAAATAAATAAAAAATAAAAATTTACTGGCAGTTAATGTCGATAAAAAACAATGAAGCTCTGGCTTAATATTTATTTTGGATTAATTTTATGTTCATTTAAAAATTCTACAAACCAACAAAGTTAAAAATAAAATTTAAACTTTTGCATACTTTTTCAAAACAGCTTCGAACACTTGGCTCAATGTTGCTGCCACCAAAAGATGCCACTTCCCCGAGCTGGCGAGGTATTTGCATACAATCATGAAGTAAAAGGCCTAATTTTCTTTGGTCAGTAAAACCGTTAGTATCGGCGATCAATCTAAATAAAACTGTGAAACAAATAAAAATAGAAAATAATTATAAAGTCAAGAGTGTTAAAATCAAAGAAGATCACAGATAGACTTCAATTAAGAAATTACAGAAATTAATAAATAAAAATAAAAATAAAAATCTTAGAAACAAATATATCTCAAAGATTTAGAAAAAACATTACATTTGTGTGTATACATATAAAATATTTATTATAAAAATGTAAATTTTAATCTCCAAATTAATATATATTAAGAGACACTTCAAAAGAGACCCCTTATGGTTCCCCCCTTATAATGATATGGTTACGCATTCGGTGGGTGAAGGTGGAGGAGGGGCGTAGGGCTTTTAAAATAACATTACTAGTTACTGATCAAGGTGTCTTTCTGACTGAATACTTTGCGCCAAGAATGGTGTGTTAAGCCCATATCAAAATATTAAACATTAAATTCTGGCATTTTGGAGAAACCTAAATATTTGGATAAAAACCAATTGCTTGGCTGGAGAAAACCAATCTTCGACAAGCAAGCAAACAAACCTCCTCACACCAGGATCAGAGGCATTTTTCCTTCATAAGCTATTGAGACACTCCTAAATATAAATGGTGGGATAAAAGCTCGAATAAATACAGAAATTACAGTATTTACCCAGCGAGATGCAGCATTTGGGATCTATTATTAACATTCATTTTAACAACCTTGAAACAACATAAGACATCAAACATATTTTTAAGTTGGGAAGAACAAAACCCAAAAAAAAAAAAAAAAACAAGTTAGTCTTCAAATCAAAGGTCAGCCATCATACTTACATTTATATTTATCATCTAAATGACCATTACAAAGTAAAATTATTCCTATTTTGAAAGACAAAACACGCACTTTTCCACTTCTAGCTCTGAAAAAAAAAATTTATATGTATACACACATCAAATAACCAAGTCATACAATCCAACTGGAGTTGTCTCCCTTTATCCCATATTTCGTTATAAGGATAGGCAAAGTTCCTTACATAAACCATTAAATTTGATTTCAAACTTGTATCTGTATGATTTATCACACAATACTGACTCAAAAAAATATATGTAGGTATTTATAAGTATTTTAATTGATCTACTTGCTAGGTTAATAATTAACAGCTACAGGATAAACAGTCCATCAAAGAGACAACATGAAAATATCTTAATGTTGAATACTAGAATTCATTCTAATGATGGGATTCAAGCATAAGCTTGTATCATTCTGATGGTGACAACAGGAACTCATACATAAGCTTGTAATGTCTATTCTGTACTTTGTGCCTGCTGAAGGTTTGTGTCTTTTCATAAGAAATTTCTCCCAATGATTTTGTCCATAATGAAAAACTACTTCACAAAAATCAAATAAGTTAACAAAAACCCTGATAAATGTAGTATTGGTATGTTTATTCCTTTTCAGTTGAGACAGAAAGAGATTTACAAGACTGTACATAAAACAGAGAGAGAGAGAGAGAGAGAGAGGAGAAGAAGAGAGAGAGAGAGAGAGAGAGATCCGAATACTTACATATCGTACACATTGAGTATCCAGTTTAAGACGAGATCAACACACAGAGGAACATTGACTAGATCAGGGTGTAGTTCTCCGATACGCTCATACATGGTGGATAAACAATTTATCATTTCTATAATGTCCATTAAATTATCATTATGTCCTCGTAAATTATGGCGATCGAACGAATCTGTTGCTACAGCCATTTGTACAAGGTCAACTATGTTAGATAAATTTAAAAAATATATAAATGTAAAATTTTATTATTTTTAATCAAATCAAGTTCAAAGAAACAAATTTGAAAAGTAAACAGGGGGAAAAATTAAAAAAATTCAATCCTATTGCACGAGATTTTCCTATCATCTTTGACCACCTTAGTGGCTCAGTGGCACAAGCCTAAAGAATATGAGTCACCTTGAGTGTTCACTAATACAAGGCAGGCCATAAAACACATAAGCACATCTCACTATATCACCAGACTTTCTCTTAGATAAATCCTTAGAGATTAGTAACCTTGGTCTTGTCATGAATAGATGAAAAATTGCTGAAGTGAAGTTAAACAACAAAACCACCAAACAACCCTATAGTATATGGATAGATTCAAAATGGACCATTTTATTTCCACTTATATTTCAATAAATGAACACTTAAACAATAAATCAACCATACATTGTTTGAAATGACTTAATTAAAACTGCAATGATTAGATAATAGACATGATATATAAACTATATATAGTTTATAAAAGCATCATGTACTTACGGCATAGTTTTTTCTGTAACATCCTAAGTTTCATTGCTGTTCTGTAGGCAGCAAATCTGACATTATTTAAATCAGCTGAAATATAAAACAAAAAAGTTTGAATTAACTTTCTTGATGAGAGACGAATTTTTAAATATACAGTGAACTAAGACATTTCTATTAATCAAAATCAAGATTATAAGATGATATACAGTAAGCAGGAAAATCTTTGGCATTTGGCCATAGTGAGCCAGCACTTTACAAGATTCTTGGCATATGTCAAGGTAGTCAAGGTAGTCATGCAGTTTTAAGATTATCAAGGAGTAACAAACAGGCCCAAAGAAATCCTATCGACCTTTATCAAGCTATTTTACAAACTTTTTTCACACTAAAATCTGTCCCAAGTGGGATTCTAACTGCAGTGAAAGGAATTGCATTTTGTAAGTGCTTGCTTAAGACTGCTCAGCCACTAAGGCTCCTCTTTAGAAGAAAGATCTTGATGAAATCTCAGGAATTTCTTTGCTCAGACATTAGTAGTATTTTGTAAGTGCTTGCTTAAGACTGCTCAGCCACTAAGGCTCCTCTTTAGAAGAAAAGATCTTGATGAAATCTTGTAAGTTTATTTGCTCAGACACCATAATATTTGTAGGACAAATCTCCCTGTTGTTTTAAATCTACATCTATTACCAATATCAATGAAAGATTTTTTTTATGCTTTGGAACATTTTTATCTTTTTGCTAGTATATTTGTGGCTTACTACTTATTATATAAATTAAGAACATTTTACTATTCTGGGTATATTTTATGTTTTTGTATATCTCTACTCACCTATAGCCTGCATAAGATCATTCATTGCAGGATGATCCCAATGAGTGGTGGCTGTTGTGTGACTACAAATTAAACAAAACCCAAAAATATGAGTTGGTAATTGCCATTTAATAACAGTTACTCTGGTTTTCTCCATAATTTAAACAAGAGGCCCATGGGCCTTAACGCTCACCTGAGGATATGGCTAACCTGAGTATATATCTCATAACAGAATGATTACCATATCAATTCCTACAATATTCTAATATACATGCCAATACAAAAAGTTAATAGTTTCCAAGATAATTAACAATTTCAGTCTTTTTATGCACCTATGACCTTGACCTTTGAATGTATGACCTTGAGCCATATATCAAAATGTTCGTCATGTCAATACCTACAATATTCTAAAATACATGTCTATACAAAAAGTTTATAGTTTTCAAGCTAATGCACAATTTTAGTTTTCATTGGCAGAAAAATAACATTTCAGGGGCAACAACTCCTACATGTATTATCATACAGTTACGAAACTTTGTACCTCTTTACATTTTGTCATGCTGAACATTTTAACAATGTTTTGATATTATATATCTCTTAAAATTTTGAAGAAAATAGCCTAAAACTGCACAAATTACAAACTAGGTCATGACCTTGAACTTTGACCTTGACCCCATTTTGAAGGTTATTTCAAGAAAAAGTCAAAACTGAAAATCCCATGTCAATATCTATTCATATAGTCAAGTTATAACAATTTGAAGCTATTTTATGAAATTTTTAAAATTAAACGCAAAAACGCGTAACCTAATTTTTTACCAAATTTCACGAAATGAACAATTTATAAGCTTAAGACCCTAGAGAAGCCAAATATCACATTAGATTTTTTCTACCATCTTTGCTTTCGGAGAAGAAGATTTTTTTAAGTTTTTTTGAACCATAGGTCACCTTGACCTTGTTTTGGGAGCTAGGACAACGTCATGAACAAATCTGAATTGCACTGGCCCATATATGCATCTGACCAAGTTTCATTGAAATCCACCTTGTAGTTTCAGAAAAGAAGTCGAAAATGTAAAAGTTTACGCCGCAGACGACGACGACGACGACGACGACGACAACGACGACGACAGACAAATTTTGATAAGGAAAGCTCACTTGAGCCTTCGGCTCAGGTGAGCTAAAAACAAATGACTTGAAAAACATATTTTTTACAGGTTAACACACACACACACCCACACACACACACACACACACACACACACACACACACACACACACACCACACACACACACACATAACAGAACATGGACACATGAATTTTATTTTGCATCAACTTTATAGGATATGTTTATATATCATGTGATATGCAGGTGAAAACCATTAGTAATTTATTTTATTGCACTAACATTCTTACATGTGCATAAATATTTGTAGTTTATAATTACAGCCCAATTTTATTTTTGTACAAATGAGTATGACCAGGAACAGTGCAGCACTATAAATAAAATTTCCAGTCTTCCATAATTCAGCTTTATTTATTTTTCAAACAATATAATGGATGTATTGAATAAATTGTGTGGTGTGGTAATGGTGTTTCAGTCGCCAGTTAAAGATTCTTTCAATATAATGATGCATCAGCTCTGAGATGGTAGAGGAATTCTGAGTAACCAAAAACCACTAACCTTTGGCAAGTGAACCAAGACTTTTTCATTACCAAGATCTGCCCTAAGTGGGGTTCAAATCTAGCCACTTGGGCAATGTGACCAGTAAGCTCAAACTTTAGACCACTCAGCTACTGGCCCCACTTGTAAAAATTCTTGTAAAAATTCTGATTATGGTTATAATAACTAAAATGTTTTGTTCTGACTTATTTTGACTTACTTTATATAATAAGGCACTTTGTTTCCCGATACAGAACGTTCCCAAGGATGTTCCACCGAGGCTGTGAAAATAAAACAAAACGCAAATTAACATAAGCATAAAAAGATTTTAAACTCTTATCTAAATACCAAACATTCCAGAGTAAGTTCTACAGAAGCTGTAAATAAATTAAAAAACAAAAAACAAACAAAAATAAAAAATCTGTTCTACAAGATATATAGAGCATTTCCATGGATTCCTTTAAACAGCCTTTATACAAGAGAAAATTTTTAAAGAAAAAAAAAAAAACAAAATAAATTTTAAATTCCAGTGTTTTAAAGTAATCTTTTCCTTGTAAATTATGATCTGTTAAAATAAACATAACACATACATAAAGCAGGAAACCAAAAAAAGGCATGTAAAACATCTATCATAGCCACAAGTTGAGGAAGTGTCATGCAATGCGAGTTCATAACATACCAGTCTAAATGTAAAACAATATAAGGTAACAATTATGACCTGGCTCACATGACCTTGAAACCTATGAAACCAATATTCAAACTATTTTGCTGGTTGTGTAATAGACAAAGTAATAAAATTTTGATTTACCTGTAATAATCTTAAGAGAAAGTGCAAAAGTATACATTGATAAGTTAAATATTCTAAAACTGCATGCATAATCAATTCAACTTTTTTTCTTCTCAAATATGAAGGTCGGAAATTCAGGTCAAATATGTTCAGACTGAAAAACTGAACATGCATACATCTATATTTATAACACAAACATAGGTATATTATTATAAATGTAATTTTTCACACCTGGTGTCAAAGTTTTCAATCTTCAACAACAAATAAAATGCACATTTGATTGATTTTCAATAATTTTTCACACTAGATGAAATTGATTTTCCGATTTTATGATTTAACCGTCGATGATTTGGTAAGCCTTTTGCGGTAAAAGGTCACAATAGTGATTGATTTTATCATCTTGCACTAGGTTTAAGACAATAATCTTTTGTTTTCAAAGTCAGATGTTGCAATATCTTCGCTTTTTACTTTTTATAGGCTGAATAAAAAACAGATTTGCACTCAGAAATAGATTTTAAACAAGTTCGTAGTGATTATTCTTTAATAAATAGAAATAGGTGTAATAGGTAATTTCTAACTTCAGTATTTTTGAGGTATGAGTTTGTAAAACAAAAAATAATAATAAAAGAAATAAATGAATCTTAAGTTAAATACAGATATCTCTATATTAAATTTAAAATTTAAATTCTTCTATTTTGAAAATATCAAAATATCAACAAATGAAGGTATGTGAGGATTTAAAAAAAACAGTGTAAAATCCTGATGTTGAGACACAAAAAAACTTGAGGTACTAATGCAAATATAAAGCATGCGACTCTGACATCAAAACCGTACGAGGAAAAAAGTTTTGATTTGATTTTTCAATGTGTGGCCTCATCAAGTAAAATCTTTTCTTAAAATTAAAAAAAAAATACATTTGTAATTTTAACAAGAATTCCACAGATTTAAATGTCTCACTTGGTTAATTTTTGATCGAGTAAAGAAAATTACTTTAACATAAACTTACACATTTTGACACGCCACCTACAATGACACTGGAAAAGTAACACCTAAGTCTCGCCTTATGGCAATGCCAGGCTCGACAAAAATAATCAAGTAACGGTAAAAGTTTTCTTTTTTAATTTCAAAGAAGCATATATCAGTAAAAACAAAGTGTCGAAAGAAACAAATTTTGTCTAGATGGACAGAATGTCATCATTTAAATTGGGTTTTACTTAATAGTTTAAGTATGTACATTTCAATAGACAAATATGAAATTTACAAACAATACATTTTTGTTTTTATATGTTAATCAAAAGTTTGTATGGAAAATTTAATATTAATTTAATATTTACCAGTGAATAAATTATGCAAATTAAATCTTTGTTCTACTTTTAATTAAAATATACAGGTGGATAATGAAAGCAAAATTACATTTAAATATTTCACTTTTTCAAACAAAAAAGAATTATAATAATTATAATAAGAGTGCAGTTGTAATTTTTTGAATTTTGATTTTAATAAATCTGAAGAAAAATTTGAAATTTAAATCAAGGTTAATGTATATTAATCTCTCGTTTCTTACCTGAAATCATACTGGATTAAAACCCGCAGTCATCAAACTTAATGTAGACACCAGAGAAACTGTGGAACTATGGTAATTTATCATAAGGGGGCTCATCCCTTTTATATTTATACACTCCACATGATAATGTAAATTTATCACAATACATCTTCTTTATTATCCATAAAAGTATGAATATCAAAAGTATGGGGTTTTATACCTCAGCCACTTATATGGAGGTAGATATTTCAGGGATAGCAGCAGAAACTTGAAAGCCCCAAAAAAACCCATGTGCTTTAGACAAGGAAACTGACAAACTCCCTTACATTAGAATCTGAACAGGGTGGGATGCAACCTGAATGAGAGGTGTTAATATCTGTAAGCTCACATTTTAGACCACTTTCGGTCACTTAGGTTCAAAATATATAATCAAGAGCATTTTTCAGTACAGTGATTTTGCCATGGCTGTTGAAAACTACCATTAGGAAAATTTGGACTATTTTTTTATGCTCAGAATTTTAAAGTTCATTGCACAGATTTAACTAATTCTATTGTGTGTCACTGTTAGCTTTTTGGGAATTGTAGTGGTCAAATTGGGAAATTTTAATCTTATTTTGCCACGGGAAACTACCTTTATTTGGTAGTTATTTTAGACAAACAAAACCTCTGTAAGGAGAGTGGTCATGCCAAAAAAAAAAAAAAAAAAAAAAAGATTAGCTGGGTTTTGACTTATTCAATTCTGACTGAGTCTTGTGCTTTACAATAAGCTCTTAGCATTAAGCAAATGAGGTCTCTTAGAAATAATCTCATAAATCTATACCTTATTTCAAGAAAGGAATATCAGGAAAAAGAAACTGTAAAGACTTTATGTTGCCAAGAATCCCAATGCACAGAGGCTGAAGTAATGGTGTTTTATATTTCAGTCAAAATTTTATTTTACTTCTATCAAAGACAGTCAGTTCTGGAAGAAATCACTGACCCTTGAACCACTAACAAGAGTTTCTTGAACAACTAGAATATTTATCCAAGTGGGAGGAATGTAAAGATGCTCAAGGCAGCACAAATTTATACAATGTAAATTTAACTGGTGACATCTCAATATAATATAGATACACAGTGCAGCATAAAACTCCATTATACTACCTGATACACATTTTAAATTCAAAGATTAGAGCCACCTTAAGTTGGAAATACAGTATGTACTTCAACAGACAGATATTAGATATATATAAATTTGAGATATATATTATCTTAGTGTTCCATTCCTGTATGCCAATGTGAGGGTCAGGCTGGTATAAGTTTTAGAATTTAATTTTATCATATCTTTATCAGGCTATTGTAACTCTTATCACCTAGAGGTGACCGATTGAAAGCACACATCAAACTGATTAGGAAATACACTTTTATGAATTGTTCATTGAAGCAGAATCCCTGGAGGTAAAAATATGAAGAGACTTACGTAATGCTGAATGCCTCAATGCATTTGATTGAAAAGATCGAAATGACTGTATTCATGTCATGCATTTCATGAAATTTTGGAAAAAGGAATAATTGTATATAATTGTATATAATTTTTTTTCCAGTTATTTCAGTTATTTTTGACAATAAAACAAGAGTATACATGTATTATATAGTACCACATTTTGTTTCCAATGCTTATAATTATAAACAAGAATTCCACAGAATATGATGTCTTACCTAGTTATTGTAGCTAACTAAACCATAAGAATAAACTTTTACATTTTGAAATGTTTACCTTTTATCATACCGGTAAATTAAAACCTCACTTGACCTATGACCCTTTATATAAGTGAAGTTGAGAAATGGATTGTTATGCCCAGATCAAAATTTTTGTCACTTATATTGAGACGGCCAGCATTGGAATGGTGGAGGAATCTGGAGTACCTTGATAAAACCATCAACCTTGGCAAGTAAACTGACAACCTTTCTCATACTAGAAGCCATTACCTAAGTGAGATTTGAACCTAGGTGGTGAAAGGGGCTGTGATCTACAACCACTAAGCTACTAAGGTCCCCTCCACTGTAGTATTGTCAAGCTATTTGGCATTTTTTCCACTATTTTTTATTTCTTTCATTTTATGGACATGTGGAAATGGTGAGTTAAAATGTTTTTTTTTTAATTAAAAAAAAAAAGCCATACATCAACATTAAAACAAAATCTCATGAACAAAATATCAGAGACCATTTACTGTAACCTTTAATACATATTTCTAAAAAATTTGAATAAAAACTTTTAAAACCATCATTTCAAGTCTTTCTCCCTTTCATAACCCTCAACAAAAGTTCCTCAAGTTCTGATAGAAGAAACCATAAAAATATATAAATAAATATGTTTA
This sequence comes from Tegillarca granosa, assembly GCA_029721355.1. NCBI lineage: Eukaryota > Metazoa > Mollusca > Bivalvia > Arcoida > Arcidae > Tegillarca > Tegillarca granosa. Next base: position 28,698,079 of record CM056596.1, read on the forward strand.
TATATCAGCACATACATAAATAAATCAGAAATAAAAGTAAGTATAAACACTTTAATCTGCCATTAAACAAACATATACATTCAATTTAAAAAAAAAAAAAAAAAAAAAAAAAAAAAATGGAGATTTTATATGTCTTTACAAAAGCTGTCAAACTAGCTAGAGAGACAGACACTCAGATCATCTGTAAAAACAACCAACATATTCTACATACATATGTTACACTTGCTGTATGATAAAGATAATTTCTTTTATCATGTAAGATGTATCGCAAAACGTTCATTTCATTACATAACCATCTTGATGAAATCTACCAATGTTCATTTCATGACATAACCATCATGATGTAAGATATGAGATTACTTTGCATTTCGCTAAAGAATCATCTTTTAAGTTAAGATATATATATATATATATATATATATATATATGCATGTATAAAGTTATAGAAGTTTTGCATTTTGTTATTAGCCATCATATAATTTTGCATTCGGTTACATAATTTCTTGATTAATTTTTATCTCTTGTAATTCCCCGGTATCAGAAATTTGCAAGACTGTGTTTTAAAAAGTAATTCTTCTTGTATAAATATCGAAATGTAATTATAAATGACACAGCCTGACACATGATCCAAAACCTTTTCGCAATGAAACTACCAATATTAAGTTTGGAAAATGACCATATATTTGATCTCGCAGTTAAACTACAATCACAATACTTCTATTGCTTAATCAGCAAAGTCAGCAAAATACATGAAACAATTCCTATGATTTCTTTAGAGTTTGGTAAATAGAGTTGGGTAATGATGTTTGTTGGGTAATGATGTTTGATGTCCTAGTCATGATTCTGTCACTCATATAGAGGGGGTCAGTTCTGGGATGGTTAAATAATACTAATTCCAGGGGTAAACAACCATTTGTAATTGCAAATGAAATGACAGACTTTCTAACAATATGAACCTACAATTCATAATTACAAATGAAATAACAGACTTTCTAACAATATGAACCTCACATCACCAAAATTTTACTACTTCTTATACAGGTATATTTCAGGGCTAACTCAGGCATAGATTTTTTAATCCAAGAGTTAAGGAAACTGCAAAAGGTTATCTCCCCTGACTCCCTAGCAGTGTATTGATGATTGATTGATTGATTGATTTAATGAGGTTTTATGTAGCAATCAAGAATATTTCACTTATATCAAGATGTCACCAGCTATAGGTGAAGTGACAAAAATTTTGACGTTTGCAGTGCTCTTAGGGCAATTTGCAGGGAGGGTTCTTTAATGTGCCATGTCTGCCTGTGACACAAGGCATATGTTAAAAGGTCTCATCCAAAGGACCCCATGACTTTCATTCCTAAATACCGAGTGCTTCAGTGTACTGGTGAATTGTTCTGTTGATTGAGGTTGATTGGACTGAACTCCCTTGTTTCAAGTTTCTGTATCTTATGAACATCTCTGTATAATGATATGCAGACAAGAACGAACACTTTCAATAAGTAGTATGTTAACACTGGCTGTAAAGGTCCAAGTGAAATGTACAACCTAACAGGAAGTGTTTGTATAAGGTCAAGTGAAATGTACATCCTGACAGGAAGTGGTTGTATAAGGCCTAGTGAAATGTACAACCTGACAGGAATTAGTGTTCAAACACTGACAGTTAAGGGCCAAGTGAAATGTACAACATGACAGGAAGTACTGTGTTCAAACTGGTTGTATAAGACAAAGTGAAATGTACAACTTGAGACGACATAATTGCTATCACTGGTCATATATAAAACCAAATGAAATGTACAACTTGATGGGGCAAGATAACATAATGCATGCTTATGATAGTTTTCAATGAAAGAGGAAAACTTTGTCAACCTTCTAAATAAATTACCTGTATGAATTATAAGTTACTACACAACAGTACCTCTTTACATTGATAGCACTGACATATTGTTAATTCAACTTACCAGAGAGGAAATGTTGTGAGTTTGGACCAAAATCTCTATATACTTCTTGAAGTTGTTTTAATCTTTCCTCTACAGCAATTTGTAATTCTTTCCACCTGGCAATGAAAAATGTTAACAACATGCTTAATTAACTAGTATAACCCATTTGTAGTTTTCATGTCTGGTTGGAATAGTTCAGTTATAGTACGACTACTATACAACCCTAACGAGTTCCAATTCCAGTATAGTACCTGTCTAGGCAATAAGTTATTTTTTCATTTGAATTTTTGAATTTCATTAGTGACATTTTGGCATATATAAAACATCTGTATGAATTTTTTGGGAAAAAACACACACACATTAGCTGAACTCCCACTTTTAAGGTCTGAAAAAATCTGAAGTAAAAATTACTCACGAAAATCATCTTACTGGACAATGACATTCATGAAATAGGACAATCTACACTTTTACATTTTCTAAAACATGCAGTCAGTACAAATTTTTTGAGTTTAGGATTTGATCCTTGGCTTCGAATCCAACCCCTAACCTTAAAAAAAAAGTAATTGGTATTAATCTTACCTTGTATTATATTCCTCTAGTTTATGATTATTTACATGGGAGAGTATTACATCAGATGAATGGAGATGGTTCGCTTGTTCATTTACATCATCTACCTGACGCTGCACTGGAGTTATTCTTTGCTGGAATGCCTATAAATAAATATACGAGTACACATGTTTATAAAATTAACTCATGATTATATATGTATATCTTTTAATTACCAACTTATTGGCAAGGTATAGTAGGTACCTTAAAATACACAAAATTGAGTTGCAATATATTCTCACATGTTATACTTATGCCTCCCTAGTGGCCAAAATGGTCTAAAGTTCCCATTTGTAAATCCTAATTGGGCTTATCCTAGTCAGAAAAAGCTTGTCATTTTAAATACCAACAAGAGGCCCAAAAGGGCCTGTATCGCTCAACTGGCACTTTATTTGAATGTGAATTTCAGACAACCATGCTGCTAGCTATTGCCAATTGAGCTAAAATGTTTCAGAAAAAAATGATACGTATGTGAAATGGCTATACATCTACTGTCTATATACCAAATTTGAACCAAATTGTATGATATATAAATGTGTATTGGCCATTCATTACTTTTTGCTATTTATAATAACGGCGGCCATCTTGGATGCCACAGTTTGTGCAACTTTAATCTGCATCACCTAGGGACCTTGCACACCAAATTAGGTTCAAATAGGACTAGTAGTTTCTGAGGAGAAGATTTTCAAAGAATTGGCTAAATATAGCACCTTATTTGAATATTCTGCTAATAGCGACCCAATAAAAATTGTTTCTGAAAAACCTGTTATATATGTTAAATGGCTAGGCATCTACTTTCTATATACCAAATTTGAACTAAATCGGTTGATAAATAAACGTGTATCAGCCATTTATCAGTTTTTGCTATTTTATAGTAATGGCGACCATCTTGGATGCCACAGGGAGTTGATTTGTGCAAACTTTAATCTGCATCACCTAGGGACCTTCCACACCAAATTAGGTTCAAATAGGTCTAGTAGTTTCTGAGGAGAAGATTTTCAAAGAATTGGCTAAATATAGCACCTTATTTGAATATTCTGCTAATAGCGACCCAATAAAAATTGTTTCTGAAAAACCTGTTATATATGTTAAATGGCTATGCATCTACTTTCCATATACCAAATTTGAACTAAATCGGTTGATAAATAAACGTGTATCAGCCATTTATCACTTTTTGCTATTTTAAAGTAACGGCGGCCATCTTGGATGTTGCAGGAAGTTGATTTGTGCAAACTTTAATCTGCATCACCTACGGAACTTCCACACCAAATTTGGTTAAAATTGATTCAGTAGTTTCAGAGGAGAAGATTAAAGTTTACGCATGGACGCACGCTTCGCCATGCCATAAGAGTAAATGTTATTCTTTGCACACTTTGAGTTGCTCCACTATGCTAAAACTGACCATTTCTATATAAATGAAATAATTTTTTGACTAGGGAGTAAAATACCATTACTCCTTTCCACTCTATCATATTATCTGTTGGCTGGATAAACTAGATGGAATATGATTAATGTTGTTTTATGCCCAAGACAAGATTCTTATTCTCTTATTGTGAAGTGATGAGTTATGGGATGGTGGAGGAAACTGAAGTGCCCTAAGAAAAGCAACAACCTTTGGAAAGTAAACGGACAAATTTTCTCACACTAGGATCTGCCTGAAGAGGATTCAAACCTAGGTGGTGAGAGGTACTTTGATTCATAAGATTGTTCTTTAGACCACTCTGCCACCGAGGACCAAGATAAACCAGAGACATAAGGTACACACTAGTCCTGCATTGGAAGTTTAGAACTTATTAATCATTACTTACTGATAATATAAGATCTATGCCATATAAGGAATAATTGATGAATGAATGAGCTTAATTTTAACAGATTAAAAAGAATTGGTTTGGTTTAATCCATTAGTAACTAAATCTATCTCTATCAAAGGGCAGGTAACTCTGAAATAGTATAAAATGTCTGTTCCCAGCAGCAGATTCTCATTAAAGATGCATCAATTTTGAATATAAAAGAATTCCTTAAATTTAACCTCTGACACTACCACGATGATAATTACAGATCTTATAGCTAACTTGGTACCCATGGTAATTAATTTCAATAATTTTATTCAAACATTATGGTATGATTTCTTGATTCTTTTCAGTGTTAGGTATTTATAGATATTCTATATTCTAAGAAAATTCTGAAGTAAACCCCAAACAAACAAACAAACAAATAAATAAATAAAAATAATAATAATAAATAATAAAATAAAATTTAATTAAAAAAAAAAGAGCACCTGGCCTAATGTCCCTGGTGAAGGTTCACATGTTCATCTGAATTAGCCAGTTTTCAAAGTTTTAATTTTGCAATTGGGATTGTGATTTGGAAATGGACTAGTATGTTTGTGTTTGATTGAATCCATGAGCTTGAAATTATACAGGATCCATTTGATGTCAATTTCAGCTGTCTGTCTTCAATGCATCTGAAATTGATTTTTAATTGAAATGGTGCATTTTGCAGTTTAAGAAACAGAATCAATACCATAACTCACCTTAGTTTCGTCAATTTCCTTCTGTAAATTTTCTATAATTATGTCTGCCACTGATGGCCATTTAGTTCTTTCCTGTTCAACTTCCTTTAAACCTTCATTCAATGCTTCTAAACCATCTTGAAAAACTGTCATTTTCTGGAAATAATAATACATTCTGATTACAGTTTGAAGATAAAAATAATTCTTTGTTAATAAAATTTTATTCATCCATTTTTTGTATGTATTATATAAAAATATATCCTTTTATTGTTAATCAGCATAAAAAAATGCAAATAATAATACTTAAATGAAAATTTAATTTTACATTCATCATTGCAAGTAATGTAGCTTTCAAAGGAAGATTAGATTGGATAGATACACCCCATCAAGATTCTTTCACTTATATCAATGCAGTCAATTTCTGGGATGGTGGAGGAAACCTGAGTGCCGTAAGAAAAACTTCTGATCTTCCGACAGTGAATGACAAACTTTTTCACAGAAGAATATGCCTGAGCAGGATTTGTACCTTGGCATTAAGAGACGCTGTGATCCATAAGCACATGCTTTAGACCCATGGTGAAGGACAATTAAAATCGAACTAAGAGACACAGAAATGACCTAAGAGTGATGAGAAACAAGACTGGAGTGATTTTGTGTTTTCTTCATGCTACAACTGGATTAGGCTAACTGGAGGAATCTTGTATCAACCTTATGCTCTAAGTGGAGTCAGACCAGGCATAAGGAAAAGTGGAGTTAGACCAGGCATAAGGAAAAGTGGAGTCAGACCAGGCATAAGGAAAAGTGGAGCCAGACCAGGCATAAGGAAAAGTGGAGTCAGACCAGGCATAAGGAAAAGTGGAGTCAGACCAGACATAAGGAAAAGTGGAGTCAGACCAGGCATAAGGAAAAGTGGAGTCAGACCAGGCATAAGGAAAAGTGGAGTCAAACAGGCATAAGGAAAAGTGGAGTCAGACCAGGCATAAGGAAAAGTGGAGTCAGACCAGGCATAAAGAAAAGTGGAGTCAGACCAGGCATAAGGAAAAGTGGAGTCAGACCAGGCATAAGGAAAAGTGGAGTCAGACCAGGCATAAGGAAAAGTGGAGTCAGACCAGGCATAAGGAAAAGTGGAGTCAGACCAGACATAAGGAAAAGTGGAGTCAGACCAGGCATAAGGAAAAGTGGAGTTAGACCAGGCATAAGGAAAAGTGGAGTCAGACCAGGCATAAGGAAAAGTGGAGCCAGACCAGACATAAGGGAAAGTGGAGTCAGACCAGACATAAAGAAAAGTGGAGCCAGACCAGACATAAGGGAAAGTGAAGTCAGACCAGACATAAAGAAAAGTGGAGCCAGACCAGACATAAGGGAAAGTGGAGTCAGACCAGACATAAAGAAAAGTGGAGCCAGACCAGACATAAGGGAAAGTGAAGTCAGACCAGACATAAGGAAAAGTGGAGCCAGACCAGGCATAAGGAAAAGTGGAGTCAGACCGGACATAAGGAAAAGTGGAGTCAGACCAGGCATAAGGAAAAGTGGAGTCAGACCAGACATAAGGAAAAGTGGAGTCAGACCAGGTATAAGGAAAAGTGGAGTCAGACCAGGCATAAGGAAAAGTGGAGTCAGACCAGGCATAAGGAAAAGTGGAGTCAGACCAGGCATAAGGAAAAGTGGAGTCAGACCAGGCATAAGGAAAAGTGGAGTCAGACCAGGCATAAGGAAAAGTGGAGTCAGACCAGGCATTAGACCAGGCATAAGGAAAAGTGGAGTCAGACCAGGCATTAGACCAGGCATAAGGAAAAGTGGAGTCAGACCAGGCATAAGGAAAAGTGAAGTCAGACCAGACATAAGGAAAAGTGGAGTCAGACCAGACATAAGGAAAGTGGAGTCAGACCAGACATAAGGAAAGTGGAGTCAGCCAGACATAAGGAAAAGTGGAGTCAGACCAGGCATAAGGAAAAGTGGAGTCAGACCAGGCATAAGGAAAAGTGGAGTCAGACCAGACATAAGGAAAAGTGGAGTCAGACCAGGCATAAGGAAAAGTGGAGACAGACCAGGTATAAGGAAAAGTGGAGTCAGGACAGGCATAAGGAAAAGTGGAGTCAGACCAGGCATAAGGAAAAGTGGAGCCAGACCAAGCATAAGGAAAAGTGGAGTCAGACCAGGCATAAGGAAAAGTGGAGCCAGACCAGGCATAAGGAAAAGTGGAGTCAGACCAGGCATAAGGAAAAGTGGAGACAGACCAGGCATAAGGAAAAGTGGAGACAGACCAGGCATAAGGAAAAGTGGAGACAGACCAGGCATAAGGAAAAGTGGAGTCAGACCAGGCATAAGGAAAAGTGGAGACAGACCAGGCATAAGGAAAAGTGGAGCCAGACCAGGCATAAGGAAAAGTGGAGTCAGACCAGGCATAAGGAAAAGTGGGGTCAGACCAGGCATAAGGAAAAGTGGAGACAGACCAGGCATAAGGAAAAGTGGAGTCAGACCAGGCATAAGGAAAAGTGTAGTCAGACCAGGCATAAGGGAAAGTGGAGTCAGACCAGACATAAGGAAAAGTGGAGCCAGACCAGGCATAAGGAAAAGTGGAGTCAGACAGGCATAAGGAAAAGTGGAGTCAGACCAGGCATAAGGAAAAGTGGAGTCAGACCAGGCATTAGACCAGGCATAAGGAAAAGTGGAGTCAGACTAGGCATTAGAACAGGCATAAGGAAAAGAACAGAGCTGACTGGAGAAATCTTGTGTTTACCTTATGCTCAAACTGGGGTGGGGCAGGGCAAAACAGAAACAAGAAAGTTAATTGTAGAAATTTGTGTTGACCTTACACCCCGGGTGTAGATTTGCCATGGAATCCATGGAATTTCCATGGATTTTTCGTACATGGAAAGTGTGGAGTATTGGAACCGTATGTACGTGGAAATTCCATGGGCATGTACGTGGAAATTCTATGGACAATGTACGTGGCAAATCCATGGACATTTTGGAGTATTGAAACCGTATGTACGTGGAAATTTGCATGGACATGTACGTGGAAATTCCATGGACATGTACATGGCAAATCTGTGGACATGTACGTGGCAAATCCATGGACATGTATATGGCAAATCTGTGGACATGTACGTGGCAAATCCATGGACATGTACGTGGCAAATCTGTGGACATGTACATGGCAAATCCATGGACATGTGCGTGGCAAATCTGTGGACATGTACGTGGCAAATCCATGGTCGATGTACATGGAAATCCATGTACATTGTACATGGAAAATAAGTGTCAAATTTTTAAAAAGTGATCCATCCAGATGAAGTATTTATAGACAGCATCAAGAAAAAAATGGCTACTCTGTGAGTCAGCACATTTTGCTGAAATTATGAAATGACATATTTGGTGACTTTTTGTTGCCTATGACTGTTTTAATAATTATTAAACAATATCACATCAAGTCTTTAGAACCTCACCAGTGTATCTTATTCATGATATTTTCATGTTCATACAGATCTTTAAAAGATTAGTTGCTCACTCTTAATGACAATTAATATATCATTTTTTTATTTTAATTTTTCATCTGAGTTAAACTTTATAACAAAAATAGTTGCCTGTATCATTTATGTTAGTTACATGATAGAATGAAGTTAATTAAACTCACATGGCACTTTCCATACTTTAAAATACATGTACAGCTAAATAATTCCCAAATGACACTTTCAATGGTCTGCTTATAATTTCACTAGATTCCATCATCTCAAAAAGGTTTCCTTTGTATAATATCCAGTAAATTTGCCACAAAATATAAGATTTTATGTCCTTCTTATTCTTGTATAGTCTAAAGATGAAATGTCTAAAAATGCTAGTCATACTAGGCAGCCATCTTTTTTTCTTGTTGTTGTCTAGCAGAACCTTCTTATTGTATGAACAAAGCACTTGAATTGCTGACATAGACACTTGAGAAAAATGCCATGGATATCCATGGAATTTCCACGAACAGAGTTTGTTGAAAATGCTGAGCCTGAAACTTTGTATATTTTGTTAAACTTTCATTGACAGACAAAAATATGCCACAAAAATCCATGTACATGTCCACAGAAATTCCATGGAAAGTGTGTACATGTCCATGGCAAAAAAGATGGCAAATTTATTTTTCCATGGACATGTACACACTTTCCATGGATTTTTGTGGCATTTCCGTGGAAATCCATAGATTTTACATGGACATGGACATATGTCCATGGAATTTCTACAGCCGGGACTTCAGGTCCAAATAATAACAAGCAATATGGCTAAACAGTGGTACCATTTTAGAGATATTAAGCAAAAGATGAGTTATACTGTTATCAATGTGATACTTACAAGGGTAGTTCTTTCTATTCTTGCCTGCCATTCGTTACAACCCTGATTGACCTCTGCCCATTTCCTGTTTAACAATCGCACCTGTCTTCGTATCTTTTTAATCAAATGTCGAGCCTCTCTGTCAGGAGATGATTCTAATCCCAGTGTTTCCTCTGTAATATAAATCAACATTTTTGACAACATCTTTAGAAGCAACAAATCCATAATTAAAATTGAAGAAATGAAGAAATATTGTATGAGGAAATACAAAAACAAATTATTTTTTCATTTGATTTTTAAAAAAGGGGTATTGATAAAAGGATTTGGAAATTTTTCACCAGGACTCCTTTTCCCTTTTATACTCTTTATGATGCAGCTGTGTGGTCTAAATTAGCTGGTTATGGATCACAATATGTATACTTAACTATGGCAAATTACCTTAACTTATTCAATGCAATTTAATTGTTTATATTAAGAGGAGAAATATTGGAGAAAAGATGAAATTGGATGTCAGTGATGACAAAGGGCAATAACTCTATGCAGAAATTACAAACAGAAACAGCTAGCACCATAAAACCATAAAACAGAATCACTTTTTTTCAGAAAAACATTCAAACTCATAGCTCTTGGTTGTAAATTTAGGTCTTTCTTTTGAAAAAAAAAAAAAGGCGAGATTGGTAAATTTAAAACCAGATTTCACAATAACTCATGAGAAAATGAGTTTTCTGGTGCAATTTAAAATCAAATTTATATCAATCAATCAATGGTTCATAAAAAAAAAAAATGTCCTGTGTAACCTAACAAAATTTAATCATTTAACCCATTCATCAAGTTTCTGACAGATAAATTGGCAATTTTCTAATACGAAAAATAGCTTAAATTGCAAATAATGTCACAAAGATAAAATAATGTGGAAAAAAGTGGCTAAAAATTGTCAGATTATAAAAAAATGTTCAAACCATCTAAAATTACCAAATGATAGGAAAAAAACCATTGGAAACTGACTAAGATTGTGAGGTATATGGCTTTTTAATTGTAATTAATATTAATGGCTAAGTAAGGTGACACAGTTAATAAGGATTAAATTGATAAAAAAAAAACACCATTTCACGATAACAAAATATCGCTGACTTTTCTAATAAACGAATGATCAATATTTCCAATTAATCTATCAATTTTTTATTTACAATGGTTAGACTTTTATATACTGGTTTCATTTTTATCAGTAACACTTAACGGTTTGCTTTGATATTATGCTGGTTCGAGTTTTAGTATTGATCAGCTGTTTTGTTCTCATTTTTCTTTTAATTAAGTATTGTAGAAACACATTAATACCAAGTCATGAAACAAATAAAAAAAGAACACATTTTTTTTTTGGTATTAATTATTTTTTTCCAGGTGGGTAAATAGAATGGAATAATGGTTTTTTACAGTCTCAATCAAGTTTTTTTTTTTCATTTTATTGAAGTAGTTAGACCTGGGGTAGAAGTGCAAGCAAACTGAAAAATTTCTCACACTAGCATCTGCTTGTGTAGAATTTGAACCTTAGCAGAAAGAGGTGATTTAAGCAAGAGCTTTAAAACACACAGTCACAGATGCACCCCCTCTCCTTAAGATTCCAGATGTCTTGATTTGTTACAACAATAAAATGAATGGATGGATCAATCAATTTTTCTTTGTGTTTGTGGACATGTAAATGATTTGCAATTCGTAGAGGGAGATCTTTTCTGATTTTTTTTTTCCAAATTATTTTGCCATAGTATCTGTTTAAGCCCAAATATTTTGCAGCTTTTAAAATATTGGTTTTTACTGTTGAATTTGTAGAGGGATTTCTTTTCTGAATTTTTTTTCCAAAACTTTTTTGCCATAGTATCTGTTTCAGCCCAAATAATTTGCAGCTTTTTCAATATTGGTTTTTACTGTTCGTAAGTTAATACATAAAGACATTTGGAAATGTGAATGCTTACTATAATGCCATACTCTCATTTGTAAAGAGGTATCTGGGAATCTGTGCTATATTATAAAGAACTACATGAAGTATTGATTTTATTAATTTGGCAGGTAAACTAAAACCCCATAATAAAGTTTTTTTTTAAATTAATTTTTAAAAACACAAGGGGAGATAACTCAGTTTCACCTACCATGTTCACTAGATTCAACACTGTCAGTACTTAGTCGCTTATCTTCCCCTTCTTCACTGAGGTAGAAACGCCCTGTTTCCAAACTCTGCTCTATGATTGGTCGTTTTGTGTCCAGCTCCTGTCTTATTCTCTGTAAAAGTTTAAACAATGCCAAAAGATATAAAATCATTACAAATTTTTTTAGTTAAAATTATGGGGATTTTTAATTTTAAAAACTGTAGTAGGAAAAATCTGTGAAATTTTGTTGAAAAAAAAAGCCCATTAGTGGCTAAAGAAATTTAAAAAAAATAATTGGCATTAACTTACTCATCAAAATAGCAAATACAGTGAGTGTATTGATCCGCCACAAATATTGGTGGTTTTATAATAAATTAGCTTAGAATTCAAATTAATCTTTCCAAAGTATTCAACTCTCTATGTTACCAAGTTTGTGACAGCTTATTTTGAAAAAAAAAAATTCATGAAAAATCCAATGAATGTAATTAAAATCAGTAAACTGAGCCTAGTTTTAACTAAGTATCACTACCAGAGCATCCTCTAACAATATAGAACCTTTGTAGAGGAAATAAATATTTTTGCTATGAGAACTGATTGACAGTAATTATTATATTGAATTTTAAAATGAAATTTTCTATAATTTCTGTGCATTATGATTTAAAATCTGAATAAGGATATCTCTACAGCAAAACCTGTATATTAAGACCACTCTTAAGATCTAAGAAATATGTAATTTATAGACAGACGGTCTTTCTATTATAAAGAAGTACTTTACAGTTGAAATTTGAATCACCGGTGGTCTTAATGGACAGGTGTTCTTTCTTTAAAGAGGTATTTTAAGGTTGCATTTGAAGTACCTCTGGTCTTAATAAACAGGTGGTCTTTATGAAAATGGAGGTTAAAATGCATAGGTTTTACTATATGTGTAAATCTAATTAAAATCAATAGGATCTTTAATTATTGCAGTATATACTGTAAACATACTAATTTTAGTGGTGTACTATATTTAGCGATTTTTGATTTTCATTCTAAGACAGTAACACTGATTTAAATACATATCTTAAATAAGTATGTAATGTAGTCTGTTTCTCAAAAGTTGTTTTGTGCTAATTTAAATCCATGCAAATTAATCGATAATGTAAATTGCGCTAAAATATGTACACGCCAAAATTAGTATGTTTACAGTATTCAAAATATCCCAAAATCTTTGAAAACGAACCTGGCTGAAATCATATCACAATGAAATAATGAACAATATCTCATTTGCATTTATAGACCAGAACAGCCAGACTCGAGAAAACCATTTTAGAGACACAATATATTAACAGAAAAACATTAAAACCAAGATAAAGGAGAAAATAAAACAGAGATATAGATAGCTAGTTTTAGTACCATATTTTCCCTGCTCTGTCTTTGAAGAGCTTCGGTATCTCCACCCAGTGGCTGTTGTTTTATTAGTTCCTGCTGCTTCATGATTAACCAACCAATCAATTCCTGTAGAGTGTTAACGAGGTGCATCCATTGTTCAGCGTTACTTTCAAGTCGACCTCTGTAAAAATATGGGAGAAATATGTGAAACATTTCAGCTTTAACATGCCATTCTAAAAGGTCACTAATGAGATATATGTACCTTTTTTTTACAACATGAAAAAGAAAATGCTAAAGGTACATGAACTCAATGTGCAGTCTTTAAAGTCACATAAAATGGCTGACGATATCAATGAATCCCTGTAGGGTGTGATAAATTAAAACAATTAAACAGGCTTTATCTTTCTTTGGAAATATTAGTACATGTACACGTATCCCTCAAACCTCATGCATATGTATAGTAATGGTAGTTGCACTCCAGTCAAGATTCTTTCATTTATACCAAGGCATTCGGTTCTGGGATGGTGGAGGAAACCAGAGTGCCTGGAGAAAACCATCAACCTTAATCAATCAATCTTACTAACTCTTTGACATTAGGATCGGTTCAAATGGTAGTTAAACATAGACAGTAAGAGGTACTCTGATCTGCCAGTGACAATTTAGAACACTTGGATTAGAGTTAAGGCATATTTGCTTTTGTCAAAAGTAAATTATTATTTACAAAAAAATACTGGTATTATACAAAAACATGGTTTTTAAAATACCACTGCACTGTCTCAGTTCTGTGAGCTGAATTTGAGTTTGTTTTACAGTATATATAATTTCCAACAAATTCAAAATTTTTTAGTATGCCCAGGAATGAGTTTATGCAGCCTTGATAGCTATTTAACTTCTAAATTATTGATAACAAATATGTAAATACAGAACAATAAACAAAAGATTTCAGAAATAAAAAAATCTCTGAATTTTTTAAAATGTATGTGAACAAATGTGACACTGAAACATTTTAGTTTTAGCACTTTTTAATATCATTCAATTACTTTGATAAATTTTTAAAATCTACATCAGAATACAAAAAACAAGAAGATGCAATATTAAGCTGTATAATCTAAAGTCCAAACTAAGTGATGAATCATTTTTGGGGCAAGTTATCAAGGGAGATAATTCTATATTCTCAAATAGTGCAAATTTTCTGACTTTCTTAAACATAAGATTCGAAAATACTAATCCACCTGTTATACCATAGAGGTAACTGTCAGTTAGGACTGTTTAGTTTTTTTTGAGAAAAATTAAAATACACTCAATTTATAGAGAAATTAGAGGCATATCTATATTATAGATGGCTCCAATTTTGATGTATTTTCCTAGCAATCAACATCTTTTTCCATTTTAAAATTGTATATGTACTTGTAGTTCAATTTGTGTTCAAATTTCCCTATTTAATAGTGTTGAATACTTATGACACAAGAGTTATAAAAATGCACCATGCTAACAAAGATATTTTTTAGTTTTAAAATAAAAAGCATTTTAGATACATCAAATACTTCATTTAATTTTTAACCATCAAAAAATTCAATTTCGGTAATAAAATTTAAAAAATTAATAATCTTTTTCGGACAAACTTTTTCAGCATGATAAGTAATCACATTTTTTCCATCAATAAACGTGTATATAAATTTCCCCTTGATTTCCATTTATATAGCGATCAATTCCCGAAATCAATTCACTTGATATCTTCAATAACAGATTGATTTAACTAACATAACAGTCCAGTGCACTCGTTTCTTCCTCCATTTATGTGCGTTAAGTTGATAATCTTCCCCAGTCTCCAATAATTAATTTAGTTGTCCAATTAATTTTTTTCCGTTTTCCAACTAAAGCAATAATTCTTGACGGAGACTGGTCATTAATGACCTCCTGTCTATCTCCAGATTTTTTCCGACCGACAATAGCCACAAAACTCATCACAACAAATGGAAATGAAAACTTGTTGGATTCTGATAGACCAGTCAATCTGTCTCTGACTGAGCCTTTCTTAAACTCGCCAACAAAAATTACGTGAAAATTTATACATCACTTCTTAAGGGGCACCTGCTATTACAAATGACTTCATATTTATCAGCTCATTATAAGCTAATTTAATTTAAAAAATATCAAATCTCTAAAAATGTAGTTTGTAAATTTTAATGAGTAAAAAATATCTTAATTAAAAAAAAAAAAAAAAAATAATAATAATAAAATTAATAAAAAATAAAATAAAATTTTTAAAAGAAAATGGCGGAAAAAAATCCCTTGTGGGGCTAACAAAATATGGATTCATTCAGATTTAATGCAGTTTTCTTTATACAGCCCTGATAACGAATACTTTATCAGTAATTAAATATGCACATATTTACAGCCCCATGATTTGACTTCATTAAGTAATTAGTTTTATCTAACAGGCTTAAATTCTAATTAATTGAATCTTTTCTATAAATACTCAAAAGATTTTGATATTTTAATCATTCAGACTCTGGGTTAAAGTCAATATGTTATCACAATAAACCTGTTTCATAATCTGTATAAATTTTCAAACCTCTTTAGAACTTTTAATGTATCTATGTGATAAAAGACCTATCATACCTAACAAGAGTGAAGTATATTGAGTGAAGTATATGGAGTGAAGTATATGGAGTGTAGCCATGGTGTTTCACAACAAATTTTGTCAATTTGCTTTTTGAAGGTGGGTGGTTTTTCTCTTGGCACTCTGTTTTCTTCCACCATCCCATAACTGACTGCCCCAATATAAAAGAAAAAATCTTGGCTGGGGTGTAAAACACCATTACTACACTCCACTCTACTCTTATACTGGTAGTGAACATAAAATATACGATATCACAAAATTTAACCCTCAAGGCTTTGAGAAATTTTTAACACATGATGTGTGTTCTGCTTTGTAAAAGTATATGGCACAAGGATTGCAGAAACACTGATTGCAAGAACGATACAACACTTCCATCTTGTTCACAGTTAATCACAATACTCAGGTACCACTGTCACAACAATGTTTGTGACATGTTGCTGACTTGCCTAAATATGATATGATATCTCAAAATTTAAACCTAAATTTTTTGACAATTTTATACTTTAAATGATAAATGTCCTTCTTTGAACAAGTATAAGACACAAGAATTACAGGAACTATAAAACAACTACACTATATCATGCCTCTATTTTGTTGCACAGTTGACAATTGCATTCTGGTAGGTGGTGCTTTCACAACTATTTTTGTGACATCACAAAACTAAAACCCGGAGAGTTTTGTTAATCCCTATGTGATCCAATTACCAAAATGTGTTCTGCTTTGGACAATTATCAGCCACAACAATCAAAGTACCATTGACAAAACTCAGATACTGACTTGGCTATTAAATATTAAACGGCACTTGAAAAAAAAAAAAAAAAAAAAAAAAAAAAAAACCCACTATTTTTTACTTAAGGCTTTTTGTCTAAATTGATTGAGATTCAAGAAAAAAAGAGCTATTTTTACTTGCAGCTATTTAGTCCTAATTGAATTAGCTTATTTCTCAAAATAACTATGATTACTCTAACATATAAGTACATCTTAATATACAAAGATATTTAAAAAATAATTTCTCCTGAAGGTGATTGGAATCTTCAACTGTGAGGGGCTGTATGGTAAATGTACAAAAGAATTGGAGAAAATAGATCTGTGTCGGATATGAAAAGAGAAAATAGCTCAGAACTAAAGTTAAAAAAAAGGAAATCAGCTGTTTAAGATAGGAAATTGATGCATATATATCTACAAAAAAAATGCAAAAGAACTGTTAGAAAAGTACTTTTGAACTTGTTACCTATACCTAATACATGTACATATGATTGATAAAATAAGTTAAAAATAAAGTATACTGTTTTAAACTGTCTTTAAAGGTCATCAAGAAAATCTGCTAGATATGTTGTCTATTTGAACAGATGTTCTTTTTCTCTATGAACATTTTGGAATGGATTAATGATCGTTTATGCCTCAGTCAAGGTTATTGCACTGTTCTTTTTCACTCTAAAGTTGTGAAGTGGATTAAGAGTATTTTATGCCTTGATCAAGATTCTATCATTGATATTGAGGCAATCAGTTTTGAAATAGTGATTAAAACCAGAGAAATTAATAATTTTTTTATAGTAAGAACTGTTAGAGTGGGAACTGAACCTACTCTTTAGGAAGCACTTTGGTACATAGACTTAGCTTTAGACCACTTAGCTACACAAGTTCAAAGAACATATAGAAATCAACAACTCAGCAAAAACATGAGCTATTTCCTTTCATGTGGTATTTTTTTCTTGCCATTATTTTAAATAAAATATAGATGTATCATTACCTGATTTCCATAGATTTGGTCATGAGGTTGATCCATCTTTGGTTCATTTCTTCCAAACGGCGATGTAGCTGTTGAGCATCGGTAGCTACCATGGTTTCTGGATGTAAACGTGTAGCAGCACTGTTTAAGGAATCATATGTGCTCTTATTTTCATCCACCTCCTGCCTGAAGATCCTAAAATATACAAGTAAAATAGTGTTAATCTAAAGATTGTATCATGGCTAATAAGATTTAAATTCAACCAAAAGCAGTTTATCAATTGGCTTGCAAAACTAAGGCCTTTTACCATTTTGAGATTGAATCTGGTCAATCATAAGTGAGAAGGGGTTTCTTTCTCATTTTAGACTTCTACCAATAATAGACTTGATATGTGGTTTAATAGTCTAAGGTATGAGTAGTCTAAAAGTTATAGAGATGTTTTGGCTGAGTGAATAAAGAATTAGCCTTCAAACCCAAGGTGTCTCACAACTGTGAATTTGTCAATGAAGGATATCCGTGCTAGAGGGAAAAGGGGGTTTTCTTGTTGTACAAGGCCTTTACTGGTTGGCATGGAATAATAAATCAAGTGGTCTTCAATGTTTAAAGACCACTGTAGGTGTCCATTCGCACAAATAAGATAAGAAATTGTTACAAACTCATGCATCTCGTCAACTAGTGTCAAGATTAATCCTTCAAAGAACTGTAATAAAAAATGGTCTCATCATGAGAAACTGAAAAGTTGCTGTTGTGACATAATACAACATTTGAAACAACCAACCAATAAATATTGTCCCAATTTTAAATTGGTGACAACATTGTTTGAGCTATTTAAGCATGAATGGTCCAGTTTAGCCTTTTGATTACTACTTCCTTTATTTTAGGAAGACAATATTTAGTTATAGTTCATTCAGTAATGTTGAAGTAGTTTTGACCTTTGTTAAGGACACTGGTGACAGGATATAATGATATTGATTTAAAACTTTGTATATAGTATTGTAATTAGAGACATTTATAGATCTAAATAAAGCCTTTGATACTATCAGATAAATCTAATCGCATTTCATCTTGAATATTGGTCTTTTATTGGGAGATATAAGAGTCATATTAATAAATACATAATGTCCTACTATATTTTATAGAAAGAAACATTCCATTAGCCTTGTAATAAAATGAAAAAGTGGAACAATTGTGTCCTTAATCTGATTCCTGGACAGCCTACTTACACAGAACATAAAAATAATGCCAAGAGTTTAATACAGACGACTTTAGTTGTAACATCATTGTAATTTTACCAATATTTCTCTTTTATGTGTAGAGTTAAACCTTCTACTGTTTGTGTCACTGTGTTTGTGTCAGTGAATTATGCAAAACTTTTATAGGGAATCCAATCAACTTGTATTAAATTTGGTTTTTTTCACTTACAATTCTATTTTAAAAAAAAAAAAAAATTGCCTAAATTTTGACAAATTTCAAAATTAATAATGTATTGAATCTATTTAAAATCAAATTCACATAAATAAAAGTGAAATTAAAATGTTTGAACAATCCCAATAGTGAGAAGTTTCATGTTCAAATGGATTACAAAAGTTACATGACCGAACAGATTTTAAAAGTTTCAGGACCAAACATATTAAAAAAATATCATGACTGAAACCGATTACGAAAGTTTCATGACTGATACCGCTTAGGGAAATAATACCAATATAAATACTGATGTATTTACAAAAGAAAACAAATACTCTTATTAATCATATTTATTGTAAACAAACAAGATAAATATGATGAGAGGGTCATTGTCCAACTGTTCAAACAATTAACCACGCTAGTCCTAACAGAATTTCAATTCCTCAAACAATACAATCTCACTCTAAACTAATAAATCTAAGGTTCTACGCCAATAAATAATTATCACAAAATATCATCAACTGAAATAGAAGTTTTTGTAAACAAATGTTTAATTTATAGTCAATAAAAAAAAGCAATCCATCAATTTAAAAGGTTATATAATCTTTTTTCAATTAATCTTGACATTTTGATTTTTTTTTTTTTAATTTTAAAAAATGTACATGTGTTAAAAGGTTATTGGGTATAATGTTATCAATTTGTTTATTTTTTCTAATTATTTCACAGAATAGTATCAATTACAGCTCACGCTGAATGGGTCATAGATCGCTTTTCATTCACTGTTTTTCATTATTTTGATTTTAAAAAATATCTATTGACATTCAACAGATAAATATGAACCATTTAAAATGATGACTTTTTTCCAGACCGTCAAACACACAAAACAAAAACAAAAAACAAAACAAGTAAGAAAAAAGCCAATTCAATTCAATTCAATTCAATTTTTCTTGCACGTGTAAATAGAATATCAGAATATCTACAATCACCGATCAGGGGTTACATGACTCAAATTCAGTATTCAAATACTATTTTTTTTAAAAAAATAAAATAAATCAGCAATTTAAATGTTATAATGTGCTTATCATGTGATGTTAATGTGCTTGTCATGTGATGATAATGTCGTAATTACAAGATATAACAGTGATTGATGATAATTTATGATTTCAATAACATGTAATTTATCAGTACCGACATAGTAGAAAATGGTAAATTTGACTAAACAATGTTTCAAATGAAATTCAAATCCCCGACATTTACAGATAACGGAAACCTATCACTGAAAAACCTGAATACAAATGTGTCATATCATGCAATCAATTTTAAAATTCAAAGTCATCAAATGCAACCAAAATGGCATAAAATGCATTGGTGCAATACAATGCATTGTTCTATTAACTTGAATTCTCTCGTCAAACAAATGTACAATCATTTAAATTTAAATAAATGTTATTATTGTTAGTGTTTAAAACATTTCATTTTTAGCCAGAAGAGTGAATCCAAATAGTAGAAACAATGAATATGCAATTTTTTAATTCTTTTTTAACATTAAAGAATTCATTTAAATAGTTATGTAACCATTAGCATTCTTTTCTGATTTCCATATTTGCCTGTGATTTATCTCCCTTGATAAGCTCTTCAAACAAAGTTATCTAATGGCCAGCCATTACAGTGACTGCATTTAACATTACTATTCAATTTCCCTTTTTATTCATACTTAGCTGAGCTGTTTTATCATGCAATTATAGATAAATGTGACAAAGGCAGGACAATTGCATCTACAAAAGTTTATTGCAAACTAATGGCTTCTAAAATTAAACATAATCTTCTGTCTCGCCTGCATGATAGTTGCAATTGGATTATGTCTTTTTTTCTTCTTTTTTCTTTTTTAATAAAGTGCAAAAAGATAAGAAGATAAAAAATAAAAGGTTCTTGTATTATAAATACACAGCAACATGCATTATTTATATGTGTATGATGTTTTTACTTTCTATTGCATATGGATGAGCTCAAAGACTACTGGCTAATAATAACAGTAAAATTCTGATAAAAATTGATTTTTTTTTGTCATGAAAAGCTGCAGGGTGTCCAGTAGTGGTTAGACCTTTCAATCATTATTAATTCACACTCAATCATTTTTGAACGGAAAACAAATTTTTACATCAGATTTTACCAATAAAACTGGTGTGTTAACATACTTGGGTCTTCTAATTATCATCGAGAACAATAAGGTAATATGTTACAGACACAAGTTGGCCAATAAAAACACCTTCAAGAAAAATGCTTGTTTTTTTTTTCCATGCAGTCAATTAGGGAACCAGCCAGGCTGCCTTGGTAGATAAGCCTTCTTAAGCAGCAGTGTAAAAATCAATGTACTTTAAAACCTAACTTTAAAAAAAAGTCTTAATCCTAAAAAATGGTTAAGTTTCAACAAGTTTTTTTTTTCTCTCTCGTCTATTCAGGGTTCCATTTCCATCAGTTCCTTCAACTTGATATAGAAGGTAGTAAAACAAATTTTGTAATTTCCTTGGCCTTACTTAAAGGTGAAGCACAGATAATCTACCACCCATGTCTATCTGTACATGAGATAACATGCATTTATTCTAAACATGTATTTTATTTCTTTAATGTGTTTTCAACCCTACACATGTCAGCGATCAGTGATAACTCTGGTTTTGATTTAGATAAGTCATTAAATCACTTAATAACATAACTTAATTTGATCTATATGCACTTTCTCTCATCAAAGGAGTTTTGACAATGCAATGCCCATCTTTAATAAAGGGTGTATAAGAAAATCTTAAATGGTTTTTGGTTCATGGAATGAATGTTTCGATTTGAACAGTTTGCTTGTAGCGCCATTGATATGATCAAAATGGATGCATTACTTCAGAATATTTTTTTCTAAACCCCTTTTCAAGTAAAGTAATACATGTACTTTTTTTTAAATCACCCTCAATAACTTTGCCAACTTGCTTATCACCTAAAAAATTGTAAGTTAAAAAACTTTCTTCTTTAAATAGACAATCTTCTTTAAATTGCCAAAATCTGAATGCTGAGCAAAATGTGGCATTGAATCAAGATTCAAATGTACAAGGACTTGACCATATGGCTTTGGAGTCAACAAATAATATGTTTAAGCCCCAAGCATGACCAAAAAAATTTTAGTGGTGATTTTTCTCTTCTGCCTGCATGAATGATCTTCAGCAACTGCATATAAGATCCTTTGCCCCTTTTTGCCTCATAGGCTCTTATTCCATCATGGCAAATCCTCACAAGAGAGTTTGCCAATCCCTAAATTACCCACAGGTAAGAATTTTGACTTGGGAATGAAGCACAATAATTGTACTCAATTTGAACATGAACTATAAATAAAAAATTGATGGGGTAGTGGTTAGGAAATGCTTCAAAACCAAAATCTCCTTCTGTCTCACTGTATAGGAGATATCAATGAAGTAAATGCTTTAAGTTTGTGGTTACAGAGAAATGCTCAACTTCTGGCTGTCAGGCAACATTAAACAGACCAAGAAAAAAGTCAAACTAACTGGAAATATTCATCTTCACTATACAACACTGAAATTAATAGTCAATATCTTTTTTGTCAATCAAAATTTTTATCTTCACTATATGACACAGCACTGAAAATAATTAGTTGATATGATAGTGAAGAATTTTTTTTTTTTTTGGTTAATCAAGATTTTCTAATATACCCTTTATCAGAAACCCATATCCTTCTTAGTTACAAAAAAACAACATTTAATCTCCCAGAAAACTTATGTCATGGTGTTACATGATATAATACTAGACAGATATTTATTTAAAACCAAAATCATTTCTAATAAGAAAATAATTAACTAAACCATGTGGCACTCGTTAACATGGTAACGACAAAGAAAAATTTTGATATCTTCAAAAAAAAATAAACATGTACAAAGCATATGTGTGATAATGACTGGAACTAACAACTTCAGAGAAGATCTTGTCCCTGCAGTAAATCCCATAGTTCCTAGCTGGAGGCCTAGAGGAAGTGCTACACATTTTAGACATGTTTAATTTTCTCTATGACAATGTGTGAATAAATCATGAGAGTTAACCTCACAGTAACTGATAATAATTTGCAAACTTCTAAATCTATCTTCCTATAATGATTCTCTTGTCATTAAAACCGATCATAATTTATTTTTACAGGAAAAATTCGTGAGCTGGGAAAAACCTAAAAGATAAGATTGTGAACTAACTGTCCAAAGGGCAGCATAAAAAATTGAATCAATTATCGCTAAAATGACCAAAGAAATAAATTACAATTACAAATCCAGAAATAAAGGCTTTAACATGAGGTTATCATGTGAATGGCCTTCTTAAGATTTTTTTAGATAGTTATTTATAATCCACTTTGGGGGGGGGGGGGGGGGGGGACTCCATAATCTAGGCAGCAAAAGGCAATGTGTTTTGTAAGCTAACTCTTAATAGACCACCTGGCCATGCAATGGTAAGAGAGAGTGTTCACAACAATAGCGGCAATTTCAATGGCTGTAGTCTTATCAATTATTGCTCACCAATGAGTGCTAAAATCAACACTAACAAGAGCCTTAATAGTTGTAAAAGTTGTTTGAATGTTAATTTTCCTGTAAAAAATAAAATAACAAAAGCTAGGTGTTAGAACTTATAAGAATATAGTGTAAAAGCTTCAAATCGGTGTGTGTGTGTGTGTGTGTGTGTGTGTGTGTGTGTGTGTGTATTTTCACTGACACCAGTGGTCACTCTATTTTCCACTCACACCAAGGGGTACAAATCTAGGCAAATGGAATTTCAAATGATTTTAGTTTCATTTTTTTCAATACTGATTTTATTTTTTCATTCCGTGAAAACTGGGTAGAATCTCCTACCATATGAAAGAATGCAAGAAAATTATATGATGATGTTCATAGGGTTTAATTTTACTTCTCTGAGTAGCTAAATTGTGATTCGACTAATGCATTGTTTAAGCTTGAAGACTTTTTAGAGGTATTTTGGATTTGCCCAGGGAGGTGGAATTGGAAAGATAGTCAGTCTATCTAAGGGAAAAATGTTCAGCAGACCTCAGATCTTGGTGAAGGCCACTGTAATTTATTATTACATTTTTTTCCTGACAAACAGTAGATATTAATAGATACTAACTGATAACTTTCTGTTTTCAGAATAACCTTGACTAACTTACTGTGACAAGCACAGAGTCTAAAATACTCATCTTAGTACATTATTATGATGTACCACATTTTTACCTGTCCATAAAAATTAACAAAAATCATTGGTCAAAAATATCATCAATTGACATTCTACATGTGAAACAAAGTGTAGCCAGCATTCCACATCATGTTCCTATTTGTGAGGTATACAGGAAAATGTGAAATAGTCTGTAATAGGATTATAATAATAGAAACTGAATTGGTTTAAAAACTGAAGGCAAAATTAAGTTCGGGTAGAAAGGTAGAATTTAAGGTTCACAGTGCCTTTTTAAGATAAGTTTTCAAGGAAAGGTCCTGCACGAAAAAAAGAGTGAGTGAGTGGGTGGGTTATTGTTTAGAGCTGCATAGCATTATTGCAGCAATTTGCAGCCATGCAAAAAAAGAAAAAAGAGAGAAAGCTTGTTAGTTTGCTTGCTTGCTAGATATTTAAAGGGTTTTTCTGTGTATAATTATTTCCTCTTCCATTCCAAACTGGATATATATAATACGAGTAAAATAATCTAGTTAAAGCAGGAGCTTCAATTTGACTCGTGAATTGATGTTTTTGACTCGTGGAAATTGAATTTGACTCCAAACTTTCAAAAGGAAGCAGTTGCATTTATATGGTTTGACTCCGGAAATTTTGACAAAGGATGTTTTGACCAATGAAAGTCAAGAGTCAAATGGATAATACCCTGTTTAGGGAATAAAACAGCATTCTATCCAACGAAATTTTCAAGACATTCTATCCACATTTTCCTATATGCCATTTACATATAGACGTAAGGTCATGACCTTGCCATACTTCAGGGCTAATAAATAATTATACTAATAATTCAGCAGAAAATGGTCAATGTTATATATTATAATTCTGTATCTAGATTTAACAATAAATAATTACCCATACTCAAAAATAGTGAGAAAATGAGTTATGCCTATAGGGAAAGTTCATAAATATGCCATCATTTTATATCCAAAACATCATTTATTTTTCACTTTAAAAAATTTGTATCTTAAAACATTTTACTTGACAATGCCTCAAGTCTAAGCCAAGAAAAAGATCGGATTGGATTAATAGTGTTTTATATTCCCTGTCAAGATTCTTTCATTCATATGCTGGTAGTCATTTCAAGAATGGTGGAGGAACCTTCAGAATGGCGAAAAAGCCACCAAAACTTCAGTATATCAACTGACATTATTTTTCAAACACTAGGGTCTTCCTGTGATAGAATCAAATCTAGACAGCAAGAGGAGCTATTTTCTGTAAATTTGCACTTTAGACCACTTGGCCACCAAGGTCCCTAAACCAAGAATATAAATAAAATAACAGTTTATGATAGAAAATGACAAGGAATAAAAGACACAAACATATTTGTACCCATGACCATAATATTCCAGACTTTGGATTTGTCCAAACCGAATTTCAATCTTGGCCATGAGAGGTGCCAATATCATTAGCTAGGGCTTCAGTAACCTCTCTGCAACAAAGGCCCATGATTCATCCAGGTACATTTAAACCTCTTTATAAAGACTACCCACATGACCTAGGATAGATGGACTCTATAGACAGGTGGTCA
The DNA here is from genome assembly GCA_029721355.1 of Tegillarca granosa. Taxonomy (NCBI): domain Eukaryota; kingdom Metazoa; phylum Mollusca; class Bivalvia; order Arcoida; family Arcidae; genus Tegillarca; species Tegillarca granosa. Next base: position 28,723,491 of record CM056596.1, read on the forward strand.
GTATACAAAGGTTCTCTTTGGTTAAAATATGAAGTACTGGGACCTAATAGCATTGGTTTTAATGAACATATGGTTTTTATTTAGAGGCAATTACTATAGCAAGTTTTAACTTATTGTAGTTGTATGTATATCCACTTTTGTACATTTTATGTTGATTATTTACCCTCTCATGAGTGATAATATTAAGATAGCTTTTGTAGGTTAAAATGTTCTTGAAACAGTAATGTACGTGTCATCAGCTGTACTACATAAAAAGACATAACTCAAATTGCATTCTCTATTTTATCAGAAAACAACAAAAAAAAATAAATAAATAAATAAATAAAAATAAAAAAATACAAAAAAGTAAATAGAAAAAAAAAAAGAATAAGAAAAGCATGAAAAGAAAGACATGATAAATCAAAAAAAAAAAACTTTCTGAAGTTAAAAAAAAAAAAAAAATCAGAAACACAGACCAATATATCAGACAAGATTGAAACAATAAATGGCATTCTGTAATAGCTAGTAAAATGATTTTGCAGACAGATTATTTAGAAAAGATTTCAATTTATGGTTTGACTTGAAAATGTGTTCTTTGACAGATATTCAGACTTTAAATTGCAGAAGAAAATGTTAAATCGTTTTCTGTAATGTTAAATGTTAGTTGTTATGTGATGTTTTACGATAAGTGACTTCTTCAAGTGTTAAAAACAATCAAATTACAGGGAAACAAGGTGTACATGTATATATTTTATTGACTTTTTGACTGTCACTTTTAGATTAAAATCTATCAATTTAAAAAAAAATGAATGAGCAATTTTGTACTGTTTATATTTCCAGATTACAATAATTTTAATCAACTGTCATTTATTTATATTGGGATAAATGATTCCTACTTTTCTAGAGCACCTCAGATTTAACCTGATCATTTCCTGAAATTTCATAAAAGAAATTTTGTTTTTCAGTTATTCCCCCTCTCTCTCTCTCTCTCTTTCTATCTCTTGCTCAAGTATAAACAAGTCAACACAAACATTCTAAAGTAATCTCTCTCTCTCTCTCTCATGTTATCCAGTGATAATTTGCTCTCTCTCTCTCTCTCTAGCTCAAGTATAAACAAGACAACACAAACATTCTAGATTAATCTCTCTCTCCTCTCTCTCTCTCTCTAGCTCAAGTATAAACAAGTCAACACAAACATTCTAGAGTAACCTCTCTCTCTCTCTCTCTCTCTCTTTCTCTCTCTCTCTCTCTAGCTCAAGTATAAACAAGTCAACACAAACATTCTAGAGTAACCTCTCTCTCTCTCTCTCTCTCTCTCTCTCTCTCTCTCTCTCTCTCTCTTGCTCAAGTAGAAATAAGTCAATACAAACATTCGAGAGTAATTATAGTGTAATACAAATCTAACTATAAAAACTGATAAATATCTTTAGAGCAATTACACAGAAATGTTAATACATAGATTGACTTTAGCTCAGATATTTATCCAAGTGTTATCTAAAAGGAAAACTTGCTTCAAGCCACAGCTATCAAAACCCCTCCATGCTTTACCTATAACAAAAATACCACAAAGTTACTAGTAATATCCATTCATAAAAATTATTGAAAATGCCCTAAAAAATTTCTGAAGATTGCAAATTTTATTAATTAAGCAATCAATTTATGTACTATACACCCCTAAAGTCTTTTATGTTCAAGAAAAAGGTGGTTTCCATTGTAATTTGGGGGTAGGAAGAGGGTATGGAACATGTTTACATGATTCAATATGTTGTATAGTAAATAATTCCATTTATAAATACCTGGAATGTTTTGAATGTATTTCAATATTGATATTAGCAGGAATCATTTTAAAACCCCCCAAATTAAATCCACAATCCAGTCCAGATGGTGATGATAAGAGTCGTAGAGAAGACATATAGCCTAAAGGCAAACAATTACCGTTAATGCTATACATTATGGCGATTATATCCACAATGAAATATTTACATAATGAAACAATTAACAAATAGAGGTCAATAGAAAGCTTTTGTATTTAATTTTCATAACTATATATATATAGTATATATATATACTAAACAAGATCATGTTTTATTTATGTAAAGGTTTTTTCCCTCTTATTTGTAAGGTAGTAAGTGAATGCTTCATGATGTAATTTGACACAAAAGAAATGAGATCTGCTTTAATCAAATTTTTGGACCCAATTATACATAGATTAAGGAGAATCTTTGGATCAAAGATTTGAACTGTTCTACGGTCAAGCACCAAAAATCAATGAACTATTCGAAATCATTTGCTTTTTTGAACATCCATGCTCTATGTCCACAGTATTTAGTTTTGTGGTTTGGATGACTTCTCACCAACTAGGTTAGAATCCCCCCTCTTTTGCATATCCTTAGTTGTAAAAAAATGTCAGTTTGCTTGCCAGAAATTGCTTATAATTACCATAAACCCAGTACTCCATTTCCTTCCCCATCCCAGCACATATTGCTTCAATATAAAAGTAAAAAATGTCTTGACCAAGGGTAAAAATTAATACATGTATAATGCAAATATAGACCAGCTAGAATTGCCATTTGCAAATACCACTTTGCTGTGAATTTGCAAAATCAAGGTAGACAACTCTAGGCTGATGGAGGAACAAGTTTGCTTGCTCTAAGAGGCAGTTAAGCAAGCTGACAAACTATCTCACTATTAAAACTGCTAATTAAGCAAGAACTGAACCTTGTGTGAGAGCTGGCACTGTAATCCATAAGCACGCGCTTTATTAGATCATTTGGTCACCAAGGCCCAAATAACAAATTTGACTGTTTTATGCAAGAAAGAAAAAAGTTTTTCCCATTTTTAGAAACTGAAAAAAAAAAAAACATTATCCTAATTGAGAAGTCTAGAACAAAGAAGTTTTTCATTAGAAGATAGGTTGCCCCCATGATAAATTTCAGCAATTTTCACATGAGAATGACATTTTCAATAAAACTCCTGCGAATGAGATCATTCGACCCAATTCTATTATTATGGATGTATTTTGTATGGTATTATCTTTATTTGTATCACATCTAGTGCTGAGTAAGATGTCGCCAGAAAATTAAGGTGCCATATATGAAATATTGCTACATATATCTTCCTTAATTTGTATGGACAGATGAATCTTTATCTTTCTAAAACAAAGCTTTGAGTGTCTAAAACAAAGATTTCATGACCTACTTTTTCTGTACTACCTGACCTATAAAGTTAAATATAGACGAAACTTTAATATAAATTTTCATATTTTGGAATTATAAATCAATTACCGGTAAATATTATTTTTGGTAATTGATTCTGAAGGTTCTGAAAAATGCCTGCCAATCCAGTTGAGTTGAATTTACTTATTTTATGCCCCAGTCAAGAATTTGTAATTTCACATTGAGGTGGTCAGTTCTGGGATGGTGGAGAAAACTGGAGTGCTAGCTAGGAGAAAAAACCACTGATCTTTGGGAAACATTTAGTTAGGACCAGTGAAGCTTTAAAATGTGTAAAACAAAAATAATTTTACATGTCTTGGATCTTTTCAGAACATTTCTGTGAAAGAAACTGCAGGCAGTTTCGTGGTCATTGGTGGAATGACAATTGTCGGTCATACAAAGTCCATCTGAGGGAATTTCTGGTAAGATTTCCCATAGGA